>JADRCH010000007.1:16916189-16936469 GCA_019843965.1 Rhynchomys soricoides
ATATATATATATATATATATATATATATATATATATATATATATATACACACACACACAGAGAGAGAGAGAGAGAGAATTATACAGACAATAGGCAGCATAGGGAAAATGAATATTCTGCCCTGCAGTCCTTTGAAAGCAAGCTGCCTTACTGATGTTAAGTGAGACCTTGTCCTGCCTTTCTGTACTCCAAAGAAGAAAAGAAAACAGAAAAGAAAGGAATGGTGAGAGAGAACAGCATCAATGAATCTTTTCAGTCAAAATTAAACCTCAAATTTGGGAACAGTGTTACAGAAAAATATTTTCAAAAAGAAAAATATAGTCCTTGTTGCAAAAAATATTGAGAAATCATTGTATCTACAATATAACATTGGTGAGAAATATTTCAATGTATCTACAGTATATGTTGAATAATGCATTTTAAGACTTCCTCCAGATATTACTATCTACTTATTGAAATTTGGAACTTAAGAGTCTTGTCATTCATGTAACTAACACACAAGGGACTGAGTTTGAGCATTCACTCAAACACCAAGATGTGCCACCAATTTAAAACAAAAAACAAGTCATATAATTCAGTAAGAAAGCTCCTCTGTCTGAAAGCTTGAAGAGGAAATAAAAACTCAGACTTAATGACTGTCAGAAAGTTTAAAAACTTCCAGATATTTTTGAAACTTTATGTAGACATTTATAAAACATGTCATTATTGATTTGTGTGTGTGTGTGTGTGTGTGTGTTTGTGTAAAACTCCATTGTAACCTGATATCAGAATCCTTCCAAAGAATCCCTTGAAGAAACTTTGTTTGCTTTAAAGAGTATTGTTTGAAAGCCTCTGAACTTGAGACTATCTGAATTCTTTTCAAATCATATTTTTTTGTGATTATATATCTGCCTGCATATGCAAGTTTCCCTGAACTTTTGAATAAGTTGGATGTGTCATGATTTCTATCTCATAAATATTTCAGTGTTCAGTTCCTAGTAATAAAGCCATTTAAAAACACAATAGGATTTTTATTTCCAGTCAGGAGATTTAAAGCTCTTGTAATATCATTAACCAGTCAGAGTCCTATTCACAGGTCATTAAATTACCCAGTCATGTTCTTGAAAATGAATTTTCCTCCCCCAGCATTCTCTCCAGGATTTCAATTTTCATTTTATCAACAAGTTTTACAGTCTCTGATCTAGAATATTCTTGGTCTTTTATGTGTGTACTTTTTGATAAAGGTATTTTGAAGCATTTACAGTGACATAGTGAGTTACTTTTTTTTTTTTTTTTAAATTAATCATTCCATTCGTTTACATCTCAGCTGATATCCCACGTCCCGGTTAGTTCTCCACTATCCCCCATGTATTCTCTCCCCCCCCCCGTCCTCTTTGCCTCTGTGAGGGTGCTCCCACACCCTCCCACCCTTTCCTACCCCACTTCTCCAGCATCCCCCTACACCGGGGCATCAAACCTCCACAGGACCAAGGGCCTCCCCTCCCAAATTGAGCCAGGCTACAAACTTTTTTTAAAAAAATAAGGAAAACATTAAAATGATATTCAGTCTTCTTTAGGCTTCATAACTGGTGCCAAAATATGTTGCTGTATTCCAAGATTGATGGCATTAGTTTCAATATCCTAGGTAAGGTGGTATTCATCAGGTTCCTTATTGAAAAGTGGATATTTTGATATGTATATAACACAGGGACAAGTCACTCAGATAGATAGGAAGCATGAGATCCTGATTGAATTATACTGGGGGACAAGGGCATGGTCATGTTGAGAACCAATGCCTCAGCCCCAAGGGGGAAGGAAACATTTCCCTAGGCAGAGTTCAGAAGGATTGCAATCTTCCTCTGTTCTGAAGGCAAATATTGACAATGTACCCATAAAATGTCCACTATAGTATATCCTGCAAATTATTTAGGGCCTAAGACTGCTTCCCATTCATAGACGGCTACTACCAATGCTAGCTAGACCTGTCTCCTTGTTCAATAAATAACTCTGCCTCCTTATTCAGGTGCATGTAATCATCCACCTCCCCGGTAAACTCTTTATAAGAACACGCTGAACTTGTACAGTTCTGTGGCTTCTCCATGGACCCCAGCTTTTCTGTGTGTCTGCACATTTGTCCTTTCTCCATTGCCTCATATCCCCACTCAGGTCAATCCTTCAAACCATGTGGAGTGTGTCACAACTAAAGAGCTGGAAGGAGGAGTATATGGACATGGGCCAGCCTTGCAGAGAGGCCCTAATGCAAGAGCATTTTGTTCTGATTTCATATGCTATTTGCCCAAGCTTAAATTAAGAAGGAAGTAATATATACTTGCTTACCTGTTTGAATTACTGGAAACTCACATGGGAAAAAGCATGAAATCATGAATCCATTCTGTAAATGAACTACTGAGCAAAGAATAATATAGTAAGCACATAAACACATTTTCTATGAATTGAGTGTGAGAATAATTGGAAGATTTCAGGGGATCCTGTAACTTCAGTTTCAAAAGTTTGTCTGATTTCCCTGCAGGAATATGCTGTCTAGGAAGGAAAGGACATGTGCAAGAAGACCAAGTAGGGTGTTATTACAGAATGCAGTGAAGGACAGTGATGGATCTGATGATCAAGGTAGTTACAATAGAAGTGGTCGTATTTTGACTATGCTCTGTAGGTATAATTAGCGGGATTTCCTTAGAAGTTACCTGCAAGAGATGGAGAGAAAAAAGTTTCCAATATCAGAAATTTGACAAGAAAAAAGAGTGACTATAAACAGAGCTGGAGGGTACTATATATAAAGCATGATTTTCATATCATTTATTTCATTAGTACATGCAAATTATCAAAGCAAGGAGTTTCATGGCGCGTGTTCCATAGTTACATATAATATATATTAATCATAAATATTCCTTTTATTACTCTTTTTTAAAATGAAAGGGATTTTAGAATGTCTACTACCTATGTAAATAAATACATACATACATACCTAGCCCCTGCCAAACATCCTTGGCCACCTGCCTGTAGCAGTGGCCTCAGGTCCTAGCTCTCCCCAAGACCTCACATGATTGCTGCATTTTTCTTCCTCCAAAGTATGGCAGAAAAGCTCTCCTTCCTTGCATCTGCTTTTTTCCCCTGGAACCCTGAAGTCCCGCTTCTACCTTCCACCCAGCGATTGGCCTCTGGCCTTCTTTACTGACAAATCAAGAACCAATGGGGGAACAGGATGTTAGCAACAGAACTTCCCCCTTACAAAAAGGAAGGAGCATATCTGAGTAAAAGGTTAGGAGTTGGATTGCTGTTCACAGTTAGAATTGCCTGTGCATTCCACTTGAATGGAAAGGTCCTCCATGGTATTGGCATGTCTGGAGTTTAGGAGAGAGATCTATGCGGAAGCCTTAAGAATACAGTTGCTATTCAGAGAGTACGACATTAGCTCAGTGGTAGAGTTGTTGCCCCGGAAGTACAAGGCACAGAGTCTGGTGCCCAGTACAAACAGGAAAGAAAAAGAGAATGTAGACAATGTTTAAATTTATCTCTTATAGTTTCGTAATAATCACATAATTGGTCTATTTGGCTGTTTATTTCTATTTTCTCAATCTATCGTTCATCTTGACAACTTTTAACTTTTGTAAAGCAAAACACTCATCTTTTTATTCTGTCTTTAGAGCTTAGACATAGCCTAAAAGACATATCCAAATTTAATATAGAAATCATAACCAGGCCAAGATCTATTCCTGTTTTACAAGTAAAATCTTTAAATGCCAAACTCAAAGGTCAGATCTTCTGTTCAGTGTCCATGATGGTCCTTTGGGAAATCTGTTTCCTCTTCCGTGACTCCTCAGAACTTCTGGTTATATTTTACTCTGCTGCCTGGCATGGAAGCCATCATCAACTGCATTTTGGGTACTGTGTACTTGAAGTGTGGTAAGTCCAAACTTAAATGTACTGCAAATGTCTGAATCTTGTTGTTCAAAGGCTTTACAGAAAATAAATGAAATAAACACATATCTACTTGTAAAATAGAATGTAAATAAAATATTAGTTCCACTGATGTACTTTTTCAACAATAAGCTGTACAGTTGTATATGGAGATTTTAATCCATGCCTTGGAATCTATTTCTACAGAACAGTGCTGATTTAGAACTGCCACTTGTAATTAAATGTATGTTACTCATATCTCATCAGTTGGCCAATAGATTCTAAGTTTCTAAATTGTAAATTTTATTTGAGTCTTATTTCTAGAGTGTAGAAAACGACTAGATGGTCAACAACAAGTAACTTAAAATTTATTTACTCTTCTTGATGCTTATCCTAATACACTAAAGGATCAACAAATCACCTATAATATATACAGAGGTAGAATTTGAAAAAAGAATTAACTATAGGCTTGTGACATGCAATTCAGAAACCACTGTACTTTCCTAAAAATTCCTATAATTTGAGCTGACCATATATAATTTTTGAACTAAAGTTTGTAATTTTTGAAGGAAATCCAGGGACCCTGCAAAGCTTTCAAGGGATGAAAATAAGGACGAGGGTATCATTTTAGCCTCTACATTCTTGCACATCCATACCCTCTACACAGAAAAAAATACATTTAAAATATTCACTGAGCAATGAGATAAGGCCAACATCCATCAAAACAAGTAATCCAGTGCATCACAATCTAATGGATAACCCTGCAGAGTGGTTCCAGAGTCTCTGTGCCTCTGAGAACAAGATGCTGATGTGGTAGTGTTGTAATTCACCACAGGGAGCGTGTGCAGAGAGCCACCTCAGAAGAAAAGCAAAAGCAGAGTGTGCAAAATTGGAATGTATTGTCAGTCCTCATCAACCAAGTACACTGTTCTAATGACCAGATTGTGTGTCTAGACAGAAATACCCCTGCAGGGAAGAAGAATGATACCCCAAGATATGTTAATTTGATGTAAATCTCCTCTTGACCTGCAGAATCCTGCCTTTATGGTTCTCTCAACAGGGTTTTGGCTTATTATTTGATCTCTTGAGTGCTCTGCCACTCACAAAAAGAGTGGAATGGTACAACTTCTCTCCCATGCTAAATGCATGGTCACCACCTGACATATAAACCATTGTCTTATGTGAATAATCATGCTAAATATCTTTTATTCTCATATATTAAAGTATTAAAACTCATGTCTGAAGATGAGACTAAAGAAAATTCATGAAAATAAATATTTAGAACATTCTATATTAGTATAATCCACTGGCTTGCATGTCTATTTATATTCCATATCAGCTTATATTAACTAATTTTGAAGATAATTTAAGATATTGCTAATGACAGCCTCAGAAATATTTAACTCTTTATTCAAAGCATATTTATATTCAGGAGAGTATTTCCTCTCAGTGAGAACAAGCATTGAAACTCACGAACAAATAGTATTGAACCCATTCCTGTGATCAACCATATTATTTAAAACCCACTCTGGCTAACTAACAGGAGCAGAAGGACAGGAGGATATGGTTGTCCTATTACCTTAACATGTACACATGAGTCTGAAAGAGAAATGCTTTGTGTTTTCCTCATTAAATATATCTAGCTTCAGTAGGAAGGATAATAATATTCAAAGTTCAATTTAGTCTCAGAAACCTGTCCTTTCCCCTAGGTAACTGAGCCAAAATGAAATGTACTTTCAGAACTTCCCGTGTTGCTAAATAGCTTGCTCAACAGTTAATAGCTTGGGGTTTAAAAGTTTTGTTTGGTATTAGGCACTGGTGCCAATGATTCAGACATGGAACATCCACATATAACCCGTGGATATTTGAGCCAGATTCTTCCCGCACAAAAGATATTCTGAGAGCAATTTAGACAATTTTGAAAGGACACTGAAACTTCTTGGACACTCTTAATGTCACTGCTATCATGAATAGAAGTGAAGTGATCTGACTCTGAACTTAAAATCTGAGGGTGTATTTTAACTAGATCTCATTATATGTTCATCTGTACACTAAGTTCAGGTTCAATGACATTAATGACCCAGACTCATTTATTCTTTCAATTAGAACAGTATATGTCTAAAAATCTTTCATTGTTTCCACTACATTATTGTGTATGTTGTGAATGTCTGAGTAGGATCCAAAAACATTGCTTAAGGTGACCTAACACCATCTATTTATTTCAGATGTCCCTAGAAGTTAATTAACTTTTCCAAATGCATTGCTTAATAACAAGGCTAGAATCAAACTGAAAAACCAAGATTTCTAAATTCATGTCAAAACCTTTCCACTGTATAATTCTGCCTTCATAATTAAATCAGAGAGATTTTATGGATCTGTTGAACTAAGTGCCTTTAGGAAAATGAAGAGATTTTCCTTGTTCTCAGAAAATCTGTGTGAAGTGTACAGGCAGCTAAGAAGGCAGAGCTCTTAGGCATATAGATTGTCTTAAAGATGTATGTTAGGTATAGGAGTGGGGTTATAATTCAGTGGTTAGTGTTCTGTCCCATCACATAGAAGATCCAAGGTTTACATGCCAGCATTGCATGAAAAAAGGGAGCACATTAAATATTAAATGAGAGCACACACACAGAAATATGAGAAACACTTGTAGAAAATTAGAACAAGCATAGTAGAAAATGAATCTTATGACTTTTAAAGAAAGACAGCTGAGTATGGTATATTAAACGAAACACATTTAAATCTGATATCAGGAGGAAATTGTGCAGGTGTTATCACAAATGTAAATGCAGCTGGAAGAAGGGTTTCTATTTGCCCTATACAGATGAAGCTGTGGCATCTTCTTGCCAGCCACATTGCTAAGACTTATTGGGGCACAGTGGCAGAAGTTGAGTAGTACATCTGTGCTACAGTACTTTGGCTTTGTCTGTGCTTTTGAGATGCAAACATGTGATAGGATGAAGCTACTGTATTTGGGAGATACCTAATTAGTAAACATAGAGGAAAGAGGCTCATCACATGACAAATTTTAAATTAACTCAAAATTTTTCATTGTTTTATAGAAAGAAATTCCTATGTCACAATTTGTCTCACATCTTTGGACAGTATTTTAAAGGGGTTAGCTTACTTTTAGCTTGCTTTTATTTGTCATTTATTTTGATTTTAATTTCTATCTCTCTGTCTCTCTCTGTCTCTGTCTCTCGTCTCTGTCTCTCTCTGTTTTCTCGTTCTCTCCCGTGTGTGTGTGTGTGTGTGTGTGTGTGTGTGTCTGTGTGTGTGTGTGTGTGTGTGTGTCTGTGTGTGTGTGTTTGGGCATGCTCACCTATGTGTAAGAATTAACAGTGTCTATATTTGTCTCTCATGCTCCACCTTATTTTTTTAAGACATGCTTTCTCACTGGACCTGATGCTGAAGCTTACATACTTGTCTAGCTAGCTAGTTAGCAAGCCCCTGGGATCCTTGGTCTCTATCTCCCAATGGGGTTATAAATGCACACAGTTACATCTGCTTTTAGGATATATTGGAGATCTGAATTCAGGTCCTCATGTTTATACAGAAAATAGTTCAACCACTGAGTTTTATTTCTATTGTTGATTTTAAATAAACTTTATATCTATTAATTACACACAATGACATATATGCATTTGTAAAGCTTTTAAAATACAAATCGACCAGGATACAGAGTGAAATCCAATTTGAAACCAGGCTAAATAATAACATAGCAAGAGTGCAACATGACCTGTACACAATGGTATTTATTGACCTAAATGAACTTTGCCAAAATGTATTATTTTATTTTTGAGTTCCGTTGCATTTATATTACTAGATGTTCAAAGAAAATACATTTGGTGAAGTGCTTCTCATGACCTTTCTATTGAGAGGGGCTGTGTGAGCGCATGTAAAACATTAAAATATTTTAAATAAACTTTCAGTTTTCCTTGTTTTCCAGCTGGTACACAGTATCTGGATCTGAAAGGTGGTGGGACAATTTTTTTCTTATCTGTGAAGATCTGACTCCTACTGGGAGTGTGGTTTGGATGAAAGCTGGGCCAGAAGCTAGATTATGCATGATGTCATTGAGTACACACACACACACACACACACACACACACACACACACACACCACTGAGGCTATTATTCTTATTTCCAACTTGACAGATAAGAAAAGCAAGGCCCGGGGAGGTTAAACAAATTGTGAGATCTAACCAAATTGTTAATGGCAAAGCAAAGATTCAAATAAAGATTGTCCAACTCATGGGCTGAGTTTCTCTCTACAATTCCATAATACATTAGCAAGAATCCCAGAGGCAAGGAGAAAACTATATTTAAAGAATTCAGGACAGTTCACAGCAGAAATATCCAAGGAACAGGGATACTCAAAGGGAGCCTGGTTGGTTATTCAAACACTGAAAAGTTTACTTAGGCCCAAAGGAGCTATCATGTTTGCTCTTTATGGCCCTGAGGTGTAGCGAATAAAGCAGTGTATATGGACCTTTCAGGGCAATGCTTTGATATGCAAGAGCTTTCCAAAAGAAAGAGAATTTAGGATAGACATAGTTTACTTGAAAGGCAATCAGGTTTCTGTCATTGGCCTTCGTCAGTTTTAGGCTGTATAATCATTTGATAGTCGATTACTAGAGAATAATCACTTGGAAAATGCACAAATTAATGAATTTTCCCTTTCTTTACTCTGACAACTGTTAGACAGATAAAGTGCAATTAGACTAAATACAAGGGGAGTGATTGATTGTCTAAATTAGAACTGAAAGCTTGTGACATATACTCTTGCCATGGGCTTCTGCTGCATTCATTTCTTTTACATTACTTTTTTCTAAGTGTATAAAAGGTGACTGGACATGTATGCTTTCTTCTGTTTTATATATTCAACTTAAGCATGTAGAATGTCTGGGATCAATCTTATGAATGCACAAATCTCATGTCTTCAAGTTACGTTTTACAAAGGAGTCCTATAGGACCCACAAAGTATTCCTGCATCCACGAACTGCATTAGCTACTGCTCTTGTCACTGTGACACAAAACGTGGCAGTAAGCAACTTAATGAAGAGAGATTTCTTTTGGATCAAAGTTCTTAGGGAAGTAGTTATCATGTGGGAAGACATGGCTGCTGTAGTGGCTCAGTCCTCAGTGGAGAAAGGTAAAGTCATTGCTCTCACAGAGCAGCAATCCAACACTAAGAAGAGAATTTTGGCAAAAGTAGAACCAGGATATCCTTTGAGACCAGCCCTAAACCCATATGTAGATTCCCTAGTCCTAAAGGTATCACTGCTTTTCCAAAGAGTACCACAAACTGGGAACCAGGTGTTTGAAAGCATGAGCCTGTAAGAGATACTTCCCATTCAAACCTTAACAATCACTAACACAAGGAAGTGTTTCTAAACATGAACACATTTACACATCATCAGTCTGGTATTTTAAGAAGACAATTTGATGAAAAAGTCTAGTTTTCAAATTATGTCATTATTTATGGGTTTGGATCAATCATTTAGAATGTAAGTAGTTTAAGTTAACACAAAATTAATTTTTAAAATAACAGTTGCAAAAGAATTGATGAATTGTAAACATCAATGCATGCTTTTGTGGAACTTTATGTCATCAGATATTTGCATTTGTTTCTATCTTACCATTTGTATTTATTGGGTACATAAATAAGGAAATGTATTTGTTCAAGTCAGTTAAACTCTTTGGTTTGTGTCTGTCTAAAACCTGAAGTAATTAACCAGAAATCTTTGAAGTTTCTTTTAGTTCTAGACAGGGATGTGAAACATGTTGCTCTATTAACCCACAGAAAGAATTTTAAAATGCGTTTTTAAAATAAATGTATCTAAGGTAGAGTTTTAAAAATGATCTGCTGTGGTTTGTAGGTCACAGCCCATAAGCAAGTCTGATGCTTGAGTACTAGGTTCTGTTTACCACTCAGCACTGTGCAGACAGTTTCCAGATCTTTCTCTCTTGCCCTGACCTTTTAGACTCTCTTGTTACAGATTTCTTTCTGTTTATGGAACATCTTTACTTAGATGTTCTTCCATGGCCTAAATCTAAACACGGTGGGGAAAGGAATTCATTATCTCTTCTTAGCCCAAGTGTTCTGCCACACTTCTTCCTCCTGCATTTGCTAGGTAGGGAACTTGGGCTTCAGCTCCTCTTTCCATTCACCACATTCTCCAGGCTGCTACTGCTACTGCAGACTCATATTCAGAGATTTGTTCTTCTGTGTCTAAATTCCTGCATTCTCGGTCTGGTCTCAACAATACTCTGCCTCTCTCTGTAAGTCCTCTTATGACCCTGCCCGTGTATGTATTAGTTCATGGACATTATAAAGACTTGTAGAATACTTTTATTTAAATATCATTTGAGCAGCAAGACCAATTCATTTCTTAAGTTTTCTTTAATATTTTTATGGTCCATTGGGATGTGAGTTTATTCTTACATTCAATATTTAAATATAAATATTTATTTACACATTCTGTTTCTCAAATTAGACTAGGAGTTATTTTAGCATTGGAAGTAGACCCTCTGTTATTTTTAATGGACTGTAACTAATTGGATGCAATACTCTCCAAAGCTATCTAAGCTATAAACACAGGTTGTCTATGTCTTTGATCCTTCAGAAAATCATTTCTACTTCTAAAATTAGAGGACCTAGTACAAGTTGAGTACACTAAAGCACCAACCTTAGGGTGTGGCCTAGATCATCTCATCTAAACCTTCTTTAGTGCTTTACAATGAAATGATCTTCTCCATTAAGCTGATGAGAACAGGCTGAGAGAAACAAAGCCCCACACTATGAATTCTGACCTGAAGCTTCAGGTCCAGATCTGTATTAATGGTTCCTGAATTCATGGCTTTTCCAGAATAAGGCAGTAGTAACAAGTTTTCATATTTTTTAAAAAAAAAAGTTTTAAGTAAAAAGTAAAAATCCAAATCTCCTTTATTCCACATAAATAATTGATGCTGTGGTCACTGACATGAATTGCTGCTTATTTACATTGCAAGCATTACAATGTGCCATGTTCCATATCCCACGTTAGGGTCCAGATGGAAGAACAATGTTACAAAATAATGATGTTTTGTTTGGATCTCATAGAGCCTACTCCTTAGAAATGTGCATATTTGTTTGTTAATTAATATTATATGTTACTTTAAAGAGCATGTGGCTTACAAGCATTTTCTCATACTAATTATTTTATCAGACCTGTTCTATAAACCCTTGCTAGAAATACTTGAGAGTTTATTTTTCAGTTAAATAAAACTAATAGGTTTTGCTGGAAGACCACACACCATATAAAATGGACTTAAGTCTGGGGTGGTTTTTGTCAACGAACTTCAAAAGAACATATTAGATAATTTGTGATACCACAGACTAAAATCTCTTTTGGGTTTAGATTTATGTAAATGGCAAAGGAAAACATATGTGTTAATTTTTAGTTGTTTCTGTCTGCCAATTATCTGTCTTCTAGGATGGCTTTAATAAATAATAACAGTGCATGGAAAATATCTTCCACTGCTTACTTTAGAACAAAATGACTGCTTCGTTGTTATAAACTTATTCTGTGAGAACTGACATTTTTGAAATTCAAGATGCAATTGTTCAAACTTTTTTCATTTTAATTTTAACATATTTGTATGTGGCTATATTTTTTATAATCTTTTTCTGGACGTACAAATAAAATTACTTAAAGTAAGAGTCTTCAAGATAAATATGGGTAAAGGCAAAATTGATTAAGGAAGAAGATGGGGAGTAAAAGAGAGAAGAACGTAGAAGAGGCAGGAGAGGATGAAGGGAAGGAGAGAGGATAGGAAGGGAGGGAGAGGAGAGAAAGAAGATAGGGTGAAGGAAGGGGAAGAAAGGAAAGGAGAAGAAAAGGGAAGGAGAGAGGGAGAGAGGAGGGAAAAAGAAGGAAAGCATGGGAGAGGGTGTGAGGAGAGAGAGTGGAAGAAGGGATGAGGAAGAGGGAGGAAAGAATAGTAAGAAGGGCTACTGAGAGGAAAGAAGAATGAAAGAAAATGAGACAGAGGAAAAGGGCTAACAATGCCTAAAGTAACCTGTACCACATGACAATCACTGATTGTATTTCTCAAACTTGCTATTTTTGCATCCTGAAATGCTTCTAAGGACCTCCCTCCTTCCTGGGCTGAGACAGTATTATCAAGAGTTAAGGTGCTCACCCCATCAAGCTCTTGGAGTAATTAAGCAGCTGTGGCCTGGCAGCTGCATCTGAGTGACAGGTCTAGGGGTAGGGTATTCCTGACAACAGAGTCTGTTATCATCTGGGTCCAGCAGGTCAGAGGTGGTAAAGAGTACGGTCCACCAGCAGTTCCCTGCACTGTGTCTGGTGTCTCTGTCAATACATTCTGTCTCCAAGGTTATCAGGCTTTTGTTTTTCAGAGAAACTAATTCAACTGAAAAATCTCTGTAGCTCATGATAAAAGATATACTCACTGGGGTCTGTTCTAGCCCATCTGCCATCATCTGTGATTCCAATGATGCATTCTTCCTTCAGCTGGTCAATAAAGTGTGCTCACAGAGACCAAGTCCACAATAATGTTTTTAGCATGTTTAATAGAGTTTGGTTAAGTAAACATCCTCCACAAAAACAGTGCAAGAGTCGAAAATAAACAGAGCTACTGTGCCAAGTTCATAATAACTTACACATTTAGCACTTTGCCCCTCTTCTAAGCATGGCCATTAAAACCAGATTTGTGTATTTAGTGTAACTGTTCTCAAACCATAGCTGTCCAGTTACTATAGGCCTTACACATACTTGAGCTACATCTTGTTCCTTCTCTCTCCTCCCCAGCTTTTTTAAAACTTGATTTTGTTTCCAAACATTTATGTCAGGTAGCTAGTGATAATTCTGTGTCAACAAGTTAGCTCTGTAGATTTTCCTTAGAAATTACTGGTTCTTACAGAGTCAGCTGTTTACTTAGAAAGACATATGCCTAGCGAAAATTTCTAAATCAAGTACTCTTTGGGAGAATATGAGGATTTTTATATTCCAAACTAAAAGGGAAGCATGGTTAGTTTTTTAAAAAGTCAAGGGTCAACAAAAATATATTTATTTATAAAAAAATAATAGTAGAAAAATATATGAGTTTCAGAGAAAGATAACCCTAAAATCTTGCCTTTTCTTATAAGCTCTCTTTTCCTTGTCATCAGTGGCTGTGTAGTTATGGTGAGAAATGTAATTACTTTGACCAATTGCTTTTAAAACTGGAGGTGTTGATAATCTAATTGACTGACAGTTATCTTTGCAGTAGTTTATTTCCTATATTGTTTAAATCTGCCAGCATATTTCCCTTTCCTGTTACCTATCATTGTTCACATCCTTACAAATGCCTTGTTGACTTGAAATATTTCTCCCACATGTATCTAGTAATTTTTATTCCCAAGTAAACCTTAGCAGTCTGTTCTTGTCCCAGTAGAAGCAGATTAAGCTTAGAGATTCATGGCTTTGAAATGGTATTAGCACAAAGATTGAGGGAGTGTCTTCCTGAGTCAGTGTTGAGTTGTTTTGTTTAACAACATGATTAGGGATCTTCACAAAAGGAAGTAAGAAGTAAGTAGCATGGGTGCTGTCTCTTCAGATGAGAAAGGAGCCTTGCATTCCTAGCAGTGGAAAGTAAAATAATAGGTCCACAGAAGGTTGTTGAAACTGCTAACAAATATGAAGAAACACAGTTCTAAATGACAACCTCATGCACTAGTGTGAGATGCGCCTTCACAATGCTAGAGCCAGAGGAAGAACACACTCAGCCAACAAAAACGCTGTACAGCTAGCCAAGTTCATCACAGTCCCAAGGAACGCAGTACACTGAGATAATAAATCCTATATAAAGTTCACATTTCTTACATCTGACAATGATCTTGAAGACAATGCAGTTGAGCACAGGGTTGAGATGAAATCCCAAGTTTGAAACCCAGCCCTGGAAGTGTATGGTCTTGGAGAGAGTATTTATTATTCTGGTTATTTCATTCTGCTGTGGAAAAGGAAGAGAATTGCATCTCACACTTCATAGTATTATTTTGAACGTGGGTGAAATTAAATTATAAATTCAGCAGCCCTGGAAATTATGGCTTACTATCCATTTTATTTCTGGTACCAGTCATGATACAATACACTCAGTAGGTATTGAATAGAGATGCTTTTAAACATTATTTGTTTGTTTCGTTGTTTGTTTGGTGTACATGCATGCATGCTCACATGGTCATGCATGTATGTATTTAGCCATGCAAATGGATGCCCAGTGGACAATTTGAGGAACTCTTCGATATGTGTCCTGGGAATCGAACTCAGGTCACACCGGTTGTTATTCTTAGTGGAAAACACTTTACCTGCTGACCTGCTTTACTGCCCATTAAAATATTTCAAAGGAAAGTTGAGTCATGAGGTTTCGAAGGTTATTTGATATAGATGAAAGTCTTTCATTTCTAGATTATCTAATATATAAGAGCAAGAAAATAACCTTGTTCTCTTGCTTTAATGTATCCCCAGTGGCTTAGAACACACCTACCTCCAGTAATTTCTCTATGAAATATTACTAGATGAATATCTCTTCACAACATTTAGCAGATTCAAAGTATCTAATAGGTATATATCAGTAATTTCCTTAACAATTTTACTGGACTATGATATACAACTATGAAATTTACCCATTTTGGGGGCAGGAGCCAAACACCTGTAAGTAAATTTGCTGCTGTAATATGTACAGCAATCTAACTTTAGCCCATGTTCTTCCTCTAGAAAAATCCCTTATGAGGTCATTTCTTACTCCCAACTCCAACTTGGATCACTATAATGATATTATAGAAACAGCCATTGCTTCTAATCCCCAGTTCATAAATGACAAACAAATCTGTCTTGTTTACATGTCACTAAATGAAAGTGAGAGTTGAATGAAATTCATTGTATATAACTATTTCTAAACCAACTCAGTAAACAGACAAGCACTCAGATATGTTTAAGTGGATGTTCACCACTTCCAAGAAACACAATCCTTCCAAATAGTTTAGTTTTTAAACTCATTGGGCACACATTTACAAATGAAAAGTATCAGTCTAACAGTAATGGAAACACTAGTTGTTTAGGGATTTTTCTCCCTTTAATCCACTAATCTCTGCTATCTAATTAGGTTCAGGTCTCAGCAAGCATACATCCTTTTTAATTTGGTTAATTCCTACTTTAAGTTTTATAAGCATTTCTTTAAGTGTTTGTCTTAGTTGAGATCAATTTTGATAGCTCAATCTTCTTTAATAGTTCATCTTCTCTATGATATTTAGTTCCTCAAAATCTTTCCTTGGATTTTCTTAGTAAGCCAATACATAATTTCACAATTTTGAGCACTGTATCTCTGTACTGGCACTCCCAGTTTGCAGCCATACAACTGCAGTTTTTACAAACCTTTCATGGCTTCTAGTAGCTCTTGCTGTGGAGTCCAAAATCCCTAGCATATATTCAGTACAACTATCAGTCTTATCTCTTCCCACCCAGCCTGTTAGATATGCTATACTTCTCCCATCTCAAAATGTGCCAAATATGTTGTATAATCCTTGTTCTACACCTTTGCCCATGCTGTTTCTTCATGGAAGAGTGACATGCCCTTTCTTCCTCTATTTGGATATGAAGCTGTTATAGCTCAACTGCTTCTGTGACCCACTTTCCATTACAATTACTTCTTTTTCAATTTGTATTGACTTACTGTGGTATTTCTAGACTGAGAGAGTACTTGGGAAGATAAGAACTATTCTTCAGTTAATTGTATATTCCTACTACCTGCCATCTGGAGCATGGTTGGAGACTAATAAAGAATATGTATAGATTTGTGAATGGTTGAAGAAATATATGGAATTCTGCTTTTGAAGATCAATGAACCTGAAATGACTCAAACGTCTGAATGAAACATAGGATTCCATCCCTCCAGCAGAAGTCAGTTTATCTTGCATCTTTGGTTGTGTTCCATCTTTTTAAAAGGAGGTGCATATTGACTATAACATTTAAACCTTCAATTGTGGGTAAGAATCAGCTTGAATGGGCCAAGACATTTGCAAACCTGGTCCTGGAAGTCTTGTTTCTGATAGAAATTAGTCAATCTGTCTTGCATTTTATAGGCATCTATTCTACAAAGCTGCAAAGAAATGCGAGATAAGTTTTTGCAGTTCAGTTTTCAGATGAGGAAAATTTTAGTCAACATCTTCATTTGAAGATTTTGTTTCCATCTTATATGGTGAGAGATTGGGGCAATCTTACTCAATATTGCTTTACGAACATTCTAGAGATGTGTTCTGGAAATGTCTTTTCTCTGCATAGGTTGTGGGGGTGGGGGGCACAGCACAGAAATGTCCTATAGATAGATTGGTTTCCTCTGGAAGAACTGACCCTGGAACCCACTTGCAGTGGGTCCTTACCTTGGTAGATTTTGCAACTTGGTGTCTATGAGCTCTGTTTGTAATGGAATGTGTCAGCTATCACCAAGTGAAATATCTGGGATTCACATCTGCCATTGCTCCTCTCCCCGGCACCATCACCGTCAATTCTGTATTTTGGAAAGCTTTATAAAAGTAACACAAGGTAAGAGAATGGGACATGGATTGGCAGAATAGAGCAGGACTTAAGTCAGTCTGCAGATGTCACAGAAAGGACCACAAAACTTACTCCCAAATCACTTTTTTATTAGAAAATAGTAATCTTAACTTCAATCTAGAATCATATCCAGGGCTTCTTTTCAAGTTCCCAAAACATCAAATATTACACTAGGAATCAAAATGCTTTTGAGATCTTTTCTGTACACTGAAATTCAGAATTTAAAGCAAAATTACAATAACAACAAATACAAAAGAACTCGTCCACAAATCCCTTCAGTCCAGTCCAGAGGTAAGAGCCTTCCCATCACGTGATCATGCACCCAGCACTGCCCACTTACTTACTTGAAGTAAAAATAACCAACATGACAAATGGACTTTGTCTCTCAGACATGAAACATGACCAGCTGTGAGTGTCTTAGTGAACTTTTATTGCTTTTACTTTTATGTTAATCATAACAAGTCACTATATTGTCAGGGCCCTAAAACAAAAGACTCACTTTGAAAAGATTATTAGTCTATGGGAAACTCCTTTACTTGTATGGAGAGAATGACAGTCCTTTGATGGATCTACATATTTCTTCTGCAAGACAAAAGCAATCCAGAAATCCACTCACTGATGGAATCCTGCAGAGCTGAGGATTTTTTGCCTGCCTGGAATTCAGCGGTTGGCTTTCATACTTCAAGCTCCCATTGGCTTTAAGGAAAAAATGCAAATAATTAACCCTGAAGTAAGAAGCATTTCACCTCAGACTCTTCCTGCTGGGTTAACAAACATCTCACAGAAAGAGAGCTCTCTGGGAGTGTCTCACTAGGTGTCATTATTGATTAGTGACACCTATTCTCTTAGGAAAGCCTTTGGAAATGTACAGCTTCAAGGGGGTTTGATAATTAGGGATGAAGTTTTCAGTTGCTTTTTGTCCAAATTTGTTAACTGAACTGTTAAGTGATGAGATGCCCATTAGGAGACTTGCCTGGGAAGCCTCTGTGTTACCCTCAGTAGCCAGCCATTCCTGCTCCCAGGACTCACTATGCTTCTCATCCTATTCTAAAGGACTCCTTCTCAATTCCCATCACAACCCTGTCAGGGGGTGGGAAGGGCACAGTGTCATCTCATGACTTGACTTATAACTAGAATCAGAATCAGTTAATTAGAATGACTGGTAGCTAGTTATCCTTAAGTAACCCAATTATCCAATTCCCCCATGTTGATTGTACCCGATTTGATTTTAAATAACCCAAAGATTGTATAGTGTAGCACAAATGATTTAAACTATCCCAAAATATCTTAGATTAAAAAAACTCATGCAATATTTATAAATTAGGTAGTTATAAAATTTAATAAAAGGAATGTAGAATGGACAGCTTTCCCTTCACCTCATCCTCTGAAGGTTTGGAAGACGCTCTCTTATAAATGAGGTTGGGAGGTTGGAAATTTTGTCATTATGGTTAAAGAATACACCAACTACCAAATACTACCACTACAAAAAAATTCCAGGGATAATCCAAGAAGGAAGTATCCAGGGAAAAAGAACTGAGAAAGAGCATGTGGATGCATGATTTTTTTTTAAAAAAAATTAAATCATTTCATAGAGTAGTTCAAAGTGAATCATCATGAAATGTAATTGATAAGAGAAATTAATAAGAATAGTAAATAAATGCATGCATTTTCCAGGCACATAGTAATACTCTGTATCTGAGGAGTCAGAAGCTTTTCATCCAATATTCTAGACTTAATGCATTTCTGATTTAGTCTTAGGATAAGATATTACACTTAGCAGAGTCTATTGTCAATTCTGGAAGTCAATCCTGTTTCTTACTGCCAGGCTTCTGTCCTTCTGCATCTTTGCAGTTGTTCAAGGTATGTAGCATATGCTCGACACATATAAGAAATTATGTGCCAGGCAGTGGTGGTGCACACCTTTAATCCCAGCACTTGGGAGGCAGAGGCAGGCGGATTTCTGAGTTTGAGGCCAGCCTGGTCTACAGAGTGAGTTCCAGGACAATTAGGGCTACACAGAGAAACCCTGTCTCAAAAAACAAAAAACAAAAAACAAAAAAACAAAAAAAAAAAAGAAAAGAAAAGAAAGAAAGAAATTATGCACACACCAGTGGATTTTGTATATACTGATGGAAATCAGGTAGTAAATGGCTCAATCATAGATGTCATAGGTGGGAACCAGATAACATGTTTTATTGTTTGTGGCTTGCAAAAAAAAAAAATCATTTTTCCCTAAACATCAAGTCCAGGTCTTTCCTGGTGGCAATAAAGCCACAGAAAAAGACAGATAGAAAGAAAAATCTTATTTGGTCTCTGAAATTTTTCCCACAGAAGAAGTTGACTTACAAAACATGGCCTTCACCCATTGATAGCCTACAGTGCGAGGATCTGTTTGTCTTTCTCTACTCATTCAGGAAATCTAACCTTCCCAATATCTTCTAAATCCCACCGATTTTAATGACCTGCTCTCATTTTCTCCAACCTATTTCAGATTTTGTGTCTTCTCCGTAAATGATACTAAAAAACAGGACTACTATTTCTCTTCCAATTTGGATTGAAATAAACACTAGCTCTTTAGCACAGAATCTTAATCTCAGCAAATGAGCACACTTGGGGTTCAAAGACAATAAGCATCTGAGACATATAGTACTTACAGTCTCAAACCTTCAACAGCAAAGAGTCCCCCCTCCCATACATAGAGATTACAATTATGTTGGAACATCATCCCTATATTAAACAAAAATTAGGGAGAAATATTATGGTTGAGGAAGATCAAAATATGCAGAAAACACTGAACATGCAAACATGTCACATTTGATCCTGAAGACAGAGCATTTTCAGGACAATGCCTGCAAATAGATTAGGAGCTTCAATATCCACTCAGGTTAAGGTAGAACAGAGGAGAGTCAATAAAGTATTTAGTGATCTGTTACCAGACCTCTTGCTTGCCTGAAGCTGGCACCACAGCCTTAGTGGGCAGGTATCTCTTAGCAATTTGTATCTCTGTATGGAATACCACAGTGCTCCAACAGGATCTTAAGTCCTCTGACTGAGGAGTTTCAAAAGAGTTCATCCATGGAGCCCAGAGAGTCCTGAAATGTTCATTCATCCAGATGAATCAAAAAAATTCACTCATACTTTTGGAAACTGGAGGCTCTGAGCTTTTAATTATATTAGTAACAGAAGAGGTGAGTCCTGCCTGGAGTGACCTGGGCTCCCAGGGTCAGCCTGACCTTTTGGAATGGATGCTTGTTAATCTGTGTCAGGAACAACAAGCATGTGGGGGGAAGAGAGATTGGTCTCTCACGTTTTTCTCTGTGTTAGAATTCTTGTGTGGATTCTGAGAGAAGTTGAATTTATTTATTTATTTGCTTCAGAGCCATAAACTCTATCTTTACATATACAGAGTGTCATTTTCTTCCATTGAAAAACTTGCCTCTGGTTTCCACCCTTCTCCACTTGGCACATTGATGAACTCTTGGTGACATTGGTCCTATATTGGAAAGAATGGAGTTTTGTTTTTCCTGCTAAGCTCCTTGATGGCTTAAGGATTTTGGCATCCAGGAAAAATCTCCTGTCATTTGTTATTGTTGTACCCCTTTATTCTTCTTCTCTGAGTGCTATGTTTATTTTAAGGACAAGGACAAAATATTGGGATTTGGTAGAATATCCTGCCAATAGAAAACACATGCAAAATGTAAAAATCCGGGAAGCATGGCTTTGAAGATGACTCCTCCTCTTCCTCCTCCTCCTCCTCCTTCTCCTCCTCCTCCTCTTTCTCCTCCT
>JADRCH010000007.1:16936479-17034556 GCA_019843965.1 Rhynchomys soricoides
CTCCTCCTCCTCCTCCTTCTCCTCCCCTTTTTCCTCCTCCAAACAAAAAGTCAGGGAAGGATCCAAGGGGACAAAGAATAGCACAAAGAGCAGGAAAGGAAGAGAAAGGGGATGTCATCAGACCTGGACACTTTCACTTTTTTGCCATTTGTCTTCATTTTCAGTTGGATATGTTGAGCCAGATATATAATCCTGTCAGTGAGATTGAGAGTTCCAGGTCAGTCAGAACGACAGAGAAAGTTAGAAGAGGCCCTATCTTTAAAAAAATAAAATCATATAAACTCTTTGAAGTATGAATTTCTTCTTAGAAGCATAAAATAATATAGAGATTTGCACAGTCTTGGTTCCCACCCACAACCTGTTTAAGTACTTTCTGGTAGCACAGTTGCGTTTTCTGTCTTTAATTCATTTACCTTAGGACATGTGTGTTGATGGTGGCTTGTTCAGCCTGACTTCCAAGTTGCCCCCAGCATAGGACTATTTATGTCCTAGTTGGACATATGTCCTCCTGGCCTGTTGTTATGAAGAGCTCTGTGTGTTGCAAGAGGCTGGCTTTCACGTGGACAGTGACTCTGTATTTGCCTGTCTTTGTATATTACCCAAGATGCCACCTTCCTAAGTCTTAGAAGTTGCATTTTCATTGTCTTGATGGTACTTTATTATGCATGCACAATTAGTTTTTCATTTTCTGAGAGTATTCTCAAGTGACATAAGTTTCAGTACCACCATAGCTGACTGTGTTTATGTGATATAAATGTGAAGACAATTGAGAAAGAAGCAAAGGTGGTTAAGGCAATCTGGAGCTGTTGCTGCCTATGCCATTGTATACTTTCTGTTAAATGTTAGAGAAACTCAACTCTAATTTATTGGAAGGGTTTCCAGAAGCCTCTACATTAGTCATGGGAGTTGCCCTTGGGGCTTATACTAGAGAACTTGAAAACACTTTCTATCATTATACATTGTTATCACTGAAGTGGAAAAGTACTACCTATAAACTCTCATTCATACCTACCCAGGCTCAGAGACCAGCAATCTTGGTTGGACATGCCATATTAAGTCCTGCAGAGCCCAAACTTGAATCTAATGCAAGGCTTTTGTTTCTGTAATTCTTTGTAACCAACAGAGCCATGCAGAATGGTAATAAGGTTAAGCATTGTTAGAAAGAGGTATGTTTTAGTTACAAACGCATTGTTGGTATAGATTTTCAAAATGACAAGCTCTAGAATCACCCAAACCTTGAGCATATCTCTGAGGGAATATCTAGGTTAGGTTACCTTCTAAGCATGCTTGTGAGAGATTTTCTAGATTAGGTTAATTGAAATAGAAAGACCCACCCTAAATGTAGGCATATCTTTACATGGGCTATAATTCTAGAACTTGCAGGATGAGGCTGGAGTGAGGAATGAAACTAAGCTGAACACCAACAGTCATCAACATTTTGGGCTTCCTGCCAGTGGATGTAATATGACTAGCCACTTGAAGCTCCTGCCACCGTAATTTCCTTGCCACAGAGGATTGTACCCTCAAACAGTAAGCTAAAAGAAAACCTTCTTTCCTTAAGTTGCTTTTGCTGGAAATTTTATCACAGCAATAAGAAACTGATTGATACACACGCCAAATATAAGTTCTGAAGAAATCCATCAGATTTGTTTTTCTTCGAGTTGACTGATTTCTTTGCCTATGATTCTCCCTTATGAATCTGCAGGTCCTGTCATAGCAACAACCTTTACTAATTTCTCTCATTGCTTTAGTGTTTAGTTTAGTGCTCAGTGCTTTAGTCTTAGTCAGAGTTGTCTAAAATTATTAGTAAGCAAAGGAATGCAAAAGTCAAGGTAGATAACCCCTGTATTATCTTCAGCACACGACTATTATAGTGCTAACACCCTGAATTCAATACTAGAAGTCAGAAACAGGGGAATACTCTTTTAATGTGATTTTTCAAAGTATGGAAATGAAATGGATAAAAATTGCCAACCTAATAAGTTTGAGATATGTGACCAAAATTTGAATTAGCATGACATAATTTTGAAAAGTTCCTTGTGGTGTTCTAAGAAATGTTATGATTCCAAATAAAATATTAATCTCTTAGAAGTCAACGTGACATTCATGTATAATCAAGAATGTGCCCAGAATAGTGTATCACTGGATAGCTGCAAATGCCTGTCCGGTGTCTTTCAGCTGGGATTTGTACTAAATTCTCTCTAGGGATGCAATCTGCTTAAGTCCTGTGCAGTTTTGAGGGGAGATTAATATGGCCCTCACATTCAATATTTCTTAATTGATCAAGGATGGTTTTTATTAAACTGATCAGTAAAGATTCGCCTTCTTGGAACTGTGGTGTGATGGGTTTTGTATTTATATTATAACTCAAGACTATTGATTACATGTTTTCTTATTGAGAAGTCA
Organism: Rhynchomys soricoides; assembly: GCA_019843965.1. NCBI lineage: Eukaryota > Metazoa > Chordata > Mammalia > Rodentia > Muridae > Rhynchomys > Rhynchomys soricoides. The sequence continues at coordinate 16,938,886 of JADRCH010000007.1, forward strand.
GATATGTTTAAAAGTAACCAAAGTAAATCAGATGAACTACTGAAATTCTTTAATTACTTAAGTCAATATGACTTGAATATTTGCGGTTGTCTGTCAGTTTCAAACTGAGCATTATAAGAAATAGCTGTGATTATAGACAGCAACAATTGCTCCTTGTCCATACTAGAATTCTTTTCAGGTTAAAAAGAGAAGTTTCTTAAACCATTTCCCTCTATCTCTAATAGTACAGTGTGAGAATGATTACAGTTATTGGAGAATAAATTTTATTGAGAATTAATGATGTTCCTAGGCTCAGAATCTTCAGGAAGTTTTGTTTGTTTGTCTGTTTGTTTTGTTTCTTTGTTTAGAGATGGGAGAATTTATCCTTAGGAGCAGTACCTGTAAAAGAAAAACAGAGAGAAGTAACACTGAGCAGGAAGATGAGCTACACACTAATGCAGCTGTAACAGAGATCAGTGCTAATCCCAGAAGTCACTGTGGCTGTCCAAGAAGTCCTTTTGGAGAGTCATACATATCTTTGTGACTTTGTATCCAAGAAACTGTCCAATATGGAAGAGACAAAATCCTAAGGGAAAACATTACCTTTCAACTAAGGGTAATTTCCAGCTTGTACAATCCCGAGTGCCAAGCAGTCGGCCCTCCCCATACCTGTCTCATTTTGACAGTGTTGTGCTGAGAAATTCGGAGAGCCTGGGGTCTGCTTTCTCTACTGTCTGTCCATTTCCATAGTGCAAAACACTCAGCATGAAAATATAGGTTACCAGTTTGACTTTAGTGAACCTGAGGTTGAGAAGAAATTCATTCATGTAGTTCGTTTGCTAGGCATGAGCAGGCTTTCACCTACAACTATTTTGGTCTTTGCAAAGCCTTCATTACAAATAATATTAGCGGTGTTTGTGAAATTCTTGTTCAATTCCTCTTGAACACAGCCTCAAGTCACAGGGTCATTACAAACTTCGCTGCATGAAAATAAGCCAAACTAAAGCAAAACAAGGCAAACTTCAGTGGCTGAGAGACATGCCTGTCTGCTTTCACTTTTCAGTTCTATTCTGAGTAAAACTATACTTTTCAATTTTTATTCAAGTGCAGATTCTGGCAGCTGACACAGTGATTTCCATTAACTGAAACACTTAGACTGAATGATAAGAAAATTTATGAGTCAAGTTAGCCCAAGGCTTTTTGTGCTCTAAACCTAGTATTTAGGGGTTCTGGATGTTTCAGACTAAAGAAACTTTTACAAATGAAGGTGCTCATGTTTTTTAAAAAAAGTTTATAAACAATATATTTAAAGATTCTCTCAAACTGCAAATGGAGACTTGGCAGCAGACCAAGAAAACAATGCCATTATCAGCTGTGCGTGGAATTTCGCAGACTATGGTTCATTGGTCCCAGAAACACTCTTATTCTTTTGTAAATCGTCACTTTTTTTTAATAAAAAGCATTTTGTGAATATTATGCTGTAACTAAAATGTAACATAATAAGAACATTGAGAGTTTATGGAAAGATTCATTGGCTTCATGAGTGCATGCATATCCTTAGGCAAAACCCTGACTCTCTGACTCCCAGGTTCTCTGTGAGAAGGCAGTACCTCTTTCACAAGTTGTTGGTAAGTTCAAATGGAGTACCAAATTGTGTATTGCATAAGCCTTTAGCAAATTCTAGTACTTGTCATTATCCTGGAAGCTAAAGAACTAAACAGAGCCCTTCCAGTGGACCAAAGTAATCACCTCATATTTGCACAAAGGAGATATCTTAGATATATTTATAAGAGTTTGATCAAATAAGATATCATAGACATAGTTGGTATCTCTTAGATCCAGAGAAGTGTTTAAGACTTCTATTCACATTACATGGGTGGAAAACACCAATGGCCAAAGAAGGAAAGTGAGATACGGAGGCAGTTAATTGGGTGCAGCTCTCTGTTTTGCCTTATATCAATCAGTTGGCCACAAGCGGTTGACTGACTCTCGGCTTCTGTAATTGACAGGGGCTCAGCTACCTGCTCTGAGTACATGATCCCAAATTAGGCTTTCAGTTCATGCACACAATGAATGACAGTTTATTGTGTTTGGAAGTACTCTTAGGCCACATTTAGTTTTACTTGTGATCTCTAGAATTATCCTAAAGTGTGGAGTGAACTATTTTCACTTGTAGTGGAGGGATGGATGAGTTGAATCCAAAAGGATGTATGGGCTTATTATTCCCTGTAGACTGCCTGCAAGAATGAATTCTAATAGATGTTTAGCATGAAACTCATTAAAATTCTATAGCAGCAAGCCACAAATAGAGCACTGACAATGAATAGCAGCCAATACAAAATAGAACATCCCAGAGAAAAATCCAATAGATCAGACAAAGTATCTGAATGACCATGACGGTACTTATGGACAATGTTTAGGAAATCTACCTTGTTTTCAGAACAAACACTAGAACTATATTAAAATGACAAGCTGACCATATCCACTTGCTTTATTGAAACTAACCTCTTTCCTATGTAAAATAACACAGCATTGTGATCACGGTAAACCCCAGGCTGCAGATACAGGCCATTCACCAGGAGATCTTATTAAGCAAACAATTCAAAGGGCGGCTCTGCTTTTGTCCAAAGCCTGATACTGACAGATGCTAACCTTGCCAGCAAGACTCCTCTTTTGTATGCTTGTGATGGGGAAGGCGTTTTTTTCCTTTCTCCTTTGTAGGTAGCTTGGGAGAAGATTGACAGAGACACCAAAGTGGACTTTGCCACAGCATTAGGGTACTTGTAAGTGCTTCTAGACCAGCAAGAGCTTTCATGCCCTTCCTTGCTTCTGTTTTACTGTTTGGGCTCGTGTATGAGTCATACTTTACATCCTTACAAAAGGCCTCTGAACGGTTTTATGAGGCTTGAAGAGAAATGTTATTTAATCTTATTTTATTGGCAAATTTCCATGCGTACTGTGACTAATACTGTTTCCATTGTTAACTGATGAGAGAGAGAGGGAGAGAGAGAGAAAGAGACAATATTTTTCATTCACCATGAGAAAAACTGGGTAGTTGGTACATAATGTACAGAATCTTCACCATCCCATTTTGTACTTATATTTTTAAAATATGATAGAACAATTTAATGATATTTAGTAATATTTACTAAATATTTTTGTATTATCTCTATCAAAATTAAAAACTATTATCTCGCTATTTCTAAAATAATTATTGCAATTGAATTAGCAGAATTTATTAATCTCTAGAATTATTCCAAATAGAAAAATATTTTCTAAAATTGAGTAATCAAAAATATTTTAGCCTATTATTAGTTTCTGTAATGATGTGTTAGTTTTATTAATGAATACATATATTTTATATGTAAGATTTGTTTAATGATTACTAATGTAAGGGATTTCTATACTAGTTCTATCTTTTTAAGAAGTTGGGCATAATTTTAGAGTTAAAATTTACTAAAAAGCAAAAGTTTAATTTAGAATATTTTGAGCTATGTGTATTCCTGGTTAGCAAAAGCATACTTCAAATATCTCATGATTCATACTGTATAGACTATGTATGAGTGATGACCTAAGTGACAGATTGAAAACAAAAGTTTTGGCAAAGTCCCAATTTCTCTCAGTTGACAAATGCAGTATTGTACAGAGTAAGGGCCTTTCAACCTGAGACTGTTCTCCACCTGTTTGGAAGTGGTGAACTAACAACTAACCCTTCCGAGTCATCAAATAGAAAAGTCAAGTAAATAGAGATGATGCCCATGACTGACCATGAGCCCCTGATGCTTGCTATGGATACATATAAGCGCTGTGCTAAATCTTACTGATTCCTTTATTAGTAAAACAACAGTTTAGGATTTAGGTTTTATTTTATATTGTATTTTTGCCTAAAAATTTATGGACTATTTCACTCATGGTTCCAAACTTTTATTTTGTTTATTTAGTCTTTTAAGTGGACAAGAGTGTAAGGTTAAAAACATTGTTCTACTTTTGGACTGGAAATGAGCAAACTCACACATTTCTTTGTAGGGGCTTATAGGAGAAATTATTTCTGATATAGTACTAGTGAGTCCTTTTTCTTTACGCCTGTAAATAATTCATTTAAATGTCAACACAAATGATTTCAGATGTCAAGTGAATAATTATTTTCTCATTAAATTAAACTGTTAGGAGTCATGGACAATGTCAATGTATTAAACCAATTAGGGACTTATTCTGTGACTGCTTTATAGTTACTAGCAAGTGGAGTCTAAAAACAACCTCAAATTGATATCTTGACTACTGCTCTTATCCTCTCAAAGTCTAAATTTGCTCTTCATTTATGAACAGACACAAGTGAGCTGGTGAGACAACTGTAGGCATGAGATAAAGAACTTAAAGAATTCAGAATGAGAGTACTGTGTGAGTATACAGATCAAGCATGCCCAGTTAGAATACCTGAAATCTCAGGGCTCTAGAAAGTTTTCTGTATGTATGTTTTTTTGTCCAATAGCCAGAAATTCCAACCATGATCTCATGCCACAGGTTGAACTCAAATCACAGCCATGCCAAAAGTATAAAATTATATCTTCAGTATGTGTTTAAAGTGTATAAGAAATAAATGAATTTCCTATTAGTCTTGTATTCCAGCCCCAATATATTGTATTATGTCTATGCAAATATTCCAAAATTGCAAAGAACTAGAATTTGAAGCATTTCTGGTCCCAAGCCTTTCTAGTAAGGCTTATTTATCCTGTAAAGACAAATAGAAAATGTTATGCTATGGAATCATACAAAATGAATCAAACCTAAATATCTGTTCTCTATTTGTAAGAAAACCTTTAAAATAACCTAACATTTTGTTTGGTTAGAGTCACCCTGCTGGACCAGCTTCCATGTGTTTCCCCCTGGCTTTCTCTTTGTCTCTGTAAAAGTAGATGGTCTTTTGCAATCTACAAAACAGCTCAAGGGAAAGAATCATACAAACTTAATATACCAATGTGACACAAGAGCAGATACAAAGATCCACAGAAATGGAGAATTGTCTGGTTGTTGTGCTGGGTTGATGTAGATAAACCTAGAAAAAAAGATAGATAGGTCTGGAGTGGTCAAACAAGCTGGAGGAAATCCACTGAGGATGGTGGTTCAAATTCCTGGAATCTCCTTGTCTTCCAAGATAAGGTTGTTCTTTTCCTCTGGGTTTAGGAATGAAGGTTTTATGATCTCCATCAGGAGAAAAACTGATAATGCCTTTACAGGCTTACTTCAGAGCAAGAGGGCAGAGAAAGAGCAGGGGACATTCTTATTTTTGCTCTTGTCTTATATAGTAACACGCCAAGTTATGAAGGGACCAAAATATGGAATTCACTACATCCTGACATCCTACATCCTCTGATCACTTCCTTCTCTCAGCATTCTCTACACGGCAGAATAGGGAAGGTCATGGTGATTTACATTTAGAATGTCTATTATTAATGTCTCTGTGAATTAGTCCTTGGCTTTGGGATACTAGTTTAAGTCTCTATAAGAGAAAAGTAAAGAGCATGTATTGACATTTTCTGTAAAGAACTGAATGGATAAAATTAAGAGTAGAGGACTGCTTTTCTTTTATTTTGAGAGAACTGTTATCAGCAGCAGCCTTACAATTTTGAATAAAATCAAATCTCTATCAGCTCAGGAAGCTACAGGACAGCCTGGTGACTGAGCCTACTAGTCTGTCTTTACCTGTTCCCAGCTGAATTTCATTGTGTGAGTAAAAAACAAGCTTCTGAATTGGATTAAAATTTCCTAATTTTGTGAGAAAAAAAATGTTTTATTACTGCTTTTCTCTGCTGTAATTTCCATATGAATCGTTGCTTTATTTGCACCTGCAAAGGCATTAGCTTATACATTTTTACTTTTGCCTATCATCAAATTTATTTCCTATATTATATTTTGAAGATATTGTATGTGACATTTCATCAATTTATTTACTGATGTTAGTATATACAGATTTAATTTAACTAATTTTTTAGTTAACATGCAAAAAAATGTTTTCACTGTGAAGCTGTCATACATGAATGTCATTGCGCTTTTCTTACAGTTACCTCCTCTACTATCTTCGCTCGTTCTTTCCTTTCTTCTCTTTATTGTCTGCTCTCTAAGCTGTCTCTCTTCTGCTTTCATATGTGTGTGTGTGTGTGTGTAGACAACATATCTAGATTCAACATATGAAAGAAATCATGCAGTATTTGTTCTTTTGAATCTAGGTTATTTTGGTGAACATGATGTCCTCTGGTTTTGGTCCATGTTTCTGTAAGTGATATAGTTTTCTTACTGGGTTTGTCAAATATTTTAGAGCCTATCAGCAAGTGATGTATTTCATTCTTTGGATTTCCTACAAATAACCAGACAAACAGAACCCCTAATCTAGACTCTTGAAAGGACTTGCTAAATCTGCTGGATTTTCAAGGGCAGTGCCAAATTCAACTGAATGTGGTGTAATCAGTAATCACGTTGGTATCATCCCAATCAAGGGAGCATAGAAATATATGTGTTCATTTTTGTTGCTGTTTTTCTAAAGTCCTCTTTTAGATTTTGTCTTGAAGCTATAATAATTTTGGCTTGAAAACTCTTATATGGTCAGCGAAACTTAATTTACAGAAAAATAATAAAATTGTGGAAGGGGATTAATTGAGAAAGATAAAGTCAATCACTAGTTCCCATATCATTTGATTCAATTATCTTTTCTGCGTGTTTTGTCTTTTGTTCTCTGAGTTAAACCAGAGAAGTCTAAACCCTCCTTTTATTCCAAGAGAAACAACAGCTTCATATGCAGCATTTCAGTTTAAAAGGAACGTATGGCATGGTTCTTGTCTCTTGAAGATGTTGTGAAGTTTTAAATTCTTGCTTTATTCATTTGTAATGTGTATATGTGTATTTTGACTACATGCATGTCTGTATACCATATGAGCACTTGGTATTGTGGAAGTCATAAAAGGGCATTTGATCTCTTGGTACTACAGTTCTAGATAATTGTGAGTTCTAGATAATTGTAATAATCTGGGTGCTGAGAACTGAACCCGAGTCCTCTGCAATCACTAGAATCAGTGTTCCTTACGTTAAGCAATCTCTCCAGAATTACAGTTTAATTTTTTAGTGAATTATCAGAGATCATTATACAGATATAAAAGGCAGATATATAAAGGTAAATATAGAAAGACCAGTTTTCAGAGAGAGAATAAATCTATCTACTTTGTTTGATATATTAGTAATTTTTTATAATAGTAAAGAAAATCATAACTTAAAAACATTCCATTCATTCTGTAAAATTGCATGATTTCTAAAGTCTAGTGGAATTTAAATAGTTGTGTTTAAGTGGCTTGAGATAAAAGCAAACTGATCAAATTCACAGCTGTGGAAAATTTCTGTTCTATATTCTGACTTCTTACTTTATATTGGACCCTTCTGATTATTTTATTTCAGATATTTTCTGGTCACATTTTGTGGTGCAGTGTGTGTGTGTGTGTGTGTGTGTGTGTGTGTGTGTGTGTGATAGGACAATATGTGGGGCATTAGACCATATACACACCTGCATAGGGCAGAAGAGTATGACGTCTTCCTCATCTCTCTTCTCCTTTAATGAGGTCTCTCAGTGAACATAAAGCTTCTTTATTTTCATGAAGATTGGCTGTCCTGTGAACTCCCAGGCTCTCTCCTCTCTACCCTGAATGTTGGGGTATGCCATGTACATCCATATTTTCACATGGATGAGGGAGATTCAAATTCAGGTCTTCTATGCTTGTAAAGCAAGCTTTAACCAAGTCATTTCTCTAAACTCTCCTCATCAGATATGCTTCCATAACATGTGTTTGTAGCTTTATTTAATGATATAATATATAGTGTTTTTTCTAACAGTTCCCTATAGGTACTTCTGGGATGACCACACTCTATTTTGATAAAACATAAAATTTAAGTGTAGACAGATGCAAAATTCTGTTCTAGGAAGTAAAAATAATGGAAGATAGGAAATACTGATCTGCAGAGATTTTTGACAGAAGATGAATCACAAGGTTGAAGCTTGGCAGTCTTTCCCCTCAAGAGAAGGGATATGGCAAAGAGGAATGCAGATGTTCCTCACTTAGAATAAAGTCAGGCCCTGATAAACTCATTGAGAATATCTTAATGTACTTTATCCTTCTAACTCAGTGAGGATCAGAGTTTAGTCTAATCAGCCTTAATCCTACTCAGAACACTTGCATAGTTAGCACAATCATCTAGCTCATTGCCACAGTCTATCTATGATGAAGAGTTGAAAACCCTCATGTAATTTGTTGACTGACTATACACAAAGAACATTGGCAATAAAGTACATTGTGGAGTACTGGGCATTTATTCAACCACTGACTTGCAGCTGAAGCTCACTCATGGCCAGTCCTCAGCACTGGGACAAAGTAACAGTGTGTGGATTCTGACCCTTGGGAAATGTCAAAATTTGCAATGGCTTACACTGAAAGTATATGGCTTTTGTAGTATTATAAAGTGAATTGAACCATCATAAGCAAAAAATGATCTATCTTTTCTCATTCAGATTTCTGAGTGTTAGTGTGGTCCTAGAGTTATAACTCATTATAACAATAGCAGTAGTCTCTAACCAGCATTCCCAACCACTTACCTAAAGTGTTAGTCACACTTCTATTGCTATGAAGAGTTACCATGACCACAATAACTCTTATAAAAGAAGGCATTTAATTAAGAGCTTGCTCACAGTTTCAGATGCATAGTACATTATGATAATGGTGGGGAGCATGACAGTAAGTATGGCAGGCATGGTGCTTTAAAAGAAGTTGAGAGCTACAAACTGATCCACAGGCAGAGAGAAAGAGAGTGAGAGAGGGAAGAGAGAGAGAGAGAGAGAGAGAGAGAGAGAGAGAGAGAGAGACCAGGCCTGGCATGGGCTTTTGAAACCTTAAAGCACACTCCCAGTAATATATTTTCTCCACCAAAGCCATACCTCTTAATCCTCAAATACTGCCACTCTTTGATGAGTGAATATTCTAATAAATGAGCCTGTGGGGGCCATTCTTATTCAAATCACCATGACAACTGATACCAGACCAATATCACAATCTTGACTTATTAGCAGGAATCTAGAATGGATATTGTCCCAGTTTTAAGTCTGTGATAAAAATACTTCTACAAAACAGCTCAGGGAAGAAAGACTTTGGGTTAGTTCAGAATTCTAGGTTGCAGCCTATCATAACAGAGTCAGTTACAGAAGCTAAGAGTATTTGACATATTATTTTTACAGTGAAAAGAGTTCAATAGATGCATATGTTACAAATCTACCTCAGTTAACCCAATTAGGAAAGCTCCTTATGGACATGCACACAGGCTAAACTAATCCAGACAATTCCTTACTGAATCTATATCATCACAGTGACAATCAAAACTAATCATCAAACTTATCATCCCTTTCCCCTATGACTATCCTTTAGAGTGTGGCTACCCTACTGTGGTCCAACCTTCAAGATGCATCTACACTTGCTCTATGTACCAAAAACATTGACAGTTAGTAGACTGTATACTCTTGTCCCATAGCTCTTCCCAAAGCCCCCATTTCCCCATAAGAATTCTCTTATTGCTTCAGAATACTGTGTTTTGCTCTTTGTTAAACTCTGCATTGCTGCCATATTAGTGGTAAGAAATCAGTTGTAAGATGATTGGGTTGGAGAACCTGTGTGTTTTGGTCATATTCCCTTCTCTGTCTGAGTATTACCAGTATTCGCTGGGTAAAAAGGCAAGATTATATGTTATGTGTTTATTTTTCTCCCTTAGCTTCTAGTACATGGTTGCAAAACAGTATTCAACAACTGTACTATGATTGTATCATAAAAGGGAGCTCAACATGGCCAGGAAGTGCTGGGTGTAAGGATGAGCTGGCTTCAATCAAGGAAGGGATTTGATGGGTTAAAATAAACTTGCTTATTGGTGCCATACAATGTGGGAGCAGATGAGTTTCATTCACTGATTGTCTAGAATGGGTCTAGTTGTGACCTGGTGGATCACCTTTTCCTTATCAGTGACATGCACTATTGCCTCCATTGAGAAAGATTTTAACTTCCTGGTTAAAGCAAAGCACAGAGAGTTTCAGACTTAAATTACATCATCCAACAGGACAAGAGGTATCTGATATCCATTCGAGTGAGCTTTTAATGGGTAAAGTAAACTCTTTTTGCCAATGGGGAATACTTCAATAAGTTCACATTCAGTTTGGCACACAAAGCTCCATGATGAGAAACTTGAGTATGGTTTTTGAAAGGTTTCAAGTGTGTTTTATAAAATTATCAATGGTTTTCACTTAGGGTACAATGTTACTAAAAGAAATTGTAGTTGACTCTAAATGCAAGCCTAGATAATGTTAGCAGTTACTGAGTCCTTTCATACCATTCAAAATTAGGTTTTGCACAAATATTTTTCCTATAAGAAAACCCTTCTGTGTATTCAGCCTTTTCTGTGTGACAAGTCTGTGGGTAGTTTACCATATAATCATGGCAAACAGAAACTCCACAACAGCTAATTTTAGCTCTAACCCCCTTTATATGAAACATCTTTAAGTCACTCTGGTTTTGAATGATACAGCCCACATTTTCAATCATGGCAGTGAGAACTGGATTTGACAACCTCCAAGTTTAGCAGCCACTCAGAATTAAAGGTCTGCTTTAGCCTACATTCTATGATCATCTGCTTTTCTTTAATCAAAACAGTTGATAATATGAATATTTTAGGTAGTTTGCCTATATCCAAAGTGTGGATCTGCTAGTGGTTCATAGCTGTCTCTCTTTTTAGCAGACAAGTATATAGCCAAACCTTTAGAGACTTAAGTTCATGTTTACACTGGCATTATTTTTTATTTGAAAGATAATGCTTATGTGGATCACTGGAAGAGGCTAACACTCTGCTAAAGACTGATGTTTAAGACCAATGATAATGCAGAGGACTTTCTTATACTGCCTAGTTGGTTGAGGCTGCTAACTTCCCATACCCAATATTCTCATTCCTGTTTTCTTCACATTGTAATGTTTTGGTTTGGGGGGGGGGGAGCTAAAATTTCCTCTAAATAAAAGTAGATGTCAAAAGAAAATAACTACACGTTCTAGACTCTTTTACAGAAAAGTAAATCCAGGAGGCTTAATTCTGGTGGATGAGATGTTCAGAACTGAATTGAGACACTGAAAATTCATCTTCTGCTTAGACCTCTCTACCACTTCCATTTGTTCAGTGAATAGAGATGTCATAGCTAAGAGTTCAAGCTGATACCACAGAGACATTTTCTCTAGGATCACCACTCAGAGATCTTGAAGGAAATTGCTTCATAGGAAGCTTCTTCTAGAGTGCTACAAAGTAACATTCTATGTTTTATATGACTTGTCATATGTGATGTCTGGTATAGTTCTTGATATTGTTTTTCATACATGTACAGCCAACAATTGGTGTACACAACGCCATCAGTTAGCAGAGAATACAAAATAAAAGGCAGAGCCATGTGGCACGTGAAGGACCTGAGATGACATGTACATTTGATTTTACATTGCATTCCCAGTATGCGGAGTATGGCTCTGAGCAATCATTACAAAGGCATTGGATGGAGGAGTGAATGAAAGGACATCCAGGTCAACCATCTATAAGCATAACTTGTCTTCTCTTGTTCAAGTACTATACTTTTTATTTCTGTTGCATCTCTACTTCACTGGCTGCTATGTCTAAGTTCACCTCTTTTACTTTATGTTTATTTATGTTGGATTTCTTGCTTATAAAATGTGGTTTCTCAAAATGTACCTTTTGAGAAGAGCATGGGTATTTTATATGCATACTAGATTTCTCAGTATCAACACTTTTCCTTAAGCACATATACTTACTAGTTTGACATTTTCCATTCTTTTAGACCCCCTTCTTAATTTTTTTAAAAGTGAATTGAGTGTAAGTCATTAAGAATCAATGTTGATTGGTTAATCATGTGTTGAAAGCCTCTAATATGTAGCCTGAATAGAACACACATTAGAGACCTCTGGGTGAGCTTGGTGAGAGAGTCCTGGCTTTTCACAAGGCACTGGGTTTAAATATTAGCACTGAAAAAAATATTAAGGGAGAAAAGGACTCCAGACATGATGTTGACACAAAGAATAATACAGAAAATTGTTTAGAGTCTAGCGATGCTCTGGAGGAATTGCTTTTACTGAAGAGGTAAGAAAATCAACTTCTTCACTCAACTTTGGTTTTCTTTTCATCCTTCCATAGAGAACCGAAAACATTTGAAAGAAGTTGACCCCTTCCTTATTGCCAGAGATGTGTGTGTGTGTGTGTGTGTGTGTGTGTGCGCGCGCGCGCTCGCTCGCTTAGCACCACACTATTCTTCATGCAAGTGTTTCTAACTGTTCTGGCAGGGAGAACTTTGAGAATGCCAAAGGTGCATGTCATATGGGAAGTTGTTTTCCTAGGGCTTCTGGAAATTTTCCTAATATTCTTCTAAAAAGCTTTTTTCCCACAACTATGAGGTATTTTCCTGCCTAGAAGACATTTGGTGTGGGTTGTAGTCAGCGATCTATCTATCTACCTATCTATCTATCTATCTATCTATCTATCTATCTATCTATTATCTCACTATCATCTCTCTATCTCTCTATCATCTATCTATTGATCTATTATGTATCTATCATGTATCAATCAGCTATCCATCCTATCTATTTATCTATCTTTTTATCATCTATCAATCAATCATTCAACCAATCATCTATCTATCTATGCATCTGTCTAGCATCTATTTATTGTGTTTATCTTCCTTACTTTTCAATTGATGTTATAAGATACCATGACTAAGTAGAAGGGAAACATTCAGAATTCTCCTGTGATCTCTCTTTCCAACTTGTGCTGGAAAAACAGCCTTGGGATAAGACAAAACACTGCAGATCACTTAAAGAAGAGGAACAGGGGTACCCTGCTCCTGCTTATGACTAGTGGGCAGAGAAACTAATCTTGAAGCTGACCTTGGCTTTGTACTTCAAGTCATCAAGCCTGGGTATTTCTCAATTGTCATGCTTGTTTATGTGAAATAGTTTCAATGTTCATAAAAACATGTGCTAAGTTACTCAACTGATGTATATTTCTTTATGAAATACCAAAATTCTAGCTCCTGATTTAGCTCGGCTTTTGTATTTAAACCCAAACTAGATTTTCCCTCAATCTCAATAGCTATACCTGCATATTTGAACCCAAATTTTCTACATGATCTTATTTAAAGCAATATTTATGTATATTTCCCTGAATTTATTAGTACATATTTTAAAAGTATCTTTGTTAATTTTATTGAGTGATAAAGGTAAGATAAAATAGCATCTAGATATGAGAAAAATGAAGATATACTTTAAGTTAAGAATAAATACATTACAAATATTTCATTTGCTAGTATTAACATGATTAGTATTAAATCTATTTTTCAAAGACTGTATTTGAAAATTATATATTCTCTGATTCAGTAAAGAGATCAAAATGCTGTCCTGTTAAAAGAATAAATCTTATGATTTTAATGCTTATTTCACTGTTTTCATGCCTAGCATTCTCTTCTTGAGAAAAAGTATGAGGAAAGGGAAGATACGCTTTCTTATAATCTGTAGTATACACAACAAATCATTATTTCTTGAAAAGTTCAATTAAGATGTAAGAATTTTGAGTCCTTAGCTTATTGTTAAGAGTTTCACAATGATTGTCTTGTAAGTCCTTGGAGATAGTTTTATTTCATGGTAGAACTATAGTAAGAATAACTCTGGAGGCTTTTGAAACATTAACCTGATAATTTATTGGCTGCCTAACGTTCTGTGTCACTAAATAATGTAATAGTAATAATAATAATAATAATAATAATAATAATAATAATAATAATAAAACCTTCAATGATCAACTGGCCAAAGTTTTTGAAAAAAATTACAAGCTACCAAAATTACATTTTAAAAAGTCCATGATTTACCTTTGTCCATACATACTAATTGAATATTTTATGCTAACTATAATTGTCTATTCAGAGAAACTACCACACTTTCTATTTATTCCCTTTGCCAGCTCACCCATTCTGGCACTTTGGGGATAATATGAACTACTGTTGTATAAATTACTTAGTGGCTAGGGCTTCCATTCATTTCATCTCTGAAACAATCTCCTTTGAGTAAGGTTCAAATTAAGCACCTTGTTATTTAGACAAATAGGTTCACCCATCAAGAAAATTAGCTCCCATTGTAGAATTTGGGAAAGGTAGGCAGAGAAAGCAGCAGTGGCCCTGACAGTCAGTGTCATTTGTGGATGTAGTCCCAAAAGGCAAGCTTTTATATGCTGTCTATGTTGAAGAAAACAGAAAGTGGGAAATGGCCTTCAGTACTTGAGGATTCTGTCCTATAAAATTCATCCTCAGTTCCTAGAAGAGCTGTTAATCACCAGGAGTAGATCACAGTGAAAATGTTACAAAGGTAAAATGTTTCAAGTCTTAGTCGTGTGTACTAGAGGTCTTGAAATTGAAGGTTGCAGTGTAAAATGTTTTCAGTATAATGCAAATTTTAAGATCCAGCAGTTTGTGTACTTGGTCCCTGCTCTTGCTTCACCCTCTAACCTTCGTCCAGGGCTGGCTACACAAAAGGAGCATGCAGCTGCCAGTGGAATGAGATTTGAAGTAAAGCAAGAAGGCTGCTTGTCCCTTGAGTCTGTCCAACCTCAATGTCATTTAGCACAGCACCTGGCTCAATACATCTTAATGGGTGTATATAAAACGATGGGAGGATTCAGCACTTATATGGAACTAACAAGTATTCCATTCTAGGTACTAGGCAAAATACAGAGGATCATAAATATAGATGTTATCAAATGGGGCTAATTTTCAAGAGGCCCATGATGTTGACAGAAAAGTAGGTAAACTTAAATGCAATTAAGTTTAATAAAGTATATTTCTGAATAAGTATAGGTGTGAAAGTTTAGAAGTCATCAAAAAGAACACTAGAGGTCCTGGTTTCAGGAAAGTCTATGGATGGAAGCACTTTTCACCCTCACTGAAGTGTAATACTAATAGCAGAAAAAGCTACCATAATCATATTTGTAAAGGATAAAAGTAGGTTGCTGAGACCCAAGAACTTCTGCTTTGGGGAATGTATTTTAAGGAAGGGAAAATAGAGTGAGTCCTTAGACTATGATCAAAGCAGAGACTGGAAGGAGGCTGGGAGCCTACCAGGACAGACCCCTGCAGTCCAAGGATATGGACTGAGGGACCAGGGGTTTCTCCACTGAGGAACACCGGGTGGGGGGGTGGTGGTGGTGGAACTGCACTCTGGGTTTTCATGCCAGCAGAGCAGCTGTGTTAAGACAGTCTCCTGCTAAATGGTTACATTCCTTGGAGTGAAGAGGTGTTAGTTGGGTTTTTTTTGTTTGCTTGTTTTGTTTTGTTTTGTTTTCCTTCTTCTATTTAAGTATGGAGAAGGGAGAATATTGCATACAGATGCCAGAACTAGTATTGGGGAGACCGGTTTAGCGACAGTTAAGATGAGAGGTCATTTAAATAAATGATTTCTTTGCATCAAATTAAAATGTCCCTTGCCACCTTTTCGAGCCTTTCTATGTTGTAATTATCATGTGCATTTGGATTAACCAGAGAGAGAAGTTACAATAATAATAATAAAAATGAGTTTCCTATCTGATGATAGGTGTTTTCAGATGGGAGGAGCCACTACTGATTGTAGGTAAATCTCTGAATGAGCAAATGGATCAGCGAGTAAAGAAGGATGAATGACAAACAGTATCCACTATTCCAATGTCCCTGACAAATACATCAGTGTTCCATAGTCCCCTGCTCTCTGAACACTGCTTGGGGGAACATTTTTATTTAAAACCTTTCCCCAAATTGCTGATTGTTACCTAACTCACTGTACTTTTATTTTCTGTGTGATTTTTGTCTGAAGCCCAAGGCTTCAATATGTATTCTAGAAACACACAGGCAGAGAATGACCTACAAAAGATAAAAGCTCAGCTTTAGGGATAAGCCTTAAACAAAATATGCCCTGCTTCCTCCTGTCTACTTTAAAATTCCAAAGATAAGAGTTCTTGTATTTGCAATCCATTATCGCTATTTAAACAACTTTCACAGCCTACACTGTGCTTTCTAAGGAGAGGGATAGAGTGACTCTCAACAGTAGCAGTTCATAGACAGCAGAGCCCTCCCTTCTCTCCTCTATCCCTCTCTTTGTATTTTTTCTACTTTCAGGATGAACACTTCAGTAACAGGTGGAAGCATACTTTGTTGTTGATGTTGTTCTGTGTGAAAATTCTCAAGGCAAATGAAGGAAAACAAAACCTCTTCTACATCAGTCTTTTCAGACTTGTAAAATTTCTCTCTAACAAGAGACAATTTCTACTTTCTAAGAATACCTAAACAACCTCTGGGACACCAAACAGCACTTGCAAGATAAGTTTTATTTCGCTGTTTAGTGTACACAATAAGAAACATATTGGTAAGACAGCAGACACTTGGAAGTACAGAATTAAAAGGGAATCCCCACAGAAAACACATCTTACATTGTTATTGCAAAACCACAAAGTCACTGACAATAGTGAGCTCTGGAAACAGCTGAGTTTGCCTTTCTCAAATGGTGTCCTACTTAATTGCTGCTTTTAAAAGAGAATGACATTTCTGTACATTACTCTCAATTGAAAGTTGAGTTCAGGGCTCTATGGGGATGCTTTCTGAATTCACTTTCTACTATGGGCGTGAATGAGGAAGTGAGCTTACAGCCCACCACTGGTTTTCATAATAATAGGGGAACAATGGCTTTTGAAAGTCACAGATAATCCCCAGTCCTCATTGTGGTCATCTGTTTCAACCCAACCTTTCTTTTTAATAGCTTGCAAGCTGCAAAATTGACTGATGATCTTCTCCCTTCCTTGCTTGACCCTGCATACACAGCCCCTTGTAGAGGTATCAAGAGCAAAGAACTGAACCGAAGTCAGTGAGTAGGAGGGAGAAGAACAATCAAACCAAGAGATCAACCCTTAAATGTTTGTTGGCTGTTTTCCATTACCAGACCATTTAAGCTGTCTTGGATATGGTTTCTTAAAATAAGGAAAAACGATGATGATAATGACAATAATTTTAAGTTCATAATATAATTATGTCATTTCCCCTTCCCTTTCTTCCTCTGCAAACCCACTCCACAAATATGCTCCTCCTTGCTCTCTTTCAATGTCCTTGGTGCTTTGGGGATATGAATGTTAGTGAAGACATTTCTGTTGATTTTTTTCCTTTAAAAGTGACCAACCATTTTCTATGCAAGCTATGGGGAATGCAAAGCACTTAAGTGAGGTCCAGGTAGGATGCTACATCTCAAGATACTAAATATAATATTCTCATCTTCCTTCAGAGCAAAGAACATAGCCTTCTAAATAGTGCACAAAGCCATGCAAACTAAGAACAAAAATAAAAGTCATAGAGTACAGAGTTAGGTTCAAAGTTTGATAATACTGTCAGTATATGTTGATTTTTTTCACAGTGTGTCTTTTGATTTTTGGTATATCCACTTCAAAAAGGGCAGCCTTCCTTTTATAGAAATATGATCTGCAATGAGTTATGTTTTGACCTTCCCTCTCTATCACAGTGCTTTCAAGTCCCTGCATCATGAATTAAACATAAAACAATCTTATTAATTTAAATAAAATCCACCTACTGGGGACCATATGTATGGCCTGGGTCAGCTCTATGGAATCACCATTGTGGAACAGAACGCCCCCTGGCACTGTGTTTTCTGTTTCAATTGTACCAGTGCTAAGAATGAGCACCAAAGAGGAAGGAACCCATCAATCTGAGCCCCCACACTTCAAAGATGCTGCACTTTCTCAAAGGGCCAATGCACTAGCGAGCTTTCAACAGACTCAAATTCACTTTGAGGAGTTTCCTAAAAGAGTAGACTTTATGTAAAATGGCTTTTTGTTTGCTGAAGGATTTAATGGTAGAGAGAATTTCTTTGTAAAGTATAAAAATACTTCTAAAACAGTCATTCTTATGATGATTTATGGAGTAACAATTTTGTTCCAAGCATTATGCCAAGTGCTTTACATAAATTACATGATTTAATTATTTTCAAAACCTTGTAAGATAGCAATTATCATTATTCCTCATCTGTGTTGGTATAAATAACAGAAGGGACTCACAGGCTTATTTGCTGAAGCTTAGACAGAAAGAGAATTTGTGTTCCCTTTATGTTATTCCACAGTATAATTAAATTAAAAGGAGCTATGTGAGAACATTTATTTATTTTTCCTCAAGAGTTTCCTGATGGTGATATAATTTCATTCTTGCATTTTCATAAAAGATGTTTCTTGTAATTTTAACTGCCAATGGTCATCTGTAATACAAAGGGTCACTTTTCATTGCCTTGCCCTTGTATATGGCACAATGTATAACCTTATGACATTTTCTTCCATACTTGTTTTCATTTTATATTATCAAATATAAAATTTCCTCAGGTTAAATTTATATTTTTTACATGTATCATATTTGTTAATATGATGACTTAAATATAAAAAGCAAACCAGGACAAGTGCTAA
This sequence comes from Rhynchomys soricoides, assembly GCA_019843965.1. NCBI lineage: Eukaryota > Metazoa > Chordata > Mammalia > Rodentia > Muridae > Rhynchomys > Rhynchomys soricoides. The sequence goes on from JADRCH010000007.1 coordinate 16,957,447, forward strand.
TGTCATTATATATAAATAGTTTTCATGAATAGATATGAATATGTAGGGAAGTAGATAGGATACTGGTCAAAGAATGATGAGGGATTCTATAAATATAATTTTCCAGACTTGAATATGTTTAATCAAAGGTTGAAAATGATATGTTATCATAAACAATAAAAAATATGATTGGTCACATAAATTTCTCAAGGATTTAATCATATAAGTACTCTCTTTTTAATAATTGTAATTTTATTGAAAATAAAATTTTACAAATAATATGTTCTAATCACAGTTCCCCCTCCACCAACTTGTCCTTGACTTTCCCACCCACCAAATCCACATTCTTTATTTCTTTCCCTTGTTAGAAAACAATTAGGCAGTTAAAAAATATATCTTCCTACACACACCACATGTAAACTCTTACAATATGCATAAGCGTGCAATAGTTTAAAAAATAAGTACACTATTTATAAATATTTTCAATTTATAATCTTTAAACTACTAATTTTAATTATAGTAATTTATATAAAGAAAACATAGAGGCTCATTAATATTTATTTGCATGAGTAATTGACATAACTATATTTTAAACAAAACTTAAATAACATAAATTCAACAAAATTTATACATATTTATAGTATAATCATTAGTTTATATTCTATAAATATAAACTAATAGTTTGAAATAGTTTGAAACTATTTAAAAACTATGATTTACTTAATTATAATATATTACAAAGGCAAAAAGGACAAGAAATGAAGTATATGATTGTAATTTAAATTTCGAAAATAAATGCTCTCTAAATGTAACTAGATGTATACCAAACCACATTATGTAGTTTATACATATTGTATACATAAATATGAATGTCTATATTTATAAAGATGAAAAAAGCCATTATCTAATGCGGTGGTATTATAAGGGAATTTCTACCCATTTAAAAAAAAATTAACTTAAAATTACTATAATTAATCTTTATTTATTTCATAATTATAAATGTCATTTAAGCTTATAATAGGACATTTGTTATGAATTATATCTATGGTTTATATATTAGGGTATAGATTCAGATGTCTCAAGCAACTATAGTCCAGTGCAGATATAAGAAGCTTTAGTGTAAGCATTAGTCTGGAGCAAGTCAGCTTTGCCCTTACTCCAAGATCTGTGAGCTGAAGCAAGTGTAGTAATTTCCTCCACATTATTCGTGCTCAGTTCAGCTTAAATGAGAAACAGGTTATTTCCAAATTCTGATTTGTATCGTCCATGGTGACAGCAGTATGCCACTATCAACATTTTAAATGTGATATAACTATATTCATCAGAGTACAATCTTCAAAAATACGGATTTCAATGTCTTTTTACAGAAGCAAAACAATGGGGCTTATTCAAAGAAAAATGTATATATCGAGGTAGCAGCTGTAATGCAGTGACATGGACAGCCATACATGCTATATTTTACTAAAATACAAAAAGCACTTGGCAGGAACAATAAAGTATTAATCTTCAAGTGAAGCTTAAAGTATCTGAATATAAAGAAAATACTTGAAAGGGTAAATTCTAAATTTAACAGTTTTATATCTGTAGCAGAAAAAGAGCCAAGTTTCATTACAGACATTGAAATAAGGTGTTTTGTTTTGTTTTGTTTTGTTTTGTTTTAGTTTGGTTTATGTTCTGTAGACAGTGTTTCATAGAACCCAGAATGGCCTTCAACTGAAGCTGAAGCCAAGGCTGAACTTGAACTATTGATCCTCCAGGGTCTGCCTTCCAAATTCTGGGATTACAAAGGTGCGCCCCCATGCCAAGCAGGAATTTTATTTTTAACGTTTATTCTTCAGTACTGTTTGAAGTTTATGCAGCAAGAAGTATTTAGTGTAAAGCATACAATTAAAATGATTTAAAGTGATCAATGATCCAAGAAAAGTGTTATTCCTTTGCTTAAAACAAACACTGACACATTGGCAGATATCAACACATAGTTAGAACTGTGAATTACTTTCCACAAAATATGAGTATTTTTCTTCTTCCTTTCAAACTGTTTTAATTTTTGTGGCCAGCACAAAGCTGATTTTGGCAAGAGTGGAAGGTGTTCTCGGGGGAGGGGGGGATCCACAGAGCAAAGCATCTACTATGTTAGGTTGCAACAGCCCTTTCTTTAAGGCTGTGGGTCAGACTGTCATCTTAACAAAACATTTTTATTTTTCCAATTTAAAAATCCCCCAGTGACTATTACTCCTTTGTCCTTCTCATTTCTGCATGACAGTAATGCAAAGTACATCTTTGATAAAAATGTCTTGTTCACTTTTTGACTGCCAATCTCTCAGCTTCCAAGCACACCCAAATAGCAGCAATATTTTGTTAGAAAATAATGGATTTTTCATTGAATTATATTTCTTTTAAAAACTGAAAATGTTTATGAATGCAATTTAAGCTACTAAAAAATAACACATATTATAGAAATAAAGCTACTTTAACCAAATGCAAGCACACACACACACACACACACACACTCACACTTACATACATGCACACACATGCACATTCACTCACACACTCACACATACTCTCTCACAATGCACACACATGCATGCACACTCACCCACACTCACACACATTCTCTCATGCATGCATGCATACATGCACACTCAACCTCTCATATACACACAAACATACACATGCTCACACTCATATACATGTTAACATTATGGTGTCCTTGTTTTGTGTTCATCATCTCTCCTGTATGATGTGATTTTTTTTCATGATACAAACTCTTCGTGCTCATCCTTTTTAACAGCAATGAAGGATGCTACCAGATGAAGATTCCATTTTTAGACATTAAAGCTTTGCCAGTGACATAGGCCTTCCTTCCTCCTTGACAAAACCTGCCTACCATCACAGAGGCTGTACAGAAGTGCTTTGCATGCTGTTTTCTTTGCAGCCACACTGTGGGCTGAAAGTCCAAATCTCAGCAGTAGGTTAATACTACATTCTTAGAATAGGTTTCATCTCTGCTAAACCAACCAACCAAACAAGCACAGTTGAAGAAATTACCTTTGAGGTCATACTTGAATATAACTGTGATGCATATAGCTGCAAACACATTTTGGTGACCATGAGAAATGATGCCTCAGACCAACACCATCTCAAAGACTACAGGAGAGTTTGAAGATGAAAAGATGTGGGTTCTTTGATAACATCCTTATACCACTGGACTAAAACTAATCTCGTTCACAGATGAGGGGTGTATGTGTGTGTGTGTGTGTGCCTATGTGTATTTGTGTGCACGTGTGTGTGTGTGTTTGTGTATACCTATGTATGTTTACACCTGTGTGTGAATGAATGAATGAATGAAGTCAGTATCAGTGGATGTTCCTTAGACACTCACTTTGGGTTGTTTGTTTGTTTGTTTACGTTTTTGAGACAGAGTCTCTCATTGGCCTGGGACTTTCTGTAGGTTTTACATAGGCTGTATTTTGCCACCCACCTCTGGTTCTGATGACTGAGTTTGAATCATTTGGCTTGTACTTTACCAGCTGAGTCATCTCCCAGGCTCCTTTCAAGAATGTAATGGATGAATAAACTAATGCTGTTTTAGCAAATTTAATCAAATTACTTTCTATCCTACATCCAAAAACCATCTAACTGATTTTTTAATTTCTCAAACAAAATTGAAATATTCAGTTTTCAACATATAATTTTATAAGCTTGTCCAAATTTTTCTTGAGAGTATAATTCAGCTACCAAAGCTTAGTTAACCTTAAGTATAAATTTAAAGTTCTTTTAAGTGCACTTGAGCCAGATTGTCTTACTCTATTCCCCATTCTTATATTTCTTAACTGTGACAGTGGTTTGAATTAGGAATTAGGAGTGTGGCCTAAGGTCATACATGCTACTGACTGGGTTCTTAACCACATTGCTTTCTGCTTGGTTGACTTTGGGAATGTCACTTAACCAGTCATTGCCTAGGTTTACTGTTTCCCTAAAGGACAGAGTGAAAAATGGTGACTTTCCATTGGGTTTCTGTGAGATTCCAAAGTGAATGTCTGCAAACCTAGTGGACCCATTTAGACCAGGACTAAAATAAGTGTTTATGCTGTTCATTGCTCCCTCTCATCTTGTCCCTGTAACTGATACATGTCAGTCTGAGGTTTTAATTTGGACTAGTCTTTTCTCTTGTGTATGTTCACTGAGGTCTCCTCTACTTGCTCTTGGCTCTGCTATTTGTCTTTCTGCCAAGACCATAAATTGGGCTGAAATATAAGGTTACAGTTATGAGTCAGCATAGATTTTTGACACAGAATAGGCTCGACTATGAAATGTTCTTAGGCTTTTTTCTACATTTTAAATAACCTTTATTATTAAAAAACATTGCAAGGAAATAAAAGTATCAATCATTCAAATTAACCAGACTCAAATCTTATGCAAGTTAATAAACTTATATACTGTTAGAGTTGGCATTCAAAAAGAGGCTGTGAAGCTTCATATTAAATTTTTCACATTCAGTATCAAACACATTTTATCTACTCTTCACCATTAAAATTAAAACACAAATCCATGACAGAATTAGAAGTTGAAGAACAGTTAGCCTTTTATCTTCTTTCATAACTCGTGCCCATTGTCTGTGGTCAGTTTCTTCCTCATAATTAGCTTCTTTCTTTCAGCTTATTCTGACAAAATGGGCAACACAGAGTGTTTCCTACATGGATACCAACAGGCTTCTCAAATATCAGGGAGTTATTACATTAGGTCTTCTTGCAGAAACGCTCCAATGGCCATGCCATCTTACTCTTCAGCCAATGAAGCAATCACCTTTCCAGATAAGCACCTAGAGTCCAATTGAGGTTTTTTTCTTTATTATTTTAAAGTCTCTTCAGGTCACAGAAATGGAAAAACAATATCGGTATTTCATTGATTTAATTTTAACTTTAACAGCAAAATAACAGAATCATATTTTCATGATAATGGATATTTTGCCAATTGATGGTATATTTTTATTTAATGTTTTGTTCATTCCTCCTGCAGTCTGTTTCAGAGAATAAAATTTGTAAAACCAAAAGGTGTTTGGTGACACTTATTTTAATAATCAAGAGATTAAGGTCAATCTTGCTTGGATAAATAGTGAATTTAAAGCCAGCCTGAGCTATATAACATCTTGTCTCAAAGATATCAATAAAATAACCAATTAGTCCTCCAACAGAGTATAACCCATTATTATACATGTGATGTATATATGTATACATAATATATGTTAGAGTTTACATGCAAATCTGAGTTTTATGATACATTTCACCATGTTTCTAACTTTAAATGTTATAGACCTACATCAAAAGGTGGTCAAACTTCAAGGTGTTTTACATGAAGTCCATCTATAATATCCTCAGGCTAGTGATTGCCCAGCAACCACACTCATTGACCTTGCTTATGAATTATCCTTTGTGGATTTAAAAGCAGGTCACTTCAGATTGTCGGTTCATTATCTCATTCCTCTAATGTACCCTGCAGCATAGAAGTCTGCCAGAATTAAGTAGCCATTCCAACCCACAGAACCAGCCAAGAACTGGGCTCCTGAATAATTCTTGCCCCTTTAGTGGTTCTGAGCGTGTTTTTATATGTGAATATCTTTTTTAAAAAAATAATGAGCGTAAAAGAAAGGGAAATGAATAATCTAAATTTCATTTAGTGACAGATGATCAGTTGGTATTTATAGATTACTGAGACTGTGCCATTAAAAGTTACCAAAATTACATGTGAATCATGGGGCCTGTAAATTGAAGCAGTTTTTCAACATGTTATCTAGGTCTTCGTCACCAAATGGCAGAGGTCTATATACCCAAAAGACTGCCTAGTCAGCAAGCCTCAAAACAGATTACAAGAGCACTAGAAACACACATCAAAGGTTAACACTTTTATAGCAGGATTAAGAGTTAGAAAAAGTGTTTTATGGTAAAGTCAATCATGTGGGCAGGGTTGAAGAGTGAGTTCTTGTGTATTTGAAGATCAGCCAGTTCCTTTCTGTCACTACTATAAATCCATATGTGTTCCAGTTATTTTTAAAGAACTTTGAACTAGAAGAGCACCCTAATGTTGTTCCCTACTTAACAAACTTGATTATTTCCTGCCAGTATCCTCCTGCATTTTCTAGTTAATAATTATAAATTTTCCATAGGCTAGATGTTTGATGTTTATTAGGGTAAAAGCTTTCATTCATGAATTCATTGACCCTTCATTGAGAACATACTATGCTGTTGTGTGCTGGCCACTGTTCAAGGCAGTCAAAATACAGCAGAGAATCTGATCTCATGAGTGTTATAAGTGTGTCAGGTTGGTCTAAGATCTGCGTATTTGGTGAACAGCAGTGTGATGTTGGGGCTGAGCAAATACCTCTAAGAAAACAACTTAAAATGAACTGACTTCTCTCTTCATGTGATTTTTCACAAACGAGAATGGGAAGATTGGGAAGACTGGGGTCTTGCCTCAAAGAGTTGATATGTATTCAGGAAACATTTATTTCAGAAAAAGTCCCACTCTTCTGGAGATGCCCGGGGTCTCCACTGTGTTCTAGCAAAGGCAGCATCTGACAGGAGTGAGAACTTTCCATCTTGTTCATGTTTTTTATGCTGGACTTGGGCAGTGATGAGGACCAAGCGTATGAAAATAAGCTACTTCCACTGAAGTTTCCGTGGCTATTGCTGCCTCACAAATGTGGCACAGGGCTACCTGTCTTTGAAACTGACATCCCAAAACAGTGATGGTGTTTGAAGAATGACTGATCAGTGTTGTTATGGACCATTTCAAAAACATGTCATATTGCCATGTGGATTATAAGAATGTATGTTTTCATGGTCTGGGGAAAAGAGTTAGAATCAAAATGTCTATATATTCTTGGAAGATTTTGTAGATACTAACCGTGGCAAGCTTATGAGATAGCTGTCTCATTCTTGTCTACAATAAACTTGAACAACCATTACTGTTTTATGTCTGCGTGTCCATAGGTCTCCACTATTTATCATGACAAATTTTGGACTTTGCCAAAATTAAGGACTTGCCAACAAACATTTGGAAAAAATGTAATGTTTCTTCATACTAATCAATATTGAAAGAAACAAAAAGTTTTTTCCCTAGTACAAAAAGATATTACCATTTCTATTCATTGCTTCCTTTTGTAACTCCTATAACATGTAAGAAAAACTCCTGCTTTCAGAAAGCAGTTCTTCAAATGCCAGTTGCAATGTGTTTCTTATTTTGGAAGGAAAAGCCCATCACATTTTTGACATCCCATTTTTGATTGCACAGAAACTGGTGATTGAGAAGGCTAGAAAGAAGGTTTAGGAACATGGAGAAAACCTTTCAGTTTGGCAGTGGGCTGAGAAACTTGTTCAGGAAGTTGCCCCATCTTTGAATAAATGTTAAACATTTATTCTACCCACTGACTGTAATAGTCATACATTGCACTTTATTGTATTTTAAGCTAGGAAGATCTTGAATATTATGAAATCCTGATGGTAACTTTGAGCATTGTTTGCTTGTTTTAAATACATTTTCTAACTTCTGTTACATTGCAAATGATCTATGATTTCCAAATTTGGTTATTACAGCTACTGAAATAACTCTGGATGAATATTTGTCATGATTTTCCCAGAACATTGAGAACTATGAAATACCAAAAATGCCCTAGTGTCATCTCAGGTCCCAGTTCCTAGTGACATGGTGACTGTTCTTTCTTCTCCAGCTCATCAGTCTTTTTGGCTCGTTCCCACCCTACCCCTGAAGGAAAGGACCTGAAAAACACAATTACAAAAACCATCAATTTTATAACAATAATAAATGTGTATACTGAGATTTCTCTGGAGGTTAAAAGAATAGAATGTTGGGTACTACGCTGTTCATAGACGTTTTAATGTAAGTCTGTGCTGAGAGCAGAGCATAACTTCTGTGACCTATCCAGAGGCTCTTCATGTTTGTGAGTCCTGCAAAAACACAAAATCTTTGACTCATTGACTCAAAAGGGAAGTTAAGTCCTAGTAGAAAGTTTGAAAATTATACAGAATTTTAATCTTAAGACAGAGGATCTGCCTTTACAACCAAGGCAATCTTTGCATAAAACTCATGGGTCCCTTCATCAAAAAGAGTTGAAAAGAAACTAAAGATCATTAATTTCATTCTTCCCAATGTACTTGATGGAGATTTTCTGCATAAAATTAACATAAAACTAGTGTACGTGTTTTCATGTACCTGACATCAAATGTCTGTGTACTTATGTGTGTGCCCATATATAAGTATGCCATGTGGAGGTCAGAAAGTGACATCAGGTCTTGCTTTAATTTCCTTTCTATCTTATCATTTAAAATACCACTTGTCACTGAATTTGATGGTTTAATGATTTGATTAGACTTCAGATCACTAAGCATCAGACTGCCTCTCTAGTGCTGTCATTACAGACTTTACTTAAATTTTACAAAGGTACTAGGAATGGAACTCAGGTCTTCATGATTTCATAGCAAGCATTATACTGATGGAGTCATCTTTCCAAACTACTGTTTTCAAAATTATTAATGTAAGAGAATGAGGAGCCAGAAGATTTAGTACTGCAGCTGAGCCATCTAGAATTACTTACTTGAATGATGCAAGCCTTCTGTGAAACTATTTCTAGTAGAACTCGTGTCTTAGTTACTGTTCTTTTGCTGTAAAAAGACACCATGGCCAAGGTACCTCTTATAAAAGACTTAATGAGAGGCTTTGCTTACAGTTTCAGAGACCATGATCATCATGGCAGGAAGCAGACAGGCTTGATGTTAGAGCAGTAGCTGGAAGTTTTACAACCTGACCCATAGGCATCAGGCAGAGACAGAGACAGATAGACAGACCGACAGACAGACACATACACACATACAGAGAGAGAGAGAGAGAGAGAGAGAGAGAGATCACATATTTATTTGAAGGGCAGAAAAAGTGAGGGATCAGAGAAAGATTTGACAAAATGAGTCAGAGATAGGATATTCCCAACTCTCCTGAGAACAGCAGAGAAAATGAGAGGGAACTGAAGAGAACAGGAGGAGAGAGAGAGAGAGAGAGAGAGAGAGAGAGAGAGAGAGAGAGAGAGAGAGACTTTTACCAGGACAGTTTTACAGGTACAGTTTGCAGCTAAAGACAGAACCAGTCAGAGAATGGGGATCCAGAAAATTAGAACAGATTGACAGAGTTAGTTTGAGGCCAAGCAGAGCAATTTAGTGAGAACCCATGAAAAGCCAGTTTGAATAAGTCAGCTTGGAGAGGTGTTTGGGACAGAACAGATGAGTTAAAACAGACATCCAGACTTCAAAACATGCTAGAAAAGGTGAGCTTATTAAGCAGGAAGCATCAGAGATGATAATTTTATACCTGCTGAATAAAAGTTACTTTTACAAGGACAAGATCTTTCATGTCACATAAGAAATAGAGCATCTAGCTTTGTATTACTTAAGACTGAAGTTGTCCAATTGGCATCATTTTAATGTTAGCCAAAGGCTGTTCAGGTATCCTTGGTATGATGCCATTTACAGAAAGAAGTGTAGAAGAAAAACAAATAAATATATGAATTTCATTTAACAAAGAAGGTTTAAAATACTTGTATTAGTCAGGGTTCTCTAGAGTCATAGAACTTATAGGTAGTCAGTATATAGTAAGGGAATTTGGTAATGACTTATAGCCTGTGGTCAAACTCCTCAATAATGGTCAGCAGTAGCTGTGAATGAAAGCCCGAGGATCTAGCAGTCACTCAGTCCCACAAGGCTCGCAGGTGAAAAAGATTGAATCTTCCTCCTTCCAATGTCCTTATGTAGATCTCCAGCAGCAGGTGTGGCCCAGATCAGAGGTGTGCATACCACTACACCTGAAACTTCTGTCTTCCAGACTCAAGATCTAGATCACAGGTGAGCCTTCTATTTCTGGATTGTAACTCACTCCAGATATAGTCAAGTTGACAATCAGAAATAGCCACTACAATCCACCACTTGTCAACTTGACACAAATAATATCTCATATCCATATGAAGCAATAACAAGGTCATAAATATGCTTAACTTGATATAGCTATTCCTTGTGCAATCACAAACACATTTATAAACTTACAATGGGGCAATGTCATGTCCCTTGGGAACATTCCTTTAGTATCTCAACTTACATATCAACTGATGTTAAAGAAATTGGAAGACAAATATGTTCTTAACAAAATACAGCAGAAGCATTCATATTACTTTATAATCCTCGTTTCTGCAACTGGTTATGTGGTCTTAGCTGATATTTATAACTACCTTCCTCTACTACCCATTCTGTATTTCCTTCACCCTCTGCAAGCACCTCAGCAGGTCTTGGCTCTTTTTCTGAAGGAGTGACCCATACCCTCATTCCTGATGGGTCTGCATCCTTTTTCATCCTGCATGAATTAGGCTGTTGTAGTTTCCCACTGACTTTAATCACAGAACATGGTAGTACTAAGAGACGCCCTAAGGGATCTCCTGCACTCCAGACAATCCTTCTCACCTCCATTGTGGAGAGGCCATCCAATTTCCCCATGGTAATCTGGATCTATCACCCCTCCTAACACTGTTATTCCTTTCTTAGCCTGTTGGTTTAAGGGCATTAGAAGCCCAAAATGACCAGGGGGATGTCTGATCCAGTTCAATGAAATGTTTGTTGTAGCTCCTGGTAGGAGCACTCCCCCCTCTGGAACCAAAACTTCTAGGCCGGCAGAACCTAGAGTTGTGGAGACAGAAAGCAAAAATGTTTCTAGAGGGACACAAGGAGTAATAGTGAGTGGAACTATTCCCTTTTCCACCCCTTGATTCCTGGACCCATGGATCCTGGCTAAGGGAGAAACTGTACCATATATTGGACACTGATTCAAAGCATATACTGCCTCCTGAAGAACTATGCCCCAACCCTCCATGCTGCTGCCACCTAATTTGAGCTGTAATTGTGTCTTCAAAAGGCCATTCCTTCTTTCTATCAGACCAGCTGCTTCAGGATGATGGGGAACATGGTAAGATCAGTGAATTCCATGCTCATGGGCCCACTGTCACACTTCTCTAGCTGTGAAATGAGTTCCTTGGTCAGAAGCAATATTGTGTGGAATACCATGACGATGAATAAGGCATTCTGTAAGTCCATGGATGGTGGTTTTGGCAGAAGCATTTTGTGCAGGAAAGGCAAATCCATAACCAGAATAAGTATCTACCCCAGTAAGTACAAAACGTTGTTCTTTCCACGGAGGAAGTAGTCCAATGTAGTCAACTTGCCACCAGGTTGCTGGCTGGTCACCTTGAGGAATGGTACCATATCTCATATCTGGGGCTCAGTATTGGTCTCTGCTATTGGCAGATATGGCATTCAGCAGCAGCTGTAGCCAGGTCAGCCTTGGTGAGTGGAAGCCCATGTTGTTGAGCCCAAGCATAACCTCCATCTCGGCCACCATGGCCACTTTGTTCATGTGCCCACTGAGCAATGACAGGGACAGCTGAGGAAAGAGGTTGACTGTCCACAGAACGAGCCATCTTATCCACTTGATTATTGAACTCCTCCTCAGCTGAAGTCACCTTTTGGTGAGCATTTACATGGGACACAAATATCTTCACATCCTTTGCCCATTTGGAGAGATCTATCCACATACTTCTTCCCCAGATGTCTTTCTCACCAATTTTCCAATCATGATCTTTCCAAGTCCCTGACCATCCAGCCAATCCATTGGCTATAGCCCATGAGTTAGTAAACAATCATACATCTGGCCATTTCTTCTTCCAAACAAACTGTAATACCATGTGTACTGCCCGAAGTTCTGCCCACTGTGAAGATTTTCCTTCACCTGCATCTTTCAGAGTTGTCCCAGAAAGGAGTGTAATACTGCAGCTGTCCACTTCTGGGTGTTGCCTGCATAACGTGCAGAGCCATCAGTAAACCAGGTCCTAGTCTTTTCTTCTTCAGTCAGCTGATCATAGGGAATACTCCGTGAGGCTATAGGCACATAATTGGCAGCAGATGGCATTGTTACAGGAGTAGAAACCATAGGCATTTGAGCAATTTCTTCATGTAACTTGCTTGTGCCTTCAGGACCTGCTCAGGCTAGATCATGGATGTACCACTTCCATTTGATAATAGACTGCTTCTGTGCACGTCTTACTTTATGACTTGGAGGGTCTGATAACACCCAGCTCATGATGGGCAGTTCAGGTCTCATGGTCATTTGGTGTCCTATTGTCAAACGTTCAGTTTCCACTAAGGCCCAATAGCAGGCCAACAGCTGTTTTTCAAAGGAGAATAGTTGTCTGTAGATGATGCTAGAGATTTGCTCCAAAATCCCAAAGGCCTCTTCTGTGATTCACCTATAGGAGCCTGCCAGAGGCTCGAAACAGCATCTCTATCTGCCACTGACACATCAAGTACAATAGGGTCTGCTGGATCATATGGTCCAAGTGGTAGAGCAACCTGCCCAACAACCTGGACCTGTTGAAGATCCTTCTGTTCCACATCCCACACAAAGCTAGAAGCTTACTGAGTCACTTGGTAAATGGACCTGAGTAACACATCCAAGTGAGGAATATGCTGTCTCCAAAATCCAAATAAGACCCACTAAATGCTGTGCTTCTTTCTTGGTGGTAGGAGGGGCCAGGTGCAATAATTTATCTTTTACCTTAGAAGGAATATCTCTACATGCCCCCCACCACTGGACTCCTAAGAATTTCACTGAGTTAGATGGTCCTTGAATTTTGGTTCGATTTATTTCCCATTCTCTGATATATACATATCCAATGAGTCCAAAGTGGTTGCTACTTCCTGCTCACTTGGTCCAATCAGTATAATGTCATCAATATAGTGTACCAATGTGATATTTTGTGGAAGAGACAAATAATCAAGATCACTTCAAACTAAGTTGTGACACAGGGCAAGAGAGTTAACATATCCTTGAGGCAAAACTGTAATGGTATACTGCTGACCTTGCCAACTAAAAGCAAATTGCTTCTGGTGGTCCTTATGGACAGGTATGAAGAAGGCATTTGCTAGGTCAATAGCTGCATACCAGGTACCAGGAGATGTGTTAATTTGCTCAAGTAACGAAACTAAATCTGGTACAGCAGCTGCAATCAGAGTTACTACCTGATTTAGTTTTCGATAGTCAACTGTCATTCTCCAAGATCCATTTTTCTTCTGCACTGGCCAGATAGGAGAGTTAAAGGGAGATGTGGTGGGAACCACCACCCCTGCATCTCTCAAGTTCTTGATTGTGGTAGTAATTTCTTCAATTCCTCCAGGAATACGGTGTTATTTTTAATTCACTATTTTCTTAGGCAGAGGCAACTCTAATGGCTTCCATTTAGCCTTTCCAACCATATTAGACCTCACTCCACATGTCAGGGAACCAATGTGAGAATTCTGCCAATTTCTAAGTATATCTATCTCAATTATACATTCTGGAACTAGGGAAATGACCAGAGGATGTGTTCCGGGACCTACTGGACCTACTATGAGTCGGACATCAGTCAAAACTCCATTAATCACCTGTCCTCCATAAGCCCCTACTTTAACTGGAGGACCACAATGTTTCTTGGGCTCTCCTGGTATTAATGTCAATTCAGGGCAAGTACCCAATAGACCCCTGAAAGTCTGATTATTTCCTTTCCCCCAGTGTACAGTGACCATGGTAAAAGGCCATAGGTCCCTCTGGGGAAGGGCTGGAGAAAGGCTAACAGCAAAACTTTTAGGTGTCTTATCAAGATCCTTCCTCAAGGGAACCTGGCCACCCCTTCATTCAAGGGGTTCTGGGTCTGCAAACTGGCTCAAGTCTGGAAATTGATTCACTGGCCGAGATTGCCTTTTGCCAGGATCCAATGTAGCCTTTATTTCATTTGTTTGAGATTTTTTTCTGCTTATACAGATCAAACAGATATGCAGTAGGCTTCCTATGTGTTTCATACCTGGAAATACCATGATTGATTAGCCAGAACCAAAGGTCTGAACGAGTCATACCATTATAAATTTCACTTCTCCTGTGCTGACCATCACAGTGTATGTCATTATAACTGTTGTTTTGTCTATGCTGTCCATTATAATAACTATGACCACCTTGTCTCTGGCGATTCAATGCTGCCACCTGGCCCTTGTTACCTCAAGGCCCAATTAAACCCATTGCATTTAATTCATCTAATTGAGCGGCAGCATCTCCAACCCGAAGGTCTGGCACAAGGAAAGGGGCAAGAACAAAACTCTTCAAATGAGCTGGTGCCCCTGTCACCAGTTTGTGTCTTATAGGATTGGTGAAGGGCATATCTTCTGGTCATTCTCACTGTGGAGAATTAGGTTTTATGCAGTGTATCCACTCTAGCACTGCAATTTCCCTGAGCCTTAAAATCCCTTCTTCAACACCAAACCAAGGGATATCAGGAATCTCCAACTCCTTTTCGGTAGGCTATCTTTTGATAAACGCTTCAGCCAACCATTCAAACAAACTTCTGACACCTTTTTTTAACTGTATGAACTTCCATATTAAACCTTGAATCTCCACTCAGAGGACTCATGTCAATAAACTCAGCCTGATCTAATTTTATGTTCCTTCCACCATTATCTCACACCCTTAAAATCCATTCCCACACATATTCTCCAGAGTTATGCTTGAATGAATTAGCAAACTCATTTAGCTCCTTAGTAATGTAGCACACTTCCTCATGGACTCTTTCTACTTCCCTTCTAGGGACCTGTTTTGCCTTGAGTCCGGTTATAGGTCTAGAAGAAACTATTGGCGGCCCTTGAGAAACGTCTGGCATTTTCTTCAGCAAAAGTCACTGCTGGCCCATCAGACTCTGAGGGATTAACTTCCTCATGTGGAGAAGGCATTATTTCAAGGGGTGGGGCTGAGGATACTACTTCCCCAGGTGGGGTAAACCATTGAGAATCTGAAGATTCAGAATTCTCAGCTTCAACAGGGTCTTCCCACACATCCCCATCCCTAGTTATAGGATTCCATTCTTTGCCAATTAATGCCCTTACTTTAACTGACACTATCTGAGGCTGAGACCTGAACTTTTGCTGCAATTCAGCCAACCTTATAATGAGGGCTTCAGTTTGATTTTCTGCAACTTGAGCTCTATGCCTGCTGGAGAGAAGATTCTCTTCAAGGACATACTTAGCAACTTTTAGATTGGTCACTTGCATCTGGATCTGTTCAATTTTATTATACAACTCCTTTTTTTATTTTAATTTTTATTTTTTTGATACTGTATTTACATTTCAAATGTTTCCCCCTTTCCAGATCTCCCCTTTGGAAACTCCATATTCCCTCCCCCTCCCCCTTCCTCTATGGAGGTATTCCCCCACCCACCCACCTACCCACTCTCAGCTTCCCTCCTTGGCATTTTCCTATATTGGGGCATCTAATACCCTCTGGCTCAAGGGCCTCTTGTCCCCCTGATGGCTAACAAGACTCTCCTCTGCCACATATGTGGCCAGAACCATGGGTCCCTCCATGTGTATTCTTTGGTTGGTGATCCAGTCTCCGGAAGCATCGAGGGGTCAGGCCAGTTGCCACTGTTGCTCCCTCACTGGGGCTGCACACTCCCTCAGCTCCTTCAGTCCTTTCTCCCACTTCTCTACTTGAGACCTCACACTCAGCCCTACAGTTGCTGTGAAGTGACTCTCGGGTATTCTGAACTTTTGGGCTAATAACCACTTATCAGTGAGTACATACTGTGTTCATTTGTGACTGTGTTACCTCACTCAGGATGGTATTTAAGTTCCATCCTGCTATGAACATAGTGGAGCATGTGTCTTTATTACATGTTGGAGCATCTTCTGGGTACATGCCCAGGAGTGGAATAGCTGGGTCCTCAGGTAGTATTATGTTCATTTTTCTTAGGGTCTGCCAAACTGATTTCCAGAGAAGTTGTATCAGCTTTTATTCCCACCAGCAATGGAGGAGTGTTTCTCTTTCTCCACATCCTCACCAACATCTGCTATCACCTGAACACAACAACTCCTTCTTTTCCTTCATCATCTTTTCCAGAGATACTAAAAGCAACTGGCCAGCAAAGTCATTTTCAAATTTTTTTCCCATATTGCAAAAAGTTTTGAGAACACAATCACCCAGTTCATCAAGATACTCAATGGCATTAGCTTCTTTAAGTTTAAAACATATTTCCAACCATAGGTCTTCAATATCTTCCAAGCTCCCAGAAGAGAACGTATCTAGAAAGGTTTCAGAAGTTGAAGGTGCTGGTGAATTATTAAACCAACTCCAGATTGTTAAAAGAGTCATCCTTATACCGCTTTCTGCTCCTCTAGAGCCACTCCCAGTACCAACTTCTGTATTAGTCAGGGTTCTCTAGAGTCAGAACTTATAGGTAGTCTCTATCTAGTAAGGGAATTTGTTAATGACTTACAGTCTGTAGTCAAACTCCCCAACAATGGTCAGCAGTAGCTGTGAATGAAAACCTGAGGATCTAGCAGTCACTTAGTCCCACAAGGCTGGCAGGCAAAAAGGTTGAATCTTCCTCCTTCCAATGTCCTTATGTAGATCTCCACCAACAGGTGTGTCTTACATTAGAGGTGTGCATACTACCACACCTGAAACTCGTGTCTTCCAGACTCAAGATATAGATCACAGGTGAGCCTTCTAATTCTGGATTGTAATTCACTCCAGATATAGTCAAATTGACAATCAGAAATAGCCACTACAGTATTGTCATACTGAGTTTAAAAATAGCACTGTCACATGTTTCTTCTGTGGATAGCAGATGTCATTATTGAAGAGGTCAAAAGCAAGTGATTTATTTAGTCTCTCTTTAAGGAGTTCTAGAGCATGGGACTATGGTTCTTCTGCCTCTCTTGATACTTTCTGCCGACAATCTGTATGGATTCACTTGTTGACACTATGGAATGAAAAGGATATTTGCTGAGTTGCCAATCAGTCATTTCTTCCTCATTTTTACTTGAGTTATGAAATGTTCATTGGGACACAAAATAGAAGACAGTGACTGCCATAGTCAGGGTCTGAAAAAATTTAACTCAGGAGTTAAATTACCCTTACATATGTTCATTTATTCTTATTTTTAAAGCCCATAATGGTTACCTATGCAATAATTAGTTTTTAAAATTTTTTAAATCAATGTTAATTATATGTGTGTGTGTGCATATGTAAGTACGTGTGTGTGTGCATGTGTGCATGTGTATATGTGTGTGTACATATGTACATGTGTGTGTGTGTGTGTGTGTGTGTGTGTGTGTGTTTATGCATAGTTGTAAGGTTCCAATCCCTCTGGAACTAGAGTTTTAGGTTCTTGCGAGCTACCAGACCTTGGTATTGAGAACAGAATGTAGGTCCTCTGGAAGAACAGTACCTGTTCTTAATCCTGAAGCAATCTCTGAAGTCATGAAACATTTTTGGTGGTTGCAATTTGCTCAGATATTCATCATTGTGCTTGAGTATTTAAATTTTGTGATAAAACTTTCTTTTAACTTAAAATAATCTTTTAACTTAAATGAAATTTACAATATCATCTTTCATTTAAAAACATTTTTATTCACCTTTTTAAATTTTTATACTGAATTTTTAAAAATTTTATGTGTTTGGGTATTTCATTTGCATGTATATCTGTGTGCCATGGGAGTGTTTAGTGACCACAGAGGCCAGAATAGGGTGCTGAATCTTCTGAAACCATAGGTAAAGATAGTTGTAAATTGCCATGTAGGTGCTGGGAATTAAACTTGGGTCCTCTGCAAGAGCAGCAAGTGCTCTTAACCATTCAGCTATCTCTCCAGATGCTTTCACTTTTAAAAATTATTTTTTCATAACTTATTAACAATATACTTAAATATATCCCCTCTAATTGTCCTCTCCAATCCCCTGTCTTCTCTCAATGAATCCCTCCTTCCCAACAAAGGCCCTCATCGTTTCATGACATTTTATGGAGTTTAGTTAATGTACCACAGCGAGCATTTGAGTAATGACAATGTACCAGTGGTAATGCCACAGGGAATTATAATTTTGTCTCCCCATACAACCATTTACTACTCACAACTGTTTAATGAGAATGTGGCCTTATGAGCTCCCTCTCCACTATCCAAGATGGAATATTGATGGGGCCAGCCTTGTTTAGGTTCTAAGTAGGAAGCTACTGATACTGTGAGTTATTGAGTACAACTACCGAATGGATTTTTATTGTTATTTCATGGTTGAGAATATGTACTTAAATGTTTATTGGTGTTTATAGCAATATCTAAAGGAAATAAAATTCAGCAATAAATAATTTGGACACATGAATAGGACAGTCATACTAAAGACAGACAATGTGTCCTGTGTTTCTCTACATGAGAGTTTTTTAATCTTAGAATATCTTCAAAGGAGACAGGAGCTCATTGTCCTGGCTTGCTAGTTGGTGTTTTCATTACATATTTACCATGGGCCTAATTAGATGATAGTCTATCAGATAGAAGCATTTGCTTTGAACCATGTGGTCTCTGACGTGTATCATATTCCTGCAAACACATTTTCTAAAAGCATAACTATGATGCTATTTCCTGTTCAGGTATTGGAGAATGGCAGTGTTTCCTGAAGAATAAGGAAGAAACTTGCCTTTGATATCACCCTTGAGATTAATTCTTTCATCTTGCTTGTAGTGCTGGATACACAATGATTAGGAAATATGCCCTGCTTTGTTTTTTTAATCTCTCCATTTTCCCCCAATGAGAACTACCAATTTTTATGTGTTTCATAAAAGATTTACTTGTTATTTTTTATGTGTACAGTTGCTTTGCCTCTATGTGTACATGTGGTAATGATTGTGTTGGATCTCCTGGAACTGGAGTTACTGATGGTTGAAAGCTGCTAAATGGGAGCTGGGAACTGTTGCCAGGTTCTCTACAAAACTAACAATTAATCATAACTGGTGTTCCAACTCTTTCTTTTTTTTTTATTTTTTTATTTTTTTTATTTTCTTATTTTATTTACATTTCAAATGTTTCCCCCTTTCCAGATCTCCCCTTTGGAACCTCCCCATTCCCTCCACCCTCCCCCTGCCTCTATGGGGATATTCTCCAACCAACCTCCCCACCCCAACCCCCACCCATTCTCGTCTTCCCTCCTTGACATTCTCCTATACTGGGGGATATAACACCCTCAGGCCCAAGGGCCTCTCCTCCTCCTGACAGGTAACAAGACCCTCCTCTGCAGTCTTTGTGACCAGCACTATGGGTCCCTCCATGTGTATTCTTTAGTTGGTGGTTCAGTCTCCAGAAGTATGGGGGGTCAGGCCAGTTGCTGGTGTTGCTACCTCCCTGGGGCTGCACACTCCCTCAGCTCCTTCAGTCCTTTCTCCAAGCCCTCCATCTGGGACCTCCTACTCAGTACTACTGTTCCTGTGAAGTGACTCTTGGGTATTTCAAACTTTTAGGCTAATAACCATTTAACATTGAGTACATACCATGTTCATTCTTTTGTGACTGCGTTACCTGGCTCAGAATGATGTTTTCAAGATCCATCCATTTGTCTGCGAATTTCATGAAGTCATTGTTTTTAATAGCTGAGTAGTATTCCATTGTGTAAATGTACCATATTTTCTGTATCCGTTCCTCTGTGGAACGACATCTGGGTTGTTTCCAGCTTCTGGCTATTATAAATATGGCTGCTATGAACATAGTGGAACATGTGTTTTTATTACATGTTGGAGCATCTTCTGGGTATATGCCCAGGAGTGGAATAGCTGGGTCCTCAGGTAGTATTACGTTCATTTTCTGAGGGTCCACCAAACTGATTTCCAGAGAGGTTGTATCAACTTGCATTCCTACCAGCAATGGAGGAGTGTTCCTCTTTCTCCACATCCTCTCCAACATCTGCTGTCACCTGAGTTTTTGATCTTAGCCATTCTGACTGGTGTGAGGTGAAATCTCTGGGTTGTTTTGATTTGCATTTCCCTGATGACTAAGGATGTTGAACATTTCTTTAGGTGTTTCTCGGCCATTCGAGTTTCCTCAGTTGAGAAATTCTCTGTTTAGCTCACTTCCCCATTTTTTGATAGGGTTATTTGGATCTCTGGAGTCTAGCTTCTTGAGTTCTTTGTATACATTGGATATTAGCCCTCTATCAGATATAGGATTGGTAAAGATCTTTTCCCAATCTGTAGGTTGCCATTTTGCCCTAATTACAGTGTCCTTTGCCTTACAGAAGCTTTGTAATTTTATGAGGTCCCATCTGTCAATTCTTGACCTTAGAGCACAAGCCATTGGTGTTCTGTTCAAAAACATTTCCCTGTGCCCAAGTGTTCGAGACTCTTTCCTACTTTCTCTTCTATTAGATTCGGTGTATCTGGTTTTATGTGAAGGTCCATGATCCACTTGGACTTGAGCTTTGTGCAGGGAGATAGGAATGGATCAATTCGCAATCTTCTACATTTAGACAGCCAGTTGATCCAGCACCATTTGTTGAAGATGCTGTCTTTTTTCCACTGTATGGTTTTAGCTCCTTTGTCGAAGATCAAGTGACCATATGTGTGTGGATTCATTTCTGGGTCTTCGATTCTATTCCATTGATCAACCTGCCTGTCACTGTACCAATACCATGCAGTTTTTATCACTACTGCTCTGTAGTACAGCTTGGGGTCAGGGAGGCTGATTCCCCCAGAAGACCTTTTATTGTTGAGGATAGTTTTTGCTATCCTGGGTTTTTTGTTATTCCATATGAATTTGAGAATTGCTCTTTCTAGGTCTACAAAGAATTGAGTTGGAATTTTGATTGGGATAGCATTAAATCTGTATATTGCTTTCGGCAGGATGGCCATTTTAACTATGTTAATCCTGCCAATCCATACGCATGGGAGATCTTTCCATCTTCTGAGATCTTTGATTTCTCTATTCAGAGACTTGAAGTTCTTGTCATACAGATCTTTCACTTGTTTGGTTAGAGTCACACCAATGTATTTTATATTATTTGTGACTATTGTGAAGGGTGTTGTTTCCCCAATTTCTTTCTCAGCCTGATTATCCTTTAAGTAGAGGAAGGCTATGTATTTGTGTGAGTTAATTTTATATCTGGCCACTCTGCTGAAGTTGTTTATCAGCTATAGGGGTTCTCTGGTAGAATTTTGGGGTCACTTAAGTAAACTATCATATTGTATGCAAATGTGATATTTTGACTTCTTCCTTTCCAATTTTTATTCCTTTGACCTCTTTTTGTTGTCTAATTGCTCTTGCTAGTACTTTGAGTACTATACTGAATAGGTAGGGAGAAAGTGGCTGCCCTGTCTAGTCCCTGATTTTAGTGGGATTGCTTCAAGTTTCTCTCCATTTAGTTTGATGTTGGCCACTGGTTTGCTGTATATTGCTTTTACTAAGTTTAGGTGTGCTCCTTGAATTTCTGATCTTTCCAATACTTTTATCATGAAGGGATGTTGAATTTTGTCAAATGCTTTTTCTGCATCCAACGAGATGACCATGTGGTTTTTTTCTTTGAGTTTGTTTATGTAGTGGATTACATTAATGGATTTCTGGATATTGAACCATCCCTGCATCGCTGAGATGAAGCCTACTTGATCATGGTGAATGGTTGTCTTGATGTGTTCTTGGGTTCGGTTTGCAAGAATTTTATTGAGTATTTTTGCATCGATATTCATAAGGGAAATTGGTCTGAAGTTTTCTTTCATTGTTGGGTCTTTGTGGGTCTTTGGTATCAGTGTAACTGTGGCCTCATAGAATGAATTGGGTAGTGTTCCTTCTGTTTCTATGTTATGGAATAGCTTGAAGAGTATTGGTATTAGGTCTTCTTTGAAGGTCTGATAGAATTCTGCACTGAACCCATCTGGACCTGGGCTTTTTTTCGCTGGGAGACTTTTAATGACTGCTTCTATTTCTTTAGGAGTTATGGGACTGTTTAGATGGTTTATCTGATCCTGATTTAAATTTGGTAATTGGTATCTATCTAGAAACTTGTCCATTTCCTCCAGATTTTCCAATTTTGTTGCATATAGGCTTTTGTAGTAGGATCTGATGATTTTTTTAATTTCCTCAGAGTCTGTTGTTATATCTCCGTTTTCATTTCTAATTTTGTTAATTTGGATACTGTCTCTCTGCCCTCTGGTTAGTCTGGCTAAGGGTTTATCTATCTTGTTGATTTTCTCAAAGAACCAGCTCTTGCTTTTGTTGATTCTTTGTATAGTTCTTTTAGTTTACAGTTGGTTGATTTCAGCTCTTTATTTGATTATTTCTTGCCTTCTACTCCTCTTGGGTGTATTAGCTTCTTTTTGTTCTAGAACTTTCAGATGTGCTGTTAAGCTGTTACTGTATGCTGTCTCCAGTTTCTTTTTGGAGGCATTCAGAGCTATGAGTTTTCCTCTTAACACTGCTTTCATTGTGTCCCATAGGTTTGGGTAATTTGTACTTTCATTTTCATTGAATTCTAAGAAGTCTTTAATTTCCTTCTTTATTGCTTCCTTGACCAACTTATCATTAAGCAGTGCATTGTTCAGCTTCCATTTGTATGTGGGCTTTCTGTTGTTGTTTTTGCCATTGAAAACCAACCTTAATCCATAGTGACCTGATAGGAGACATGGGATTATTTCAATATTCTTATATCTGTTGAGGTTTGTTTTGTGACCAATTGCATGATCAGTTTTGGAGAATGTACCATGAGGTGCTGAGAAGAAGGTATATTCTTTTGATACAGGTAAATGTTCTATAGATATCTGTTAAACCCATTTGGTTCATAGCATCTGTTCATTTCACTGTGTCTCTGTTTAGTTTATGTTTCCAAGATCTTTCCATTGTTGATAGTGGGGTGTTGAAGTCTCCCACTATTATTGTGTGAAGTGCAATGTGTGCTTTGAGCTTTAGTAGAGTTTTTTTTTTTTTTTTTATGAAAGTGGGAGCTCTTGCATTCGGGTCATAGATGTTCAGAATTGAGAGTTCTTCTTGGTAGATTTTTCCTTTGATGATTAAGAAGTGTCATTCCTCATCCTTTTTGATGAATTTTGGTTGAAAGTCAATATTATCCAATATTAGAATGGCTACTCCAGCCTGTTTCTTGGGGCCATATGCTTGAAAAATTGTTTTCCAGCCCTTTACTCTGAGGTAGTGTTTGTCTTTAATATGGAGGTGCGTTTCCTGGATGCAGCAAAATCCTGGGTCCTGAATATGGATCCAGTCTGTCAGTCTATGTCTTTTTATTGGGGAGTTGAGACCATTGATCTTAAGAGATATTAAAGAATAGTGATTGTTATTTCCTGTTATTTTTGATGTTGTTTATATTGTTTGTGTGGCTATCTTCTTTTGAGTTTGTTGAAAGATTACTTTCTTTCTTTTTCTTGAGTGTAATTTCCCTCTTTGCGTTGGCATTTCCCATGTATTACTCTTTGTAGAGCTGGGTTTGTGGAAACATACTGTGCAAATTTGGATTTGTCGTAGAATATTTTGGTTTCACCCTCTATGATTATTGAGAGTTTTGCTGGGTATAGCAGCCTGGGCTGGCATTTGTGTTCTTTTAGAGTCTGTATGAGCTCTGCCCAGGATCTTCTAGCTTTCATAGTCTCTGGTGTGAAGTCTGGTGTAATTCTGATAAGTCTGCCTTTATATGTTACTTCCCCCTTTCCCTTACTGCTTTTAATATTCTTTCCTTGTTTTGTGTATTTGGTGTTTTGACTATAATGTGGCGGGAGGAATTTCTTTTCTGGTCCAGTCTATTTGGAGTTCTGTAGGCTTCTTGTATATTTATGTTCATCTCTTTCTTTAGGTTAGAGAAGTTTTCTTCTATAATTTTGTTAAAGATATTTACTGGTCCTTTAATTTGGGAGTCTTCACTCTCTTCTATACCTATTATCCTCAGGTTCTGTTTTCTCATTGCATCCCGGATATCTTGGATGTTTTGGTTTAGGAGCTTTTTGCATTTTGTGTTTTCTTTGACTGTTGTGTCCATGTTTTCTATGGTATCTTCTGCACCTGAGATTCTCTCTTCCATCTCTTGTATTCTGTTGGTGATGCTTGCATCTATGACACCTGATTTCTTTCCTATGATCTCTAATTCCAGGGTTGTCTCCCTTTGTGATTTCTTTATTGTTTCTATTTCTGTTTTTAATTCCTGTATGGTTTTGTTCATTTGATTGATTGTGTTTTCCTGTATTTTTGCCCATTTGATTGTGTTTTCCTGTAGTTCTTCAAGGGATTTTTGTGTTTCCTCTTTAAGGGCTTCCAGTTGTTTACCTGTGTTCTCTTATATTTCTTTAAGGGAGTTATTTATTTCCTTCTTAAAATCTTCTATCATCCTCCTGATAAGTGATTTTAAGTCTGAGTCTTCCTTTTCTGGTGTGTTGGGGTATCCAGGGCTGGCTGTGGTGGGAGAGCTGGGTTCAGCTGAAGCCAAGTAGTCTTGGTTTCTGTTCCTTGTGTTCTTGCCCTTGCCTTTCGCCATCTGGTTATCTCTAGAGTTAGCTGGTTTTTCTCTCTCTGACTGTGGCTTGTCTTTCCTTCAAGCTCAGATGTCAATATTCCTGGGAGACCAGTTCTCTCTTCCAGCTGTTCTTCAGACCCTGCATCTGGAGTCCTTCTGTTGCTGGCTCCTCAGCACAAGTGGGCAGGTAGCTTTCTCCCTGAGCTACTTGTATATGGAGAGGCCTGTTGGCCCAGGAGGGGTTTCTGGCCACAGGTGGAAGCAGGCAGGCTCTTACCTCCCTGCTTTTCCTCAGTCCCTGAGTCTGGAGCCCTGGTGTTCCAACTCTTTATATGTTTTAAATGCTGTAACTGGAGAAGTAAAATGGGTATGGCATGATTTAAAGAAACATAAGTATTATCCATGTGTTTACTTATTTCCTAACTTACAAAAATAGTGACATATTTGTGTTGCAGATATTATGAAATGCCCAAATTCATACCTTGAGTCAACATTAAATATTATAAAATGTACTTGAATCTTCAATTTTTTGTTGTAACTTTCATGCCAATTGATGTGCAAGTGTGTACTGTCTAATTTTGTGTGTCAACTTAACACAAGAAAAAGGAGTGTCAGTTGAGAAAATGCCTCCATGAGATCCAGCGGTAAGGCATTTTCTCAATTAGTGATCAAGGGGGGAGGGCCCCTTGTGGGTAGTATCATCTGTGGGCTGGTAGTCTTGGGCTCTATAAGAAAGCAGGCTGAGAAAGCCAGGAGAAGGAAGCAAGCCAGTAAGCAGCATTCCTCCATGGCCTCTGCATCAGCTCCCGTTCCTTGAGCTGCTTAAGTTCCAGTCCTGACTTCCTTTCATGAGGAACAACAGCATGGAAGTGTAAACTCAATAAATGCTTTCCTCCCCAACTTGTTTCTTGGTCATGATGTTTGTGCAGGAATAGAAACCCTGGCTAAGACAAAGTGCTTAGATTGTACATTAATTGCTACAAGGGCATTAAAAGAAATTATTGAAGCAAAAAATTATGAAGTACTGAATTATGCACATGCAGTAGTATCTTTTATAAGAGATTGTGTTTACTCTGTGTGTGTGTGTGTGTGTCTATTCATATGAATAGAGGCCAGAGATAGGCACTGGGAGTCTTCCCGTATCACTCTCTGCCTTATTCTGGAACTGAGTACTCTTTCTTTTAGCTAGCTAGACAGGTAGCATGAAAGGTTTGTTGATCCTCCTTTCTTCCCCTTCCACAGTGCTGGGGTTAGAGGTGTCCACAAGCCCATCACCTGTTTATTACATGGATACTGGGACCTCTGCTCAAACCAGAGTGAACAATCTTCAATCACTGAGTTATCTCTCCAGACCTCCCACCCCTGGAGATGCTAAAAAAAAAAAATGTAGAAAATGGAATTTTACAAAACAACATTAGAAAGAGAGAAATCTTAGAGGTCACTGTCCAGTTCTACAGCTCCGCATGAAGTCCCCCAGTTTAACCCAGGTAGCAGGCTGCAAATGCTGAGAGCTCATACAGAGCCTGGATGAAGATCAGAAAGAAAACATGTAGGCTCTGCTTAGACATTCCTCAGATTCCTTTGACAAGACTGCTCACTCAATTTGAACCATTTCAGATTTTGAGAGTTGTCTTCTGTGTTTCCTTATGATATTTATTTCTTCAGTATTTATTATTACTATCATCTAGATGTTCTTTAGTCTATAGCAAGTTACTACTTGTAAGAAATAGCCAGACCAATTTGTCAAACTTAGTATTTCTTGGATTTTGGGGGGAGGATCCATAGGAAGCTCTAAGAAGGGATATTATTTATTAATGGGTCATTAATATTCTGTATTGCTATAAAATGATCTTATCCTTTCCAAATGATGAATTCAAAAATTTGTTTAAGCATTAAACACAGCAGAACAAGCTTTGCAAAACCATCCTGAAGACTAGAGTAGTTTGGGAATTATAATGTGTGTGTGTGTGTGTGTGTGTGTGTGTGTGTGTGTGTAATCTGCCCTTCGGATAAGTGGCTGAAGGTATTAGTGATAATCTGCTAGCTCAAGATAGGTCCTATAATCTTACCTCCACACAGGCTACATTTTCACAAGTGAGATAAAACAGGCACGTTGTCACGATAGCCCTGAAACTCCTCGTTTCGAATCCCCCTGGACCCTGAAATCGAACTCCTCCTGCTTAAACCCAGATAACACTGGATCTGGAGCCCATAAGAGCTATTTGAATGGATCACCTCTCCAGGCTTGCTAGACCTCTATCAGAAACAGAGCCCGGGGCTCTCTTACAGAAATGTGCATTCATTTTCCCTTGCCTCTGGACTCTGATCGATGAAAGACAGCCCCAGGTCTTGCTTAGATATTTTAGAAAAAGTCAACTATGAGAAGAGTTTCCTTACAATACACCGATCAAAGCAGCGGAAGTACGAATGCTTCTTCTGTGGCTCCATCAATTAGGACCTTCTCCACTGTTTTCTCAAGTGGGAAATTATGCTTCTGATACTCTTGAATATCTTGTTCTGAATATCTTGAATATCCTACTCTGAGCCCCAGCTTCTTGGGAAAGTAATATCTTTCACAGCTTGGAAAGCACTTGTTGGACACTGTAATAAAGTCTGCAAACTTGCATAAGAGTGAATGCCTTTTCTCCCAGGATGAATGCAGTCCACAGCTAAAGCTGAGTCAAACCAGATCAAATTCGAAATCAAGTAAACAGCCTTAGGAGTCACTAAGTTCTGATTTAGGATTTTGCTCTTGACTTGCAAGAAACAGTCTGGGTTAAATCTCCCCCAAAGGTCCACATTTTAAACTTACAAAAACTTTAAAAAGTCAACTTTACTGAGATAGCATTAGTATATACTGTATCTTATCCACTATAGTCTACACTTCTTAAACAACTGTGTCGCTAGCTCAAACAAATACAAATACTTAGCTAGTAGTGCACGTAAGCTACAGAGTATCTCTAAGTACTGAAAAAGTCCCTTGTGACCTTGTGCTGCCAATCTAGCCTAAGATCCTGGAAACACTGATCTACATTTAGTCCTTAATATTGTAGGAGGGTCACATTCAAATTTGCTTATAAGTGCAATGATATTACAAGCTAAAATGTTAAGAGATCAACAAGTGGTGGTGAAAAAAATTGTGACTGGTGTGAGATACTGTTTTTCATTTTCTGACTTGGAAAAAAATAGCTTTTCTCTACTTGTGTACAGCTTCTTCAAATACAGACTGTTCCCAATATGAGGATCTACCTACCTCCTGAAGAGTAGAATTGAAGTTGTCACCAATACCACTATTATTAATTGAAAACTAGGAAGTTTGGATTAGGACTGGGTAGGACAAATAATTAAATAAAGAATCAGAAATATTTATATATACAAACCTGCTGTGAGGCAGAGGAAACATTTAATTAAATGAGAAATAACTTACTAAGTAGAGAGCCTAGAAAAATCAAGTACATTTTCATGGGCATCTATAACTATCTTCTACCACATGTGACACTAAATCCATGCAGTGTGAAATTTAAAATTTTAATATACTACCTAAGTGTTTGAAGAAAAACTAGGAGTATTGAAATTATTTCAGGAAAAAATGGAAAACTCAAAAGGCAGACTTATAAAATATATGTACCTTTGCATGGAAAGACAACGCAAAGTAAACAGATTGTGATAAACAATTATGTCTTTCCTATCCAAAAATATGCATAACTATATGAGAAAAAAATCATGGTAGTAATGTGGTAGTAACAGTATTATCTCAATAGATTTGTAACCTCAACAGTTGATAAGCAGGTCATCCTCATTGTTAGTCAAAAATAGAAATTGAAATAAAAATAAAATATATTTTTTCATCACATTGGCAGCTTTATTTTGTTTTGATTTTGTGTTTTAGGTTTTTTTTGTTGTTGTTGTTTATCGAAACAGGGTTTCTCTCTATAGCCCTGGCTGTCCTGGAACTCACTCTGTAGACCAGGCTGTTTTCGAACTCAGAAATCCACAGGCCTCTGTCTCCTGAGTGCTGGGATTAAAGGTGTGCACCACCACTACCTGGCACATTGGCAGCTTTTTAAAGAAAATTAGTAACTTGCAGAGTTTTAAACATGAGTAGAAATATATAGATATGGATATAGATGATATAGATATCGATAAATAGAGATAGAGATATAACTGAGATGGGTGAAAATGGCTTGTGTTATTTTGAAAATAAAATTAAAATTTTACAGACCATTCTAGGAGTATCTCCTATAAGAATTATACTGTAGTTATCACATGATTTTATGCAAGAATAATTCCAAGCGTATTTAGATCATTGGGATGCTTAGTGTTAACTGTGTGATTCTGGTGATCTGGTGTAATTTGGAAGAGAGGCCTCTGAGCATGTCTCTGCATATGTCTTGATTACATTGACTGATGTGGGAAGACCTCTTTTAATTGATGTTGGAACCATTTCCTGGGCAGGTGATCCTGTACAGTCTCAGGTAAAAAAAAAAAAAAAAAAAAAAAAAAAAACGTTGAGAAACAGCACATATTTGCTGCTCTCTGTTCTTGATTCTGGATGTCAGGGGACCAGCTACTTTCATGATCTTGATGCCTTGGCTTCTCTGCCATGACAAGTTGACGATAGCTTGAATTGTGAGCTAATCTGGACCTTTCTTACTTAAGTTGCTTTTGTCAGAGTATAATCACAGGAATGGGAACAGAAATGCAGGCAGTAAAAAAAAGAAGAAGAAGAAAACAACAACAACAACAAAAAAAAACCAAATTATTAAGGGACAAAGGACAAGCCAAATGTGTTTTCAACAGTAAAACACAACAAACTGTGGTACACCCCCATTTCGAAACATCATATATCCATTGACAAGAATGAATTAGTTTTACTATTTTCCTCAAGAGATACATCTTATGTTCTTTTGATTATATTTATTGTACAATAATTTACAATCTTACCTCTTTATAATAGTATGCATATGTTTTCAGGTGAATGACCATGCAAATATTGTGTTTTATACAAATAGAGAAATTAGTACAGTTATACACACTAGTATGTCAGGTAAATCACTCAATGGTGTTAAGTGAAGAAATATATTATTTTGAAAAGCATACCTGTGAGACAATATACATTTTATCCTGAAAAAATATAAACTTTGAACTTAATAAGAGATCAGTAGAGAAATCAAAGGCCTTGGCTAGGCTTCCAAGTTATCTGAGACAAATGACAATGAATTAACTGTTACATACACTATCAAGCTTGTTTTACCATGACCCAAGAGCTAGTTTATAGTATCATGGGAGATTTTAAGTGTTGAATATTCACAATATTTTAGGTCACAGACCAAACTCTGGATTTTAGCAACTACATTTGTGAGTAAAATTATTCTTGAATAATATTTTATTGTTTAATTAAAAAAATTTCATTGCAATGATAACTAATGATTGATAAGCCAGTTCACAAATATAATCTATTTTTTGAAATAATGGGGAATATTGGACATGTAGAATCTGACTCCAAAAGAGCTTTTTTTCTTGCCATCCATTCAAATGTGTGGCCTATAAAAACAGAATAGCAGAGGGCAGATACTGGAGTCAGACTTTCTGAATTCCAAATCTGCCTAATCAGTGAAACAGTTTCTGAACTTAGGACCTCATTTCCCATGAATATATTAAGAGTACCTACTTCATAGGTTCATTCTGATAATTTAATTATAAAATATTTAAAATAATAATGAACAGATTAATTGCTTTTCCTACATTTAGACAGTAGACAGTAAGATTCTTTCCTGGCCATTCTGTATTCCATATCTGAGGAATCTTTGATGCTTGATCTTCTTACTCATATACATCCCTTATGGTTTCATCCCACATTTGATCTTGACTCCACCTTGGGCAATAAGAACATGATAAACCCTGTGATGGAATCCAAAAGGACAGGAGCTGAGTCACTCATCCCAACAGCAGGGCTTACCACAGGAGATGTTCAGAGCATCCAGCCTAACAATTTGAAGTCCACTGAATGAATGGAAGGATCCAAGCTCATTAACACAATGAATGATATATGTCTTGCTTTCTGATCATGGACAAATGCACATGCAATTGTAAGTCAGCATGACAACCTACAATACTCTCTTTCATCTATCTCAGACCCCTGTCTAACACATATTTTTAAAGTGGTTTTAAGTAAAATTGCATTTTCTGAACATGAGATAAAAACTAGGAGCTTTAAGAATTATTAAATAGTATGGCAATGTATGCAAAATTATTTTGAGAAGTTTGCTTTATGGTATAATTGACTGGTAAACCTTAAAGTGAGTGCGGTTATTAGTTTTGATTTAAAGACTTTGAATTTTGTAAATTGGTATGCATTTTGGAAAGCAAGTAGGAATTATAAGATGTTGGTTTTATATTCTCCAATGCTTGCTACAGTCTTTAAGTTTTTAAAAGTATAAAACAATGTTATGTGCCATATTATAATACACTAGTAATATTGTTTGACTAGAATTATCCTTAGGTGGAAGAAATAACCACAATTATTTTCTGTCATACATTCACACACACACATACAAAATCGTGTACAATATTTTGAAGAGCTTCAAATTCCTGTTCCTGAACAGGCGTTTACTTTGGCACCATGTAATTTCTATTATATGTTATCTTCTTCTGTTTGGCTTTACTGTAAGCTAAACAGACAAAAGATGTTCTGGAAAATTAAGTGGACTATCCAATCTGGAGAGGATGTGAAGAGTCCCCAGTGGGGGATTTGCAAAGGATCTACTAGGCACTAAGAATTCTCTTTAATTGCTGTCCTGTTGAGGTTCTGTTACATCCATTATTATGAAGTGTAATTACTTTACATATCAAATTCATGCTCCCAGTCTCCTGGAGAAGGATTCTTTCTTTCAGTGCCAGGGCTAACCTGACTTTCTATAACTGAACTGCAACATGATTTCCATAACAGTTGAAAGTTTCACTTTCTAAAACAGCAAGGGCTGAAGCTGAATAAACATTTAGACTTCACTGTGATCAGAGCAAACTCAAGAAAAAGGCAGAAAACATGTTTTCTCCTTTTCACATGAGGGGGAAGGAAAGTAATGATGCTAGAAAGTGGCTTTTGTCACAGTTAGATTCCTATTGCTGCAGTAAAGACAACAACCAAAAGCAACGTAAGGATATATATATATTTATTCTGGGTCAGTCCATTGGAGAATCCAGGCAGGCACCTACTGCAGCAACAGCAAGGAAGGAACCTGGAGGCAGGAACTGAAGTATAAGCCATGGAGGAGTGATTCCTACTCATGGTTTTCTCAGCCTGCTTTTCTATATAAATCAGGAGTTATACCTCCCATAGTGAGGTGGACACTCCTACATCAATTATTCCTCAAGAGAATATCCTATAGCTTTGCTGCAGTAAATCTGATGGAGGAAGTCTCTCATTTTAGCTTTTATTTCCAGATATATCTAGGTTTGTGTCAAGTTGACCAAAATAATAATAGTGATGATGATGATGATGATGATGATGAACCACTACAGCTTTTCAGAGACAAGTTCTTCATTTTTTGATACCACATTGTTTTTCGAGACTAGAGCCATATGAAGGATGTACTGCCATGACTAAGCGGAAGTGGTTCCCCTCAGCCCATTTGAACTCCTAGGGTCTATTTGTAATGCTATGAATGGATACATTTCCATTGTGCGTGTACCTACTTTGACTCAAATCAGCAAATCAAATAAAGACAATGTGGAAAACTTTACACAGAACTACTTTATTACTTCATGTAATAGTTCACCTTCACTCTTATATTTTATGAATGTGTGTATTTTCTAACATGTGTGCTTTTATGTATGCCTGTGAGCATGTGCTCACTAATGTGTATTTGTATACATTGTTGTCATGATGAATGTGGAGGCCAGATGTCAGCGTTAATTAATCTCTACCTTCTACCCTGTTTGAGACAATGTCTTCTTGTTGTTCTCCACTGCCTGCTCCAATATAGCTGGTTCTTGACCTTTCAGAGGGATCTCCTCCCACTCTCCAAGTCCTAGATTGATGCAGAATAATTAGGATTGTAAATGTGCCTGGCTTCAGGTGGATTCTCAGACTTTGACCTCAGGCGCTATCCTGTGTGATTTTGCAGTAAGTTCTTTAACTGTTGAGCCCCTCTCCTTCTTCCCATTTTCATCTTGATGGATTTAGATTCCCCTACAAAGTATACTTTCAGGCGTGTCTGTGAGGGACTTTCCAGAGAGGTCTAACTGAGGAGGGGAGACTCATCTTAAATGCAGGTGGCAATTATCACATGAACCATGATCCCCCAAGTTAATAAAGAAAACAAGCAAAGCCCCAACATTCATCTCTGCTCCTGTAGTGTGGACTCAATATGGGCTGCTACCTTATCAACCTGTCACAAAAGCCTTTTGTGTTGTGACATATTGTGCTTCCAAAATATGAGCCAAAGTAAGGCCTTCTCCCTTTAGTTGTTCATTCCTGGAGTTATGCTGTCACGGTCACAAGGAAAGTAACTATTGCATGTATGAAAACACCTACAGGTATCTATTAGTAGTCATTTGAAACATCAAATGCAGAACATTTTCCACAGCAGGAAATATACCAAATAGTTCACAGTTTCTCATTACTTCAGGTGCTCCACCAAATCCTGCCCTGGCGCAGAAGGATGTTGCCTCTGTCTCTGTACAGATATCACGAGTGGCACTGAGGAAAAGTTTCTCCCGTTCCATATGCTATAAAGAGTCTATCAAACTTCTGCAAGGGAAATTTAGCCATGTAGTTCATTTATTCAGATGACAGTTGGACCAATCTGCTTTGAGGAGAGAGAACCAGAAGATGCTTTGCTTGTTGTACAAAATAGAACTTCGTACTTCTCTGGTGTGTTGGCATTGGCCAGTATATTTTGTATAGTGTTTTCTTTCAGGAAATTTTACCAAAGTTGTTGACATTTTTTTTCCTAGCAATTATGGTTTCTATGCATAGATAATTTTTCTAGCTACTAGGCTACAAAATACAAATAAATTAAGTTGATAAAACTTACATTTTGTAGCCATATGTGATCATTATACTGTAATCCCAGCCTGAGGCAGGAGATTTCTACAGTGAGTTTGGGTGATCCTGGCTACAGAGTGAGGTCACTATCAATGAAAACTACAGAGGAAAACTCTGTCCTCAAAAGTTAAAGGAAAGTGTCTCATTTGTACAAGTTGAAAGATGCTTTAAAAATATAATATATATTACTAGCAATGATATCACTTTGTATTGGTACATAGAAAAATAATAGTCAACGTTCCATGAATGTTCTTTAAAAACACAATTTTAAAGGAATTTACATTATGGGTCAGTTTTACTGCTCTGTGAAAGATAGAAATTTTGTTTGTGTTTAATGAGAAAAAGTAGAGGAGAATTCAATTATAATGATTACAATGGTACTTGAAATCATCTTTGAATAGCAGTGGTAGACATCTGCACTTGAAGTTTTTCTACAATTTTCTTGTTAACTGTTTTAATCCAAAATTTACTCTAAAGATAGTGAAAAATTAACTAATGGTACAATTACCATTTTTTCAAGTGATCACTAAGTATCACATGGCATCTTGGTTTAAGAATAATGTATTCGAAAGTTTTGGAACCTTGAGGTTTTCAATATACACATGAAGGTTAACATTTGGTGAGGTTCATTTAATCAGCAATGGCTAACCAATAAGTTCAACAGAAGAAGTTATTCTAATACTTTAGCAACTCCATGTTAGATCACTACACTAAGGATCAGAGCAAACAAAAACAAACATGGCAGGTATCTTCCATGTCATTATATCAATAATGTATACTCAGAACCTTCGATCAGTATCACACCCCTTTCCTTATTCAAAGTTTTCTTTAAAACTCACTGTCTGTGAACCTTTTCCAAGTCCCTCAGGTTATCTTATGTCTGTTTCCATAATACTAAACATATATTGCAATTATGGACTTTTCTATTCTTTGTGTAGGTTGACCTCATCAAACTATAAATTCTTAAAAGATACTAATTTATTTTTGACACCTAATATCTGGCATACATTTGGCATCTGTGTTAAATTTTTCTTGTTACCTGTAACAATTATAAATATCTGAGAGAAATTTTTCAGGAAGGAAAGATTTATCTTGACTCAAGGTTTCAATCTGTGGCAGGCCAGCTGGCTCTACTGTTTCTGAGCCCGAGGTGAAAGAGAACTTGTGTAAGGGTGTTGTAGAGTGGAGCTGCTCAGTTCATGGGAGCTGAAGATTAGGAACACAAGAAAGGACTCAGAATGAGACATAGCCTAAAATCTCACCTCAAATTCTTTTTTCCAACTAGCCCAAACCTCCAAAAGTTTTGATCACGTCTAAACGATGACATCACATTATGAAACCATAAGTGCACTAATTTATTGATTAAGTCACAGCCATCATGTTCGAATCACCTCTCAATAATTAGATCCACTATTTAAGACCCAATCTTTGAATACATAAGCTCTTTTGAGAGATATCTCATATAAATCATAACAATATCTGGTTAATAATTCTTAAAATAATCAACAAATACCCATTGAAAAGTGTCACAGTAGGGTCCAGTAAGATGCACTTATACTTTATACTTAAAATAAAAGTACTTAACACCTAGCCTGATAAGTTTGATCATTAGGACCAACCTTGTTCAGAGAGACAACTAACTGCCTCAATTTGTTCTCTAGAGAAAGGAAGACCCCAAGAATTTAGCCTATCTAGTTTTATTGGTAAGTCACAGGTCCTAATACAAGATGTATTTAAAAAAGAAAAAAGAAAGAAAGAAAGAAAAACAAACAACTTACAGATATCTTTTGAATGATGTCACCCCAGGTTGACCTCTGGCTTCTACATATGTGTGTTTATGTGTCCCTGCACACAAGTGGGTACCTGCACATGCAAACACACAACAAAATACTTTAACAAAACCAAATACAAAGTTGAACCCTGCATTCCAGACTTCTGACTCTGCTGTGGTATACCATGTCCAGCTCCTCAAATAAGCCATTGTGGGTGCCCTGTTCTAGAGGTCATTGACACCCTTCATTATGATACCACATGTGCAGTGGTACTGCTCTTTGTTCGTTTTTATTATACTGTTAATAGTAACAGTATCTATTACTGATGGCCTAAATTGTCCCCTTCTGAAAATCTCATTTAAATTATAGAAAGATGAGGTGCTATGTAAGACCTGTGGGAAACACTCACTCCTGCCCACATTCTTCTCAGTTCCTATAATGCTTCCCAACTAAACAACTTAACGTGAAACACCATCCTTGATAGTCAACTGCCCTTTAAAGAGAAGTTTCAGGATCCTTTCCCCAAAATATAGCATTCCAATAAACTTCTGGTTTTCTTTCCTAGTATAATACTGTTTCTTGAAGGTTTGATGATTGAATTGCTTTACATAGGCGTCTCTTCTGGTTGAGTTGATTTCAGAATGTCTGTGTGTCTTAGAGAGCTTTGGATTAACAAGAGATCCCCAGCTGAAGAGATTTTGAATAATTCTGACTGAGGTAGGTAGGTTTGGTAGTGCCTGTTTGTTTCCCCAACACTTGAAGTATGACATGGTGTATGAAGATTACTGCAATATTGAATATGGTATCAGGTTCAACAGTTCACATGTTTTGGGTACCCAAAAGTTCAGTTGAAGTATTTTGTGATTAAGTTAAGGATACTTAATTTTCAGGCTTGCCTTCTGCTCTGATTATGGTGAGCATGTGGTATATCTCTTGTAGTCTCAATTCACTACCCGCCCAGTTCTAAGAGTTCTGCTTCCTGGCTTAGACAATCATGAGTCTAATGTTCATTGGACTCCTCTTCTTAGGACTTCATTATTCTCTGACTATGTGTCCTCAGCCATGCTCAGGATATTAACACAAATAGCACTGTTAAAAGAAAACAGATTCATTTTTTCTTTTTTAAAAAATTGATTTTGTGCTGGTGAAGAATGTTGGCTGATATTAAGGGCCAATGGTGCCTTGATTTGCTGTAAAACAACAGTTTAATGTACTTCTGCTTTTCCACTGTCAAAGAAAGTGTTAACATAGTATAAAGGGGAAATAACATCTGAATTTTAACACAAGAAATGATTTTGAGTTTGTAGATGCACTTAAGGGCACTTGAACTATTCTACAGAGCCTACAAACTGTGTTTTGAGTACCACTGCTGTAGATCAAGTATGAGGTTAGTGTCTGTGTTAGTTTTTGACCTCAGGGTATCACAAAGTATGAGGTGTTCTAAACTGACATGGTCAACAATAACGAAAATTCCTGGTGGTACACTGTGGTCCACCACGGAGGAATATGAAACTTGTATCCCTAGATAATAGCTAGTTTCCAGATAGTACTTATTTAAAACTGAATTTCCATGACAATGATGTGAAGCGGTAAGGGCAATAATGTCTTAGTTAATTGTCTATTGCTGTGATAAGACACCATGACCAAGGCAATTTATAGAAGAATTAGTTTATTTGGGGTTTACAGTGTCAGAGGGTGTGGTGGATGGAATAAGAATGGCCCCCATACCTTCACATATTTGAATGCCTTGTCAGCATGGAGTGACACTATTTAAAAAGATTAAGAGGTGTAGCCTTGTTGGAGTAAATGTGTCACTGGGGGTGGGCCTTTCAGGGTTCAAAATTCTAAGCCAGGTCTCTCTGTATCTCTCTCTTCCTGATGCCTATAGATTAATATGTAAAATTCTCAGATTAATTCTTCAGCACTATGTCTGCCTGCATGCCACCATGCTCCCTGCCATGATGAGAATGAACTCAACTGCTAAAACTGTAAGCAAATCCCAATTAAATACTTTGTGTTAAAAGAGTTGTGGTGGGGATTAGGGTCCATGACAGTCATGTAAGGGAATGTGGCAGCAAGAAGGAAGGCATTGTGCTAGAGCAGCTGATAGCTTAACTCTTGATTTATAAACACAAGGCAGAAAGGGTTAATTGGGAATGGTATGGGATTTTTGCAGGTTCAAAGCTGGCCCCCAAAGCTCGCCAACAAGGCCACATCTCTTAATCATTCCCAAGCAGTTTCACCAATAGGGGACTAAGCATTCAAACAGATGATCCTAAAGTGGTTGTTCTCATTCAAACCACCTCAAAGAGGGAGAAATAAAGATAGCTTCTCAGTATATACTGCTTTCTGTCTCAATATATCATCTTATATACTTAGTTTTAAAATATGACCAATGATTGTCTAATGTTGTTATTGCTAGAATTGAAATATACTTTGTTATATTAAAATCTATTGGTCTGTTTTGTACTTTATAGTTTCAACCAGTATTGGCAGATTTATAAGCTAAGCTTTAAGGTAAAAGAAAGTCCTGAATTAGATAAAATAGAGTATCAACGGTTTGACTATTCTCACTTGCCTTTAAACAAGTCACAAAGACTCATGTCTTCCTTCCAAACATGAGAGGTTTAGCTAGGTTATTTCTAAGCTGTCTCTTAATTCCAAGTGTCAATATGATTGGGTGGCCCAGGATCACAAGAGCCAACAATGTACATCTTTTCCTCGGTCTATGTTTAGTGACATCCAATGGTATCTAGAAATCTGTCATGGTGGGAGAGTTTTCAGCACGGGGAATGGTGAAGTCTATAAATAGGATCATGTTTCCCAAAGAGCTAACAGCCTAGCACAGTATTTGTCAGATTTGTGCTAACTTTCTTCTGTGGAGTTCATCAATAATAACTGGAAATATGGTGCCTACTTCAACCCGTGGACAATCACAGCAGATCACATTTTAATACTCCTAACAATCAAATGTGCTTAACCTTGACTTGGATGCTCTTAACACACTTCACATAAATTGCCCTATGTTGTTTTATTTGCTTCACTGAAAGAAAGGAATAAAATATAGGGAAGCAAAAGTTGAATAAAGTGTGCCAAAATTCCTTTTTTAAAATTTATAATCCATTTATAAGTTTCTTGCATTTCATATATAAAAATAATAGTGACGTTATTTTTTATTCTCTCTGAACTAATAAGTTATCAGCTCTTTTGTCCACTTCAAAATGTAGAGGAAAGTAAGTAATGGAATCAATTAGTGTCATAATCAAGCTCTAAGTCTTATCAAGATTCCTAACCATCTGTCTCTGAGGTCACTATGCTGAGTCAGTCAGAGATGATATTTTGTGTTCTGTGGTTGTGACATACTTGGTAGAGAGACACATAGGTGAAACAGGTATAAAATAGATAAATATTTCTTCTTAATATCATAATATGTATATATACAAATAAACATGCATGTAATATTTACAATGAATAATAGGCAGAATGCAAAAAAAATAAAAAAAGTTGAGATTCTCAATAAAGGATCATGAACTTTAGGTAGGTTTAAAATCTAACACCTGGTAGGACATACTTTGCCTTGGGAAAGTGCTTTCTCATCTTCCATTCCTGTCATTTGGCCACCTCAGTTGTCATAACGTTCTAGTTTGACATGGAAAAATGTTGCCATTGGTTTTTGGAACTGTGATTTAATCTTGCCAGCAGGGATTCCTTTCCAAGACCCTTGACCCATTCTCAGGATGTTCTCAGTTTGCCAGAAGCAAGCAACAAAGGAGATGGGGTTTCACAAAGAGAATTCAGAAGTCTTCGCCAGTGTAATTCCTCATTGGGGCTGCCCTCCTTCTTCTGCCAAGACCCAGCAAGGGGCTTTCAGGAGGGCATCTACATCTCTTCAGTTATATCCAATTACTCAGGCTCTTGGCTATAACCAGGGGATCAGTAAGCTGGAATAGTTCCTGGGAACCTCTGGAGAAGCAAACATTGACAGGTAGTGTCAGAGCTGCCCATCAGAGACTCACAGGGCTAGTCTGGGAAAGTTTCTGGCACTGGGTGTTGCTTTTAAGTCCTGCTGATTTGAATTCAAGGTTTTCCCCTCTTAAGCATTCTGCTTGAGATTTCTGTTTGACTTGGAACCCTCCAAATACCAAATTAAGTGAAGGGAGCATGATAACAAAAAAAAAGTTCATTGAAATAATCTGCAGCCATTTGAAGAAACTTCCAAGAAAAACCAGAAAAAGAGCCAATGGCCATCTGCCCAGTGACATAAAACAAAAAGCTGCCCAATAGGACATGAAATTAAAACACCAAGGAAATCAGGATCAGGAGGAGTCCAACTTTTTTGCTCTGAACTTCAGGACTTCCCAAGGATCAGCAAATTCCATCTGGACCTAGACATGTTCTCAGCACACTCCCAGCAGAGAGGAGCTTGCTTTTATTTGGCTAATGACAAAGTATTAAATATACACAGACACAACTTCTATAAACAAACAGGAGTGAGCAAGTGTTGGGTACTTTGATATACTTGGCCCAGACAAGATCACTGTGCAGAGTAAGGCAGAGTGTATTGTGTTCTGTGGCTCTTGCTTACCTAATAGAGATACATGAACGTGAGAAGTGTAAGATGGGGAAAAAGATTTTCATCTTAAAACAGCGATGTGTCCACTTTGAGAGACAAATTTGCTATTGGGGAGATTAAGGAAACATTGACCACTTACCTTATTAGGTTAAACAGTAATCTCTTTGATAAAGGTGTAATTGTTCATAGAAAGTGAACTCACATGCTGGCTATGTCCATATCTTAAAAACAACAACCGATCACCACAAAAATTGATAAAATTGAAATGCCATCTAATTTAAGCCAAATGAAAACAAGTATGTAGCTTTTAACGGTTGTGTAAAAACGTGGCTCTCATATTCATATATATATGTGAATACAAATATATATGTTTATCAGCATGTATATATTTATATATACATATATACAACACATACACACACACACATATATATACATATATATACTATACACACACACATATATGTATATATGGAGAGAGAGAGAGAGAGAGAGAGAGAGAGAGAGAGAGAGTGTGAACAAGCTTTAACCTAACTAATAACCATCAGTTGTCTACTGATAGCTGGCTGACAAGTTAGGGTTAGGGTTAGGGTTAGGGTTAGGGAGCTAGGGTTAGGGATAACATTTAGTTATTTCTATATTTGTCTGTTTGTGCATGTGTGTGGAGGTGCATATGCATCTGTGTGCACATGTGTGTGGAAAGCAGAGAGCAACGTCAGGAGTCCTCCCTCTGACATCATGTGTATATATGTATCAGTTATTTTACCACTTTCTGTGTTAAAACACTCTAAAAAAATAAATTAAAGAAGAAAAGCCTTATTTTGGGTCACAGTTCAAGGGTCCAGACCATCATAGCAGGAGCTTGGGGCAACAGGTCACATTGCATCTAATAGTCAGCGAGCAAAGAGCTATGAAGTCTTTTGCTCAGCCTACTGATAGCTGGCTGAGCTTTTTTGTAGTTTTAGATTGTTTCCAAGAAATGGTACCAACCCCTGTGTGTGCCTCTCTCTCTCTGTGTGTGTGTGTGTGTGTGTGTGTGTGTGTGTGTGTGTGTGTGCGTTCAGTTATTCCTTTCTCACCTCAAATAACATGATCAAGACAATCCCTCCATGCTCAATAATTTTAGATCTCATCAAATTGAAAAGTGAGATTGACCATCATACCATTTTTCTTGGTTATTGTTTTGTTTTGGTTTGTTTGTTTGTTTTTTCAGTTTGTTTTCTTGTTTTGCTTTGTTTTGGGGACTTTTTCTTTTTTTGTGACAAAGTTTCTCAGATCTGGAGCTCCCGGATTTGGCCTGGTTCTTCCTTTCTCCACCTCCTGAATCTGAGTTCACAAGCTGGACCAACACACATGGCTTTTTATTTGAGTGCTTGGGATTGAACTCATGTACTTGTGATTGTACAGAAAGCCCTTTACCATTGAAGCCATTTCCCCATTCCCTCATGTGGCCTTTATTTTCTCATTATTCTTTATTTTATTTTAAAAAAATGCATGTATGTAAACACTATTAGACTTCATTGTGGAATTTACAGACAGAGTTAGACTTTGCTACTCCTCCTCTGCCTTTTCTCCCCCACTATCTTGAGCCACCTTTTACTCTTCCACCCTCTCCTCACTCCTTCTAAGCTTCCTCTGCTTTATTTCTAGGCTGAACTGCTTATTTTCTCTCCTGATGTTTTAGTACTTGTTACAAGTGTTGCAGTAACATTTTCCTAGTAAGTTTTTATAACTATTTGTAATTTTTTTCTCTTAAACCACAATTTCAAGACAAAGGTATTGCAGGCCTTTGGTATCTGATGATAAAGCACATTTGGCAGCTTTTTGAAAACAATATTCATACTTGTAACATGTATACAGAGTTTCTGAGATTTTTGTGTGTAAATTATTTCATCATATTTTACCAGTATTCCTTTGGGATATCTCAAGACCCAACATCTGGTAAGGGGTTTCTTAGAAAGGCACAGCTTTTCATTTAAAAATGTCCTTTTCCCTCAAATAACAACAGCTTAACTTAAGTGCTTCTAGGAGTTAAAAGGTTGTATTGTCCTAATTTTTTTAATTAATATCCTTTATCATATCTCAATGTACTTGTTATGAAGTAACATGAAGTAAAAAATACATATGCAAATGAATACATGAAAGAGTTAGTACGGCAAAGACTGGGATTACTTGATAAAAGCTAAACGTAATCTAGTGGTACATGTGTGCATGTGTGAGACTTTAAATGCCAGTCTTTAATGTTTAATGAGTTTTTTAAAAATCCTTTCCTAGACTCAGTTTCATCTATAAAATTGATAGCCTTGTGTTTTTGTTTTTAAAATTTTATTTATTCACTTTACATCCTGACATCCTGATCGAAGCTCCCTCCCTCTTCTCCCTCCTGTCACACCCTCATACGCTCCTCTCCCCGTTTCCCCCTTTCCTTCTTGTCAGAAAAGGGGAAGCCCTCCATGGGTACCAATCTACCCTGGCAATCAAGTCAGAGCAGGACTAATCACATCCTTCCCACTCCCACTGAGACCAGACAAGGAAGCTCAGCTAGCAGAGCGGTATCCAATGGTAGGCAACAGTCTCAGTCTCTCTCTCTCTCACCTTCCACCCTGTCTTTCTCTCCAATTGTTAGGGAGACCCACATCTGCTACAAAAGGGTAGGGGCCTAGGTCCAGCTCATGCATGTTCTTTGGTTGATGGTTTAATCTCCGAGAATCTGCAGGTCTTCTTGTGGTATCCTTGACTCCTCAGTCTCCCTCAATCCTCTACATATACCCATTCTTCCACAAGCCCCCCAAACTCTGCCCAATGTTTGGCTGTGAGTCTTTATATCTGTTTCCATCAGCTGCTGGATGAAGACTCTCAGAAGACACTTATGCTAGGCTCTTGTCTGCAAGCATAGCAGAGCATCACTAATAGTGTCAGCGTTTGGCTCTCTCCCATGGGGCCGGTCTCAAGTTGGGCTAGTCATTGTTTGGCCATTCCCTCAAACTCTGCTTCATCTTCTTATCCCTGCATATCTATGGGCAAAACAAATTTTGAGTCAAAGGTTTGTGAGTTGGTGTTCTCTACCCTCCAATGGAAGTCCTGCTTGGCTACAGGAGATGGCCATTTCAGTCTCTGTAACTCCAGCTGCTAGGAGTCCCAGCTAGGATCATCCTCAGAGACTCCTGGGACCCTCCCCTGTCCCAGGTCACCTACTTGTCCCTGAGATGCCTCATTCTGTCTCCCAGCCCTCTTTCTAGGCCCCCTCCCCTACTTGATCTCCACCCCTGTTCTCCTCCCTACCCCCTCTCTCACCCAATTCCCTCTCCCCTCCACCTCTGATGTTTATTCATTTCCCCTACTGAGTGAGATTCAAGCATTGGGCCATCCTTGTTATTTAGCCACTTTGGGTCTGTAGAGTGTTGCATGGTTATCTGGTACTTTATGGTTAATAACTACTTATAAGTGAGTACATACCATGTGTGTCTTTATCAACATTGAGTAGTTAGAGCAAGAAATTCCATGGTTAATCTCTCATTTGCCTGCTTCCCCAGGATACCAGTTCTTGTGGTACATCCTAAGCAGCAGTGCACAGCAATGGAATGAAGTCTATTTTGACAACTGAAAATATAAAAGATTATTTTGGAGAGATGCACCCTCAAGAGTCACGCTAACCAAAATATTTTTTGAAATGTACAAATATTAATACTTGGGTAAATTTTCTTCTATACTGTCCATCAAGGTTATACTGTCCTCCCAAGGCTATAAATGAGCATTGGACTCTCAGGGGTTTTAGGGTTAAATATGATTAAATTACTAACCTACAACCCAGTGTTATGTCAGAAACATAGCACTGGTTTCTGATAGTTGCAGGAGCACACAGCGGAAGGAAGGTTCTGCAGAGTAGATGAACTAAGAATGAAATCTAGTTTTCTGTTGGCCAGTTTCTCCCCTTGCTTTCTTTCTTGAACTTCCCCAATGGCCAGAGTGCTCTAACATGTTTCTATGAGTGAACGTCTTTGAGATTTTCCTCCAATGCTCTCTTTTGTAAATCCCTAAGGGATCTGTGGAGATGGATGAACTCTGAATATCTGTAAGTAAGCTTTGCCTCACACATTTGGGGGACTCACGCAAGGAAAATCATGACTGCAAGTCTCTTTACTTCCTGCTTTACTGGTCAGAGCACGTCAGGGAAGGTTAAGCCTGTTCATTTTGAATAAACTCTCAAAAGTACCCAGTATGTCTCGTGCATAGTTATTTTGGAATAAAGGACAAATGAAAGCTATATTTCAACATTTAAAAGATGTTGCTATATACTTAGAATTTTTTATTGCTGCCAAAAGAAATAGAACATTCCCTCGCATCAGTGTGTATTGAAATGAAATGAAACAAATGGCCCTTATTTATTTATGTAAGGGTAGACACAGGGCACATTGCATCATTTACGCTTCATCCTTACACTTCATTAC
This sequence comes from Rhynchomys soricoides, assembly GCA_019843965.1. Lineage (NCBI taxonomy): Eukaryota > Metazoa > Chordata > Mammalia > Rodentia > Muridae > Rhynchomys > Rhynchomys soricoides. Next base: position 17,001,655 of record JADRCH010000007.1, read on the forward strand.
CTACTAAACATGGACTCTGCTTGTAAGTATTTGTACAATCAGTGATGAGCTGCACTTTGAAATAGAGTGGGGTAGATGAGACAGTAGAAGAAGGAAAAAGAACGTTTTGATTGATCTTTCAAAACACAGAGTGAATATATACTTTAAAATTAGAAATTTCCTTAATTTCAAGTTCAAAAACTCTGGAAATACTCTATTTCCCAGACACATGGAACTACAAATAGCATACTGAGAGCCTGCAGGCAATATTTCCAGGAGCTATAACATTTAAAACACTTGGGGAATTTAGTTAGAATCCAGAGTCAGACCCAAGGGCCTATATCCTTGGATTTCATATTTTTCCACATGAAATAAAATTTAAATTATCTTTAGCTAACACTGAACACCTGCAACAATTTGGCCAAGCCTGATCATATTTCTCACTTGTTTCTGAAAGCTATGGGTAAATAGAATAGAAGATGAGCAGTCTTTCCTCTTGTGCCTTAATCTGAGTGGATGACTCGTTCTTTCTATGAGCAAATTTTACATTCCTCTCTAGACAACCATCAGACTTGAGTTTCACGTCTACCTTTCCCAAGAAAATCCCCCTCTGTCCTCTCCTTCTTCACAATCTCTCCTTTAAGAGACCATTGAGGACTTTCATATTTCTATATTGAAATGATTTCTTGAAAATCTTCTAAACATAAGTACAGTACTTTGATCTTTTTCTTTTGGCCACTTGATATGCAGATTGTAGTGTGAGTTTGAATTTATACCTTGTTTCCCAATGTGTTCAGTGTGAATAATATGCAGAAACTTAGGCATGGAATGTTAGTCACAGAAAGAGAAGGAAATGATCTTTGTCAGTTATCCCTCTTGTTTTTCCCCTTCTTTGTAGTCTTGGGAATCAAACCCTGAACCCTGTACATGCAAGGGAAGAAGTTTATCACTGAGCTATATCTTCAATTACATGTTCTATATCTTAACATGCAAAAACATGATAGCTTTGAGAAGTGATACACTCAGGAAGTACTTGCCTAAGAAGAATATACTAGTCTATTTGCACAAAGAGTTTAAGAATCTGAGGGGGTAGAGATGTTAACTGAAAAATGTTTTTTTTTTTTTTCATATTTTCTTGTCTCTGAAGATTCAATCTCCAAAATTGGAAGATATAATAATATGATTAGACCATCATCAAAGACACTAAGTATAATATAATACATTATAGAAATCAGAGATAGACTAACCTAAAGCATCAGGCACCCACATCAGTGAGTACATTCTGCCAATCTCAGAATTTTCTATGTAGAGGAAGGAGGAGCTCCACTTTAGGGGTCCAGCCTAGACTTCCTTTCGGCATCAGAAAACAAAGCAGACTCCTTATTTTCCTCTTATCAGGACTGTTCTCTACTGTTCTTGTTTCCCGTTTTCCTGAGATTTAAGCAGGAACATGGATGTATTGGTTTTGGCACTTTCCTCTGTGTTACCTTTTATTCCTTCTATCATACATTCCAGATGTGAAAACCCAGCCTGTTTTAATGCTCCAGTGGGAAGCTTGACTGGATCACATGGACCACTCCCTACCCATATAGGTGTGTGATCAATACAGATGTTGATCCTGTCACTATGACCTGCAAGATGACAGTAGAACATTAACTATGCTGATGGTCTAGAGTTTGCTCAGGAGGCTCTTGCACATTAAGAGTTAGGTACAAGTTCTATTGTGAAATTTGACATAAAAATTTCAACTAATAGAGCTGCCCATGGTTCACATGACATTAATCCCAGCACCAGAGGCAGAAGCAGTTGGATTTTTGTGAGTTCTAGGCCAGTCAGTGTTACATGGTAAGACCATGTCCCAAAGCAAAACAAAACAACAGGACAGAACAGAGGAGAACTAATGACAATATAGAACTTAGCTTTCTTTATACCATTGCATAAAGAAATGGTACTGATTTTATACTTCCTTAGGTTACCCCAAAGTTATAACTGCAGAAAAGAAGGATTAAACTCTTATTTTTCCCTTTGCTGAATATCAGCTTCCAGAAGTTTCTAACAGTGCAACCCAGTCTACTTTAGCTTCTTTGAAAGGGAGTGGGGGGTGGGGAGTCAAATGTGAAATGTGAATCCAAGCTGATTCTCAGGTATACCTATCTGTAACTCTGGGTTGCCTGTTTCAGTATATGAGAGTTTTCATAGGAAAGTGTAATACTTCAGGAGTATCTACTCTTCATTCATGCTCTGCTACTGAGAACACTCAAACCCCCAGGTATCTGCAATAGGCTCAATGTGGCTTGGATTTCCACTTTCACTCATGCCTGTGGTTGGACAGCACTGGGCAGGATAAATCCTGCAGTTCTGCATGGTACCTTCTAGACCTAATGTACACTACGTATAAGCATGTTGATTCAATTGATTTGCCATTTTTAGAGGTGGACTTCTTTATGAAAACTTGCATTGTGGAAAGTACAATTAACCGTAAACACTATACGTTCTAACCTTATAGTAACTTCCCTATAAATATACCCCATAAAGTAGCCTATAGCCTATATTACAGACTCTTACACAGGGCTCTTTTGGCTTCTTATTTACTTACCACAAATATATTTAACCACACTTTTAGGATGGAAACAACCTGGTCTTAATCTTTTCAATAGCAACAACAACAAAAAAACTTGTTGGCAACTTCTTTTCTGAGTAAATGGAAAGGGTTTTTGAAAGGTAATGTGTGTAAAACAGAAACACTAATCCTAACCCTTCACTCTCTTAAATGGGAATTAAGATCAACATTCTTAAGACAGCCAACTGAAATGGTGCTAAGTTCAAAAATTCTTCAGTAGAGAAACCAAACAGCCAGCTTTTTATGAAGAAAAGAACAAGCTAAGCCTTGGGTACTCGTACTGCTGGAGTCTTTCAAAGTTGCTTTTTTTTTTTAAAAAAAAAAAAAAAAAACCCAAAAACTAGATCATTATGTTTAAGAGAATAATGAGAGCTCTTTAAAAAATAAACATCAGTTTCATCAACTTAATTCTTCATTCTTAATTGTGTTATTTTATTATAAGTAGCAATAACCAAATTCGCATGAAAGCCCAGGTCTTTTCATTTGGGAAGGATAGACATTTAGAAACACTTAAGTCTTTGATTCATCAGAAATTTCTGATGTCATGAAGAATATGTTTGAGTAACAAGAAAAAAAAAACCTTCTGTCTATTTGGGAAAGAGATGTAGATCTCTCAGTTTGAGGCCAGCCTGGTCTACAGAGCAAGTTACAGGACAGCCAGTGCTACTATTCACAAAGAAACCATGTTAAAAACAAACAAATAAACAACTTCCAAAACAAACAAGCAAACAGACCCCTTCTGTCAAGTTAGAACTTACCCGTTTGTTTTCTGTATTCCAGTGGTACCTAATAACGTTTTGGAGTAGATGCTTGCTGCTTCAGTCTGCATCCCTCATTCTATCTTCCACAGGACAGAACACACCACAGCCATGCTTGCTACACTCTTCTCAGAGTTGTCAATTAAAGAGTGCTATGTTCCAACACACTTTAAAATATAACTTTAGGATCTTGGATGTTATGCTGGGACAATTTTCTTTAAGGCCTATCTATTTTCTTCAGATTTCTCCAAATAAATATCCTGATTCACAAAGATAAATCTATTTTGAACTTGACTAAAAATAGTGCTGAAGTTAATTCCCACTTGAGAGAGTGGGGAATTGAGATACTGAAAAGAACAGTTCGGAAATGGAAAAGGATTTACACATTGTCAGGGGACATTTTTAGCACCTTATCACAGGCACAACATAAATGCTTTGTAAATGTAGTTTGCACCACGCAAGATAGTTACTTTGTTTTCTATCTGAAATAAGCTATGACATGTCTTTCCCATCTGTGCTTTAGTTACAAATGTTTTTCATATGACAATAAACTAAATTACATTTTCACTGCACATGAGGTTTGAAAAAAATATTTCACTATAAAATGTTGATGTTATCCTTAAAAGAAGAATGAGCAAACTGAAGCAAAGATATTTTATAGTGCCTCGAGGTCATTTAAATACATGATGGAGTCCTCACTCAAGAACTGGTCTTCTTGGTGCACCAAGGCAGATGTACATTACAAAAATCCAGGGGAAATCATGTCATCAACCCAGACGAAAGTGTCCTTTGTTGTTTAACCCTCATTGGGGAATATATGATGTTTAGAAATGTGGATTTTAGTGTTGAGTACATTTTGAGTTTTTGTGAGATCTTCTTTCTCTGGGTCTTAAAAAGGAAAAAATGTCAAAAAATGGAAGATGCTACCATGTCAAGCCTTAACATTGAGTAAGTCTTCAATTCTGTCTTGTAAATATAGCTCAGTTTCAGTTATCTGTTAAGAGATTTAACTATAAATTAGTACTTCCAATCTTTGCTTTTTGTTAGAATTCAGGAAACAAAACAGATAAATATTTTGATTCTGTGATATAATTGTCGTTTTAAGGGATATGAGAGATGAAATAGTTGCATCCTAGATGACCTCCGCACCATTTTCTGAATTGTATTCTTGCATCTCTTACTAGATGCATACCAAGACATTCTCAAAAATGACAGAAAGTATTTTATAGCAGTGGTTCTCATTGGGGTGCAATGTTTTCACCTTATGGACATATGGCAAATGGCTGGAGATACTTTGGGTTGCCACAATCAGTACATGCCATGACACCTATAAATAGAGACTCTGCTGAACATCTCATTACACATAAGGTCCACATAATCCCAGGTACACATGACAGAATGTTTTCCTGCCCTGAGAGTCAATAATTCTGAAACTGAGAAATCATTTTATAAGTTCACAAGTGATAGGAATCCTAATGCCATGAAACAACTTTAATTTTTTTTCTAATGGTTTCAGCTTGTTTCATATAACAAGTAAAGAATATGTATTTTCAACAGAGAAATCTTCATGCACACTTGTAATGATCTTTGAGATACAAAGCAGCAGAGTTTAATTGAATACACAGAATACTCTATAGCATTAAAATAATAAAAAGAACATGTTCCATGCAGTTTTATGAATTAATACAGCGAAAGCCATTGTGGTAAAGGGTGGGTTTGGGGAGGGCCATGCAAAGATTGCAGCAGCTAAACTGCAGCATGAGAAATGGGGGCATCCAGGGGAGTAGGAAGTCAAGAAGGAAGATGTTACACACCATTGTCTGGGTTCAAATTTAGTTCAACTATTCTGTACCAGTTTACTTCAAAAGTAACAAAACTCATATAAGTGGGTATCAATTCTTTTCCTCTGGTTCACTTTCAACTGAGATTTCATTTCTAAAATAGTCAAGAGGAATAACAAGAGTAAAGATACACTGAAGGATTAATAGATTAGCTGACAAATAATTTTACTGGCCACTTGGGTTTAAGAACTCAATGGTTCATAAATTACCCCAATAGTCTGTGCATGCACTGTGGAGTTAACTCAAAGACAGAAGTAAACTGTCTGACTGTGTCCATAATTCATGATTCAATTTTCTTTGTTTTTTTTCCCCTGACCTATATATTATGTTACTTTGCAGTCTGATTTTATTTTTTAAATACTCTATGTAATACACTGGAACAAAACCTTGCTAGGCTATCATCCTTCAAGTTTGATCTATAGCTGCTTGCCCTTATGATCTATAGTTGTCTAACAAAATCAGACTAAAATACATTGGCTTGGGATAATCAATTCATCATTTCACATAGTTTGTGAGTTTCCGGGGTCCAGGGATGCCTGAATAACATGAATCAATTTTAGAAGCTGCAGTTTTTGAGACTTTTGAACAGATCTGGAAAGATCTGTTCTCAAGCTCACTCACTCAGGGTAGGCAGAAATCTTTAGTTCTCCATAGCATTTCCTACTATTATTTCTCCTCAAAATAAATGAGTAGGGGTGGGCAGAGTGACAGACAAACAGACACCACAGAAAGACAGACAGGCACTTGCGCTCATGTACGTGCGCGCGCGCGCACACACACACACAGGGACAATAGACCCTAGTGAATTCAAAATAGAATACCTACACCACAAATATGCTACCATTATCAGCCAGGGATTACCTTTGCCACAATGATACTCTCTGTATTGATTTATACAAGAGAATGGATGGCTCATTTCCAAATTGATGATCTATAAACCAATTACATGCCGTTATATATCAACCTGACTCTCTCTAAATTATTGTTTGCATATATCATTACAAAATAAATTTTCTAATTGGAAAAATAAAATAACAGCAATCAATTTTGTTGGCAGTACACATGTTCATATACTGAACTATGTTAGTTTATTGTATCCATGCACAAACTATCAACATGAAGACTGAGAAGATAGTGAGACAGTTAAATGCTCTCATCCTGACAGCATGAGGTCCTGAGTATGAGTCCCAGAACTAATGCAAATAATCCAGATAGAGTGGCTCAAACTCTGACCTCATGCTCATTGATGCATGTTCATCTGCCATTTATTGTCTATCTGTCTGTCTGTCTATCTGTCTATATGGCCTCATGCAGGTAAATGTTTGTTCATCTGGCATATATTACCTATCTGTCTTATTTATTTATTTATTTATTTATTTATTTATTTATATAGTAATAGCTTTATGCTGCACTAGCCAGGATGCTATCTAGCTTTTCCTACTATATTACCTTAATATTTTGGTTCTATAAGTACAATTTTGAATTAAAACTAAAAAGAACTCATATGGAACAGATGAGCAGCTTGGTCCCTACAATAGAATGTGCTCTCCCTGATCTGTTGCCTGCCTTCTAGTGGAGCCTATTCGCTAATTGAGCTGCCTTTCTTTCTGGCTTTAGTGGGAGAGGATGTGCCTAGTCCTGCAGCAACTTGATAGCCTAGGGGGTATGGGCTACAGGGATTATAGTGGGTGCTGGGGGTGATACCCAGAGGGGGCTCCCTTCTCAAAGGGGAAAGAGAGGGAGGAGCAGGGGGAAGTTCTGTGTAAGGGGTACTGGGAGGAGATTGGGGAGCTGATATTGCGGTGTAAGGTGAACAAAAATAAACAAATTAAAAAAGAAACCTAGAAAGAACTGATTTACAGTCTGTAATCTTCAGTTTCCTGGTTCTAAAACAGAGATAAATTTCATCTTGAATGCTTCATTTATAAGATATATACTTAAGTATTGATCTCTGATGGTTGCTTGAGGACTCAGTGACGTAGTGAGCAAACTATTTAGCATGTTGCAGAACACATAGTGAGAAAGTAAACAAAGCACTGGCTTCCAGTCCAGTGGTTTTTATCTGAACTAATTTAGTAGGTTGAGAAAAATTTAAAAGGCATTGATTTGAGCTTTCTAGTATAAATGAAGTAAAACAAAATGCGCGTGCGCATGTGCATGTGTGTAGCATGTGTGTATGGTACGTATATGGTTTGTGTGTGGTATGTATCTATGTGTGTATGTTAGGTATTAGTTCCTTATTGTATTAAAGGTATGCCTTAACTCACTGTGGTTCACAGTAAAACACAAGAGAAAGCTACCATAGCCCAAGACTTCTTAGCACCTTTCAGGTCATGGCCTCTTTATATCAGAGGTTTTTTATGAGACCCTGGACATATAGAATGTAGAATTAGTTTGTAAATAGAATACAGACTGTTTGTAAACCTTAAATGTAATTTATGCCAGTTCTTTGGTATATATACAATTTTATCATGTATTAAAGACCGAAAAAAATAATGAGATGAATGTTGCTTATTTATTTCTATACAAACAAATAATCTTGACTGAATATTTTGTACTGAAATATATAGAACATCTTCAAGGCTTTTTGGTATTGATTGATATTTTGATTTTGTATTTTATAGTGCCAAGAAGGCTGTTCAACATAAATATTTAGAACAAAATGTCACAATTATGTTCAGGGCCATTTCAGAAGTAATTGGAAATTCTGTTTTAATCTCAACTCTGAATTCAGTTAACATTTTTAAACTAAAATTTACCAGAAACACAAATATTTAAACCCAAAACCTTCAAAACATAATGTAATTCAAAAGTATATTAGCGTGCTGATTTTTGAAGGTAGGAAAACATTAAAAGTCTGTTTTCTGTAATTAAATAATTAACTTAAATATAAAACATCATAGTTCCTATTGCACGGTAGGTGAGCTGTTTCTGTCAATGTTCACTGGCATTTGTGGTGCTGCTAAAGCATACATGATGTAAAATATGCACGAGGTGTACTCAGAAGGAAGGCTTCAGTGAAGTCCGTGTTTCCCAGGGGAGTACTTCCAGAAACACCTCTGAGTCGCTGAATTCAAGTTTGAATTAATACTTGATTATTGCATACACAAACCTTTCATTATTGGCAAATGTTTCCAGACGCTCACATTCAGTGACCACAAGTGTCACCACCCACTGTTTAAGAATGCAGCCTTCTAACTGACACTTCATGATAGTATGTGCTTTCTGGTGAGCTGAACCAGCCTACTCAGTTCCATTGACTAGATTTTTAGAAGTTGGACTATCTTAATGTTTCTTTACTGAAGGTTCCTTTTCTAATAAGAATCTGGTTTTAAGATGAAATTTCAATGCTTATAGAATGAAGATATTCAGGCACATATACTGCTAGCCATAACCATGTACAGACCGGGCTCAGTATTTTCTGCCCGCAACTGTCTACTGGCAGCAGTTACATTAACAGAGCATCATGAGAGAGGCGTCTGCATGAGTACCCTCAATTAGAATGTTTGATATATCAGGAAAGCATCCACAAGGATGCCCCTGAAATTTACGAACTTCTAGACACCAGTCTATTTAAATGTAGGCCTTGCTTCCTCAAAGGACAACACTGATTTGAGCCTGTCAGTGTCATTCAAATTGCTGGTTGAGAACAACAAAGACCAGCACCATTTTTGTAATTTTAATGTCACATTTGTGTTGTCATTACTTCTGTTTGATAGTTACCATCAATAGCCTGAAATGGTATAACTTTATTCATCAGTTTGTTTGTGAATTCTTCAGAAAACCTAAACAAACAAACAAATAAAAATCAAGCTGTTGAGACACTCCTGCACAGACCTTCAGAATTCCATCCTCCCTTTTCATCATACTGACCATTATGGACTACTTCTCATTTAGAGGTAGATAAGGACTTGAAAAACTAAACAATGGTTAACATTAGCTACCATTGCCTTCTCTAGATGACTCTCCATAGTTACACTAGGAGATCACTGCTCTACTATATTCTCAAAACGCTTCCCATTGCTAAGCCCATGAAAGTAGAAGTACCTGACATTTCCAATCACCTTGCAATTGCACAAATATTTTGACATACCTTGCTTCATTTGAGCACAGCAGCAACTTCTGAGAACAGAGATTCCTAGGTTACATATAACCAGCCAGGTAGTCTCCTGATGAGAAATACTTATCTCAAAGCAGTGAAAGACCATAAAGTTCACATGGAGGATAAGTTATAGCAAGTCCATCTATGAGGTTCCCTGGTGACACCTTCTGGGAGCTTTGCACACCAGGCTAATGATAACCCTACGTGCTGCAAGATTCCACCTGGCTAATGAACTTCAGGGAGACCTTTCACCATTGTGGAAAAGATTCAGGAGACTAAATATTCTTGACATTGATATGAGACACTTTTATCAACTTTTTAAAAAAAATTACTTATGAATATGGACATCTACTTGCATTTGTCTGTGTGTGCTTGGTGTTTGTGTAAGCCACAATATGGTGTTGGATTCCTTGGAATGGGAGTGACAGATGGCTATGAGCTACCATGTGGGTGCTGGAAATTGAACCCAGGTCCTCCATAAGGCCGGCCAGTGCTCTTAATCACTGATCCATGTCTTCAGCTCACTTACTCCAAATGTAACAAACATTCATAGCTGGGCATAGTAGGTGTTACACATATGTACTAATTAATATTTTATGAATATATATTCATAAAATATATATATATAGTATTTAGTTTCAATAAAATTTATCCTTTCACAATTCAGAAGATTTTGAATAAATTGTCTTCATTTCAGTAGTTTCGGTTCAGAAACAGTGTGTCTTAGCTAAGGAAACCATTTTAAAGATTGTTGATTGGATTTTGTTGGCAAACTTTTAAAAATGAAATGACTGAAGCTTTTTCTCTAAAAATAATTTTTTTGATCAGGTAAGTATCTATTTGAGTGTTAGAGAAGTGTTTATTTGACATTCATGTTTATTTGAAGAGTGAGGGTTAATGAATTGGGGAACAAACATGATATTAAACTACGTGCATATTCTGGAAGGTATCTCTGTTCTAGATGAGTGGATGAGAGAAAGCACTGGCACTTTTCAGCAAGCATAATTAATGTAGCTAAAATAGCATATAGCTTTGCTAGTGAGGAAAGAATAAGTCATCTTGACATGAAATAGCATTACATATTTATGCTGTGTTTTGAAGGCCCCAGTCTACTATATCTTTATATCTTGATCTAATTATTCTTTCAGTAGAATAGTAGTGAAGGGGAATTTTCAATAATTGTTGGGAAAGCCAAACAAGTATAATGACTTTCATTTTTTCCTGTAGGAAGCTGATTACCAACTGTTGGGATTCTTTATTGCTTGCCATTGGGATCTGAGCAACATAACAAGGCTGTTACATACAAACATACACACATACCTACACACATGCCTACATACATATGAGTATACATGCATACGTCACCAACTAAGGAGCTGGGAGCTGAGATGAGGACGAACAGTATGGTTTCTAGAGAGATTAGGGTTGGATCCTTGATTATAACACAAACACTATGACTGGTCATGACATTTGATTTCTACTGTTCAATCAGTCTGTGATCACAGTCATGCGTCTCCCCCAGGGTGGCTGGGAAGAGAATTATAGGAGATATCTAAAGGCTAAAGACATGCTTCAACAGTTCCAAGCCCTAGCTGCTCTTCCAGAGGATCCAGGTTAAACTCCCAGTGTTCACATGGAAGTACATGATTGTCTATAAATCCAGTACCATACCACATAACAGTCTCTTTTGACATCTGTGGGGACCACAAACACACACATGATGTACAATACAGAGAAACATCAATATACATAAAATAACAAAATTTTAAAAATAAAGGCATTAATGCCTAAAGAACTTAGCCATTGTATGACCCTTGAAAATCACTCCCAGGGAGATAATTTGAGTTGTTTCTGCTATTTGGATTTCATGTGTCTATGTGTGTGTGTGTGTGTGTGTGTGTGTGTGTGTGTGTTCTTTCCTGTGAAGCCAGGGAATCAACATCATGAAAGTTGGAGAGCAGTATTGTAGAACAGCTCACTGGGGGAGAGCGGCTCTTGCCTGTGGATGACAGCAGTGCTATCCATGATTTCTCATCCCAGGAATCACTCAAGGGTGATAGGTGGTAACCACCGCTATCAAGGAAGGCACTCTGAGCACCTTTGATTCTCTCTCCCATTATTCTGCTCTGACTGTAAAATTAAACTCTTTCTTTCATTAGAAAAGTAGGAAATACTGAAACCATTTGTTGAAGAAAATGCAATTTGCTTATTCCTGCAGTAGCAAGAGATAAGCACCAGTAACAACTTTTCTTTTTCCAATGCATACAAATGTGCTCTTAAATATACTTACCATAATTTAGAACATGCTAAATATATCACACTGTATACTGCTCATTATGTGGAGCAGAAATAGGTTTTTCTTTGAGTCATGAAGACCTAGTTGTTTTTAGTCACTTTGTACCTTAAAATCTAGGCTTATTCTCAATAGACGCTTAGGATGTTGGGAAGACTGTCTTTATAGTTGTGGTTGTGGTTATTTTAAACCCTTAATGTAGTAATTTATGTTTGAGAAGAACTATAGAATCAATTTTTAGTTCTGGTAACTTGTTTCTCTTTTCTTCTCAACCCCTAATTGCTCTCTCTGGGAAATAGCTATTTGCCAAAAATAAAAATATTCATTCAGATTCTTGAGATGTAGTTTTTAAATGGGAGAAGATTCATCACACAGCTTTTTTTCAGTTCCTCAGAGAAGAAATCCTGGGGGCTTTGTGAGAATCTGAGAAATAATGTGTTCCTTCTTGCATCTGAGATAGAACACAGCATACCACGAACCCAAAGGGCTTTGAGTTTCTCTCCAGAGGGGTCAGACTACAACTATATTTTATTAACAGTCAGAACTTTTTAACCTAACTCAGTCATTTAATACATTATAAAGCTATATAACTAATATGCTTACTACATCCAAAAAGCATAGTGTTGATCAAAAATAAAGCATTTGAAAGAACCTTACAATCAGTCATGCAAATAATACTTTTATAAATATTAAAAACATATTACTCACTATGGTTGTTATTTTGGGTATGTACTTGCATAGCAAAAAGCCAACTTGAACTTTAAAATAAAGATTATTTCTGGCTGAGTAGTGGAAGACACTCTGGTCATCCAGGCAATGTTTTATTTCCTACTAAAAGATAAAATATACAAAGCAGATATGTCAAAATGAAACATTTGTTAAATATATTGTAGCTCCATGTACTACGGGTACTATTTGATTTTAAAAATATATCTAGGGAAGAAAGCCAATACAGAGGAAGAAAGGGGAGGGGCAATACATAATAGTAGGGAGTTTTGTAAAACCCATAAGGAAACATAAAATTTATGCTTATTTAAAAACATGTACACATAGTTTGAATGAAGTTAAGCCATGTGGGGTGATAATGTTCTCTGTAAGAGTTGTAGATTGTATAACCAAAGCTCTAGTACAAGACATGAAAACCTTCCTCTGAGTTTTTGATTCAGAGACTGACAGACAGACACTCCCAACATAATATAAACTATTGCTATTGCCTATCGTTGCTTTCTAGATCTTGAAGAAAGACCCTGTTTCTGAAGTCAGCACATATTTCCAATAGGAGATTCATAATAACAATGCTCCATCTCATATGGAAGCTTTCTTCCTTAGGCCAAGCTCATAGCATTGAAAGACACGTGCAAGTTGCCAAGGGAGAAAAGCAATTAATAGTTTTACTCATCTGTAATGGCTAACAAACCTGCCTGAAAGATTCTTAAGGGCACAATAGTGGCATGTATATCTTGAGGCAACCACAAACTTTCTAATTAGTCCTAAGGTCCACTCAATAGGGGAGAATTTATGTCTGATACTATAAACCTAGCCAACTACCATGCCTGGTTAGGTCATGTTTCTAGCAGAGAACTCATCTAATTTCTAAATATGTTCTAAATACTCATCCTTATAGCCATAGGTAAGTGTAGCTCTCATCCATCTCCCACCAAAGAAGTTTCTTTTTAAGCAGAAGGAGACCATTACAGAATTCCACCTTTTAACTGACCATGGGATGCCAAGTCCATAGTGATACCTCTATAACACAACCCCTATACTCAAGACTCTAAGATCACAGAAGAAGGATTCAGAAAGATTGTAATAGCCAGAGGATCAGGGCATCTGCAGTGAGATAGTGTCTTTTGTATGTGACAGGTGATCAGCACCTATGAAATCTTAACAATAAGGATTACTTAACCAGAACTACAATATGACAATACCAGCTGGCCATGCCATCATGGGTGGGGGAATCTCACAAGACTCTTTCTCTAGAGGAAAGACTACACAGGCAATTAATGGCTATGAAGAGGAGTGTAATCAACCTTCTCAAGGGAAGAGCACCTGATAGGTTATCTAATCCAAAGTGGTCAGCTCTATTCAGGTGCACATATGAGCAACATTAAAAGTATTCACCTGGCTGTATTTGTATACATGAATGTATAGATGGGTGCCTGCACATATGATGTACACATGCTTTATCACATTGTCAACTTTAGCTCATATACAATAGAACACTAGAAAACAAACAGTCCCAGAGCCTCAAATTGTCTGTGTGAATGAACAAATGATGCCTAGGGTCTGTAGTTTTTGATCAAAGTGAGGAAAATGTGTATTTTATTCAATTTATAAGATGTCAGCAATCATTAGCCTATTTTTATTCTTTATTTTTCCCAAGAGCAATTTAAATAAGAACTACCCAAAAATATGACTGAAGAAGAAATAGTTGGACCTCACACATTATGCCTTGGAATGTTTCTTATATAATGTCATTGATAGTTTTATGATTGTGCAGGCTTATTGCAAGTCCAGTTAAGTAATACCATATTGTAGGAGAAAACACATAAAAACATGGGCACACACACACAATTGTACCATTTCTTTTGTCTGTGTAAGCGGAAGAAAGAGTAATTTGAAGTCTCATATTTGAGATACATCTTGGATGATAAAGATAACAAACGGAAGGATTTATTTTATGAAAAGAAATAGCATGAGTAGAAAGGAAATTTCCAAAACTCAGAAGGCTGAACAAAAATGTTGTACTGGAGTGAAGTTTGATTTAAGAATCAATACCATTAAATTTCATATGAAATACCAGAGATAAATGATAGCAACTTTCTACCTACTTACCAGTGATGTTTTTGAAAAATCTACAAATCCCTAAATGAAGACTATATTCTGATATATAATACACTATCATCTACTAAGTATTAAATTTTACGGTATGTCCTGAAATATTTCATTCAATTTAATTTCCCTTAAAAATTGCCATCTTACACTATTATTTTCATTTCTGTTATTTGTCATCAGGAAAAAAAGTTTTTACATAGAAGTTTTATTTTAGAAATGGTTCCAAAGGGGAGATCTGGAAAGGGGGAGACATTTGAAATATAAATAAAGTATGAAAAAAATAAATAAAAGAAAGAAAAAAACAAATAGAATTTCTCCTGTAGAATCTATTTTACCTATCTATCCTCATAACCTATTTTCTGTAATGGTGGTCTATTATTCACAGGGCATAATTTGCTTTTTTGTTAAACCAGAATGCATTTTGTATAGTGTGTGTAACTGCTAGAAAAACAAGGCATGAGATGTTATTTTGTGGTTCTTCCACTTTCTTTTCGTTTAAATACAAACTAAGAGTTTAGGAATAGAATTGCTAATTTTTTAGGTAGCATTCTGGGCCTGCCTCTAAAGATTAACAAATACCATCTATAGTAATTAAGTTTTTATAAGTTTTAATATTTAAATATTTAATGGTTATATAAAATTGCATATATTTATGTGTTACTATGTAATGTTTCAATAATTCATATATTTTAATGTTTATTTTTTTGAGAATTTCATGTATTTTGATCATATTCGTTCCTCTTCTGCTACTTCTCCAGACCCCTTTTCTCCCTACCCACACAACCTCATGGGTTTTTTTCCTTCTCTTAACAAAATAAATAAATAAGAGCAAAAAGGAGGAAACAGATACACTATCAAACACGGAGCTGAATTTGTGTAACTTTACAGCAAATATTCCAAAGGAAAGTATATATTTATTAGTTTCATTGGATCTTTAACACCAACAAAAAACTACACAGAAATGAGCCTAAGAAACATGAATATATTGTCACATACACATAGGTTAGAATTATGAGAAAACACGCAAGCAATAAATGTGTGTATGTATTTTTTATGTATGCATTTCTGCTTAGCATGTTTGAAAATACAGAAAATGCCTTTTTGAACCTTGAACATGAATCATATTGAAAACCTACCATCAAGTTCTTGTCCTCCCTGTGTGGCCTCAGTGACATGCTCTGGTTTCTTACTGATTTATCACTTGATTTCCGGAGAAGCAAATTCCAGGAGGTGGTTAGGAAAGTCAGCTTGCTTTAGCAAGCACAGTTCCTTATGTACTGTCAGAGCCTCTTGGAGACCTCCCTTACCTCCCACCTCTCAGGTTTTCCAGGTACATGTGTGTGTGTGTGTGTGTGTGTGTGTGTGTGTGTGTGTGTTTTGCATATATGCATATGTATATGTGTATGTGTATATGTGTATACACATACACATATGGAGACTTAATGTCTGTTGAAGAATAAGAGACATTTAGAGCACTCAGTCCTAATAGGATGTCTTCATCAAACTTCTCCCATCAGGGCTCAGAGATCTCTGTGGAAGGGGAGGTTGAAAAATTATAAGAGCAAATGGGATGGAAGACACCAAGGAAACAGTGTCTTTCAGACACAACAGGATGGATGCACATATGAAATCCCAGAGATTCTGCGCAACATGAACAGAGTACGTTCAAGCCAGACATGGTCAAGGTGCTGAGAGAGGGAAGTGGACTCATTCTCCATTCCTAATCAAGACGCTATCCACAACTGACAACCACTTTATTAAAATTTTCTCCAATGAGTATATAAACTACACTTAAGGAAAGGTCTCATGCCCAGAAGTATATGGTCAACAACAAAATGGATTCAATGGTATCTCTGCAGAATTTTTGGCTCATGTTGCTTCATTTGTGCATTTTTATGACTTACTGATCTTTTACTTGTATACTATTATATGTCCAAATGAGTTCTTAGAGGAGAAAGTTCAATTGTGCCTTAACCAACAAGACCTACCCCAAGAGAACAGGATGTATGGTAGACCAAAAATTTTAGTCAAGGTCTTTTACAAAAACATTTTGTACCGCAAAACAAATTATTATTTGATGAACAATAAATAGCCTAGAAATTTGATGAGTCATAGTGTAAGACTGAGGTAAGAAGAGAAAACAAGTTCCAAAGT
Source organism: Rhynchomys soricoides (assembly GCA_019843965.1). Lineage (NCBI taxonomy): Eukaryota > Metazoa > Chordata > Mammalia > Rodentia > Muridae > Rhynchomys > Rhynchomys soricoides. The sequence continues at coordinate 17,018,237 of JADRCH010000007.1, forward strand.
ATCAAGAATCTTCTGTTATGGTGTTAAGGGTGTAATTTAGTGATTAAGAATGCTTGCTGTCTATATATGAAGACCCTGGTTTGAATCCTCAATACCCATATAAAATTCCATGTGTTTGCACATATATTTATAACTCTAATGCTATGAGGAGCAGACACAGAAGGATGGGTGGAGATCGTTAGCTGCTGCTTAGCACCAAACTCAATGAGAAACCCTGTCTCCTGGACACAAGGTAGCACTTCTAACAGCCAAACTTTGCTTCTATATACATCCATACAGCTCTGTGTGTGCATACTGCACACAGATACTACACATACACAAATTAAATTAGTTGAGGAAATCAAATAAAAAACTTCTGTACTGATTAAAGAGATGTTATTTGACTGACAGATAGCAGACACTGTTGAAAGAGTTTAAGCCTAGGATGAAAAGGCCAAGTTTGTGCTTAGATAGACCCCTCTGGTTACACTGTTGATGATGGATTGAGGAAAGCAAATCTGGAGTCAAGAGACCAGTTATGTACTCATTAACAGATCTAGAAGAAAAATGATGAGTCTGACCTCAGCTGGAGGCTGTGAGGATGAAGGGATAATGTGGGGAGTAAGCAATTGGGAGCACAGATCCAGGCTACCTTCAAGAGATTGATTGGAGAAAATGAAGAATTGACATGAGGATTGCCTGTGGCTCAGGGGACAGCTAGGTGTAGTAGCATTTTTCATTGAGAGAAAAAACGTAGAAGGAAAAGCATATTGCATAGGAAAAGGACAATGAATGGCTTTTGGACAGAACGGTGCCTGGGGATTAAGAGATTCAGATGTTCGTTCTTATTCTTTATCTAAAACCAGATGTGCCTGCTCTGAAGAGTTGACACAGGGTTTTTCTATTGTGCTTTGAGTACCCTGGCTTCTGTACTGCCAATAAGGAGAGGGTAGGACACAGTGTATAGACATTAATGGGTACATTCCTGCTTCTTTCTTCTATAATAAATTAAACTAATTGAAATTGTATAGACTCATATCTTACAACAGGAGTTCTAAAGAAAGTTATGCGAAACCCTCAGGAACCATTGGAAGAATTCTAGTAGTCTTTTACTTAGTAGATGAAGATCTTACACCCAAGTACTTTGAATGCCTTGCTCAAGATTGTGGAGTATATCAATGATTGGACTTGGAATAAGCTCCAGCTATCTGACTATTTTTTGCCTTAAGATGCTTTTCACATATCATCACCCTTTGAAAATATATAGAGGAAAAATTAAGCAGACACTAATTTCTTAACTATGATATTTTCGTGGTGTGAGAAGCTGAGTGTAAAAGAGGTTCTAGGACAGGAAAATGTGGTTGGGCCCAGGTAATTTCTCTTTTGTTTAAACAAATAGATAATGACTTTCTGTCAAAAGCACAAAAGTACTGATTTAAAATATCGATTATCAAAGTTCTTGCAAGAACATCTGTTCATCAGGATTTTGTGGTGTTCTTTGAAGTCTCTTATTAATGTTTCAGTGATATGCTGCTACTTCTTTGTGGGTGATATAACAAATATCCATTCACATTTTAAATATGAGTAACTAGGAATATGTTCGTGGTAGAACGATATAAGTATGTTCATAGGAAAAAATGAAGATGCTCAAATGGAAGCTCTGGCAGTATACTTCTACATGTTTGTTTCCAATTGGGCTGGATCCTGTCTTTGTGAAGTCAGACATGAGCTTAATTCACAGTATACACTTATCACACATATGATTAAACTACACTAAACTAACATGGGATTTAATTCTAATGAGCTAAAAGAATTATAGAGTTCAATTTCTATTCTGCTGTTCATGGAGTATTGCATACGATTCAATCAGTGGGTTCATAAGGATCAATGACTGAGAATCTGGAAGGCTTTAATGCCAGGAAGCAAAGATCAAGTCTAGAGCATGAACATTGACATACTGAAATGTGAGACTCAAACTAACAACCAGCAGACATAAAGCAAGCCAAGGAGCCAGGGTTTAATATGGTATGTGAGGTGGGCCAACAATATGGGAGCCTATACGGGCTCAACCTTCAAATATAAGACTGATTTTCCCAGTCATCAATTGTCTGCAACCTGGTATCTGACATTAATTATCTCTCCCACTTTGTTTTCTATAACTTCTTTGAACTTCCCTCACTGTGTCAGTAAAATGACGTTTCTTATCCTAAGAGCCTCAGATACTAACAGGATTGATGTCAAGATACAGGACAACACAGCAACCTAGAGGAGAGAATCTGTTTTGGATGTTAGCTAAATATATCTATGGTCTAGGAAGATAATTGTCTTAAACTTAATAAAAATTAAGTTCTGATTTCAGAAATTTAATAGTAGAAATTCCTTCAAATAACATAGTTACCCTTAGTCATTTCTTTTTATAAGACCATAAACCTAGATATAGCTGAATTTTCAATATTGCCACTGATTTATGAAATGATGGTATTAGATAAAACCATCAACATTTAAGACATTTTTGGAAGTGCTTTACCTTTTTATTGTTTTCCCATATTTACTCATCTATTTTGTTCCATGGTTATTTGGCCATTACTGAGTAATACCATATGCACCCTGTTTCAACAAGGGTCCACTTAATCTATAACATATTTTAAACCAACATGCCTTTGTCAGATTTTATAGGATTTGAAAGATTGTTTTCTTAAGACTTACATAGAGGAATTATATTCTCTGTGAAAGTCACTTGAAGAGAGAGCTTTTGAAACCAGACATGCTAGAGAATGTATTGCACATACAAGAAATGTCATAATCTCACTGAGACTCTTCTTCTCATGATCATGAATTAATAAAGATTTTTGAGCCTATTTGGAATTTTGCTCATGGCAGTCGCAATGAAAAACAGCCTACTTCTTATCTCTGCTAGCCATTGGGTACAAACAAGCAATTTATAAAGAAATTACAAATGACTGGTAACTTTGACTTTTAAAGAAATGTTTTATCTTTTAAAACTATCTATCTTGTCTTTTTAACTATCTTATAGCTAACTGGATATTATGCTTTTTCACCAACTGCTTTATTTCTTAGAATATAATAGTCACCAGTCACTATACACTGCTTAAATTACAAATGCCAAAAGTTGTTTTGAACACATTTTATCCCAGTATTTGTATGTCTTCCTTTTCACATATTCCTTACATGAAATCATGTGATAAATAATTTGTCAGTGATAGTGGTGGCCCTGTGTTGGTTTTTGAGGGGTGATTTTTCTCACTCATAGAGTAAAACCTGCTAGCTATTCTGGCCCTCACTCAAGGCAATGGACTTGCTTAGCTATCAGCATATTGTGTAAGTCTAAGCAACTCACTGAACTTCCCTTAGTCCTGCCAGTGAATTAAGAAAATAGCACAATCCGGGCTATTGTGAGCATTAAATGAGTTACATGATGATCAATCTTGGAATGTATTTAACTTCAGGAGAAGCTTCTTATTCTGTTTCGTTCTCTTGGTATGGTTTACATAGTTTGTGAATAATACAATGGGCAGAACGAACATGATATGCCAATTGCATCAATATAGCTGACAAATGAAGCTCTCCAGATACCCGGTCCGAGGGCTTCTGAATCCACCTCAAACTCATTTGGCTGCCTCTATAGGAAAACTGGTGAAAACAATCACCCTCCAACACTATTTTTCCTAAATAGATCACAGTAAATGAATCTTCATGAATTACCAATGAAATCAATCATTTAGTCAATCAATTTAGCAAGAGACCAGTGACTAAAATTCTGAGGGCAGAAGAATATCAGGAGGTAGAGGAGCTTGCTCACGTTGATTTCTATCAACTCATCTAAGGCCTCTGGTTCTCAAACAAGCAAATGGATCCAGCCTTTTCTTTGTAGGGTTATTATAAGGATCCAGGGAGAGAATTTTTGTGAAAGTTTATTATAAATACTAAATCACTTTATATAGCTAAAACTATTTCTTTACATTAAAAATATCATTGATTTTTATTTCAATATTTGATCCAGATTCTGCATCCCCTCCTTCTTCCTTTATTGGACCATTCTTTATAAAACTTTGGAGGCAGACACTGACAGTGGTAATAAACCAAATAACTTTATCATTCAAATGTCTCCACATTATTCATCAGCTCCTGTGGTTAGTGACTTCTCAGCTTAAACTTACCCCTCAGATGTTTTTAAAATACTAAGCCTTGATGGGGCCATTATTTTTTTGTAAATATATCTATTAGAGCCCTCAGAGGATATATGAAGACAATCAAATTTGTTACAAATCCTTCCTGGACATGTCTGATCGGGAGCATCAACAAGGATTTTACAGTTCTATATTTAGAGGAATGTTTAGAGATAAGATGAAAGCAGGCTTCGTATTCATCACACATTGTATATTTGACTTCAGCCCCCACCCCCACCCCAGCCTTTAAATCAATGGCATCTGGTTCTTGCTACTTAAGAGTGCCATTACTTTCTGCACTAAAAGGCAGTTAGTGTTTGATATACCAACCCCATTTGATTAAAAAATAATTAACTATAGTTATATGCATCACAGCAGTTTAAATGAGAATTTCTGTTTGGGAGGGGGACCTACTTTTTCCAAAACAAAGACATCTGAACTAGGAGGCTCCCTGTGGTTGTGATAGACATTGTCATGACACAGTCTTTTTGATTTGATGATCTAAAGTTCTGCATTTAATAGAGAAACTCAGTAGTGAAGAGTGGTCAACATTTGACTGGTCAATAAGATCACAAAGAAGCTGAACCTTGATGTAACCTAAATGTGTCCTTCTATACAATGCCTGGGGCACCTCATTGCTTTCATGTCCATAACAACATGAACACTGGGAACCATTTTCTGTGAGACAATCATATAAAGAAAAAAAAAAACTGATTTTTTTTTTATCTGATATTTTATAATTATCAAGCAGATAATGTAATGGGGACCACTGATTGGTGAATTCTTTCTCAGAAGTGGAAGAAAATTTACTTAGAAAGTGAAATTATTATTTGAATTTCTTGAATCCATGAAATCTGACATACTAAGACAAGTTTGTTTGCCTACGTTAGTAATTCTTTTGTCTCCCTCCCATTTTGTGAACAATGCAATGTTGGAATAGCTTGTAAATCACATTTTTAAATTGAGAAAGTCCTTTTCCTACTTATCAATCAAGCAAATTAAAACAATGTGCTAGTGACACTAATAATTTCCATTCTGTCTGCTTCCTTCTTTAATGACAAACTGTTTCCAAATAGTTTTCATACAGGAGGTTCTTCCATGGACAGTGTTTTAAGAGCACTTCTTCCACCGAACAGGGAGATATACGGCATTTTTTAGAATATAGAATGGTTGGGATTTTCTAGAGTAAAGTACACAAGGTCCCCAGATAGTTCTAGCTGGATAGATGAATGATTAAGAATGCTAATCCAAATATAAGTGCAAAAATTTGTGGAGTTTTAATGATCATAGGTGAGTTAGTTAAGGTTCCTAACTGTCCCAGTTCTAAAACAGCATAGCACAGGAAATTTCTGAGTTTAATACTGAAAGATTTAATCCTGCAAAGAGAAAGAGCTTAGTCCAATGCTTGCCATGTAAGAGACAGATGATCAATGTTGGCTATAAATGGCTATTGTCTTCACAATGGTAACTCACATGCCATTTTATAGAATTTCCATAAAAGCCCCAAATTTCCTGGACAACAAAAGATCATACTACTAATGTTTGCCTGTCAGAGGCTTCTGCTACACATCTATCAAATATAGTAGGCCAATAATCTTGTGATTATGCTAAGACATAAATCAATGTGATTGAAGGAAAAAAAGTAACTTGGCTGCTCAAGGGAAATTGTTAGATCATGCAACATGTCCAGAGGTCAATATGATTAAAAGCATGCCTGGATGCAGAGGCTGGGAACATTTCTTCTAACTGTATCACCTAGTTCCCCTATCTCTCAGCTTTCTGTCTGTCTTCTTACCCCCTACATTGCTTTTATTCTTCGGCTGGGTTTGTTTTTGCCCTGGCAAAATTGAACCTCTGCAGTACCAGGCATCTATGTTGCTCATTTAAGAATCTCAGAGGCAAAGGAGTTTCTCTTGCAAAGAACTGTGAAACTGGGGCTTAATAGCATCGCTTACTATACTGCTCCATCTTTGAGAAACTTGTATGGCAAACTAAAATCAAATCACTCTGGTCCCCCAGGTTCAAACATGAGCATATTCTACAAACTGATAGATTAACTCCACCCAAAGCACTGATTCTTGAAAGAGGCAAAGATAATTTCCCAAATGACAGTGAAGGGCCATCATTAGGAATATGGAACCCAACATGAGAGACTCCCACTGCTTTAACCTAGCCTTCAGTTGATGAAATGAAGTAATTTAATGATAATAAGTCCAGGATTTGGCTCAGAGGCCATATACTTTGTTAAAGTAACTTTCAGATATTTTATAATCTATTTTGCTTTTGTAATAAAGGAGAGTTGACTTATATTGATAAAATAAAAATTCAGAATTCAGCACCAATCATATAAGTGATTTCAGTCTTGTTCATCTGGACCAGAGTCAAGTTAGATAAGTAGGAATATGCAATGGCTGGGGTTAGAAAGGAAACTGCCAAAGTTTCAGAGGGGGTTTTTACACTTAAGACTCTATTTATTGCATGATAATGATACTATAGAACTTACAATATGCATGTATTATATAGTTCACTGAATCAATAAAAATCACATAGCTGTTAATGATTTCAAACTCAGCTTGCTAAGCAAGACTTGGCAGAGTTACCAAGTGGTTAAAAGTGTTTGTATGAGAGTTAAGGAGTTCCATGCTCAAGTCCAAGTCTGACTGAGTGTGTGTGGTGTGTGGCCTTGGACCTGATGTCGCTGAGATATAGTTTCCTCTTTGAAAAATTAGGTAATAAAATGCAGTCACCACACAGCAGTGGGGAAGAGTTAAGCGCACTGGCAGGGAACTGCTGGCTTCTGCATTCTTCAAGCAATGCCTGTGCTATTTCATTCTCCCAGGTGCCTATCAAGCTCCCCCTCCCACCTCATAGTCAGTCACTTAATAATTCTCATTGTCCCCTATGGTACTATGATTTTAATGCTCATTGTGTTCTCTGAGATGGTATCATAAAGGAATAAATTTTACCCACAGCAAGAAGGGCAAATGGTGTTTTATGAACTGCAATTTCATTGTGTTCTTTTTGAACATTCAATGAAGCTAAAAGAATGGTTAAGCTAGCTTTTGGGCTCTGCAGCTCATATCTTACATCACTGCTGATGTTTCAGTGTTTTCAAAGGGTTTATTTCATGGGAACCTGCCTTCCTCCTACTTCCTGTCTTTTTCTCCCAATGTGACCTTCCTTTAGTTATGACCCTGAAACAGAGGCAGGATGCTGAATTCTTCTTAGGTGAGTAGTCAGCATGGTAGAATCAAAAGACCAAAGCAATAAGATTTACCTTTTGGTTATTGCTAAGTTACCTTCTTCCTAACCACAGGTTTATTCTTTCATGTCCTGTTTCCTTGGCTATGAGAGAGAGAGAGAGAGAGAGAGAGAGAGAGAGAGAGAGAGAGAGCGAGCCAATAGCCTCATTCACCTCTTTGCTGTGAGGGTTAAATGAGATCATGTCCACAACAGGAGAGTAGGATCCAAGTGAAAATTTTCATTATGATTTGTGATTACCATGTGTATGTGTCTGTGTATCCAGAGTGTGTTAGCAGCTGAATTGGTGTGTGTTCTGCTTTCATTCCTCAACTCTCCAACATGCAGAGGCTCTCGGCCAGCTGACGTCTTTGCCAGCTGTGTTTTGTTTTGTCCTTGTAAACACTGCATGCCCCAACAGGGAGGCTTTACTTATAATCTAACATGGCTTGTCCTTTATCTCTTGCAGCTTGAGAATTACATTGTGGAAAATATGAAGTCGGAGATGGCCCAGATACAACAGAATGCGGTTCAAAACCACACGGCCACCATGCTTGAGATAGGAACCAGTCTCTTGTCTCAGACTGCAGAGCAGACCCGAAAGCTGACCGACGTTGAGACCCAGGTATGTCCTCAGGGCCAGAGTCACATACTCAACCAGAAGATTATTTTAGAATTAGTCTTTAGTTTACTCCATAAACACAGAGCATATGTCAGCGTGAGACTTGGGAAAACATACAATTTTGTTTATTGGTAATAACAACAATGAGTGCTTGACAAGCTATGTATGCCTTAATTAGGGTGAGTATACTTAGGTTTTTGTGTGTTTGCAAAAAGAGAGCAACTAAAAAAACCTAATCAGCCTTAAGTTCAAATAAACACTGCAGCTACCAATGGTGATATGACTTGTGTAAACTGAAATAGCCACCTGGTGACTATTGGTGAACTTTTTGACCCGTCTTGTTTTGTCTCTGGTAACGCATTAGTAATAGTGGCATGGGCAGTGGCCTTGTGAAGTCAGTGTATTGAAAGGAAAACTTCAGGTCCTCTGAGCAGGAATTAGCATGAGTCTGCATCTACCTGCATAGTTGAGTGGAAATCAGTACAATGCAAATTTACTTTTAAATGATGACTGTCATAAATATACTAGCAAGTATAACATGGGAAGACCGCCTCTTAGTGCAGTTAACTATGGATAGTGTGATTCCATTGTAATAGCATTCTGAAACTTGGAGTGAGAGGTGGCCGAGTTCCAATGTAGCTGATTTCTATCAAGGCTACAAATTTTTATGTGTATATATGCTAGTGTGGGCTATTTCTACTTCATTTTATCCGTGTCAGTGATCTTATAGATCATATTTAAAGAGAAGTAACAATGATACTGTGCATAGATAAAGCATTTTATATGAAATACAGGTAGCTGAACAAAAAAACAAAAAATTCAAAAACTAACAGAAACACATTTATGAAAACCACTTAAAGACTGTAAGTAAGGAAGATGTTCTGATCTCTCTCACTAACACAGTTATTGAACTTTGGAGTCTTCATAACTCTTTCACTGATTAATGATACCAATAATCACTAATGAAATCAGAACATAAATGCTGTAGGAATAAATTACCTAGATTTTGAAAAACACTTTTTTCTGTAGACTGCTAACAGATATACAGGAAATACAGGGATTGGGAACCAGATCACATAACTGAACAACATGAGATATGTTAACTCATTTATAATCACATAAAGCAAGTATGCTGATTTATAAAATATTGATTTCCTATGATAGACACAATGAAACTGTAATTTTTCTCTTATTTTATTTAAAGCATAATGCTTATCTCTTGCTATACATATATTCATAAGTTCAAACCCGCAAACCTTGGCAGGTGAGATGGTTCAACAAGTTAAGGTGCTTTTAACAAAGCTTAAGGACTGAGTTCAATTCTCAGAACTCATGTGGTGAAAGGAGAGGACTCCAGTGTGTGTGCGCGTGTGCATGCGAGTGTGTGCGAGTGCGCGTGCGTGCCTGCGTGCGTGTGTGTGTGTGTGTGTGTGTGTGTGTGTATGACACACACACATACCTTTATTTCTTTTATGTCACTCCAATACTTTCTCTGGCATTGTTTTTATTCTTCTCTCATCAAAGAAGTGCTGGCGTGGTGGTGTAAAAAAGTCTTGTCAATATTTTAATCTCCAAACTGTAAAGATTATTGTTTTGCAAGTTTTTAAAAGTAAAAATTTGTTCTATGTTCCAAATACTGGGAGACATATACTTTCTGAAAGATAATACAGAGAAGGCAATGAATAAAGAGAAAATTAAACTGTGCGAAAGTTCATCATAAACACTGAAGATTCATCATAAAGGCCAATTAATGTTTATTAGATACAGCAAGAATATTTTTAGGGTAGACAAACTCAAAAGTAATCACAAATCTTCCAGAGCTATCAACAAGAGGCAATTAAACAAGGAAATACTCTGCCCGTCCTTATCGTACTTTTCCAAGGGAAGCCCTTGCATTCTTCTCATCTTCCTTTGAACACTTTGTAGTCATTGTGTTTTACACTCCAAACTTTTCTTTAGCAAGTGTGCATCCACATGATGTATATTTGAACTTTTGAGACAGGACATGTTTTGCTTCACCCTCACCATGAAAGTGCAACCTATTCCTGCCTCAGAGTCACGTTTACAAAATGAATACTGAAGCCTCCATGCCTTTCCATGATTCACTTCCTTCAGCTTAGCTGCTGAAGGAGCCTTCTGCTCAGTTCAGGTTTGTTCTGGTATTTGGCTCTGATATTCACCTAACTTGATTTCACACTTTTATGGTTTGCTTTCCTGAAAATTGACTTCAGGCTGTTCAGGATCTTAGGATCATGTAGCAAGAGCTTTGTCTCATTGTGCACCCTGGCTCCCACATGGTGATCTTATAAAGATAAGCTACTTATTGCTTACTAGTCCTCTGTTGACCTTCTAGATTTGCACCTTCAAAGAAGGTGGTGGGCAATGATTTTGCCGCAGGGTATAAAGGATCCCCACACCCAATGAACATTATAATCAGAAAAAAGGTACCTTGATGAGCCCATCTAGAAAAGATTGCTGGCCATGGGCGTGATAATAAGAAATTGAAACCAGAGAAAGCCTCTTCTTCTTCCTTTACAGCTAAGCAGAACACCACTCAGACTTTTCAGTGTCTGCCAGCATCCCTTCTCCTTCAAGTTCCTCTTTTGCATAAAGGTGTTAGGATCATGAATTATTCATCTGCCCCTCCAGTTGTGTAATCTCACTCTCAATTTGTCCTCAGGCAAATTTGGTGTAGATGGAATTTATCAGATCAACAAACTAAATTAAGTTCTACTTTTAATCGTCTGTCCCCTTGGCTCAGTCTTAAGCAATTTTACACACATATTAACTAGCATTAGCAAATGTATCCTATAAAGTATGTAGTATTTTCATTCCTTGTTTGAAGATGAGGAAACTAAGAGTGATGCAAAAAGTTAGTTCAGATGAAAGAATTAGTGACCATTAAAGTGAGAATTTAAAGTTAAGCAGTTTGGTGTCAAAATCTTCATATTTAGTATCTTTCTACCAGTGCTGATCTCTTCCCTGTGGTTGTTTTTTCTTTGAGATTTTAGGATTATATTAATGGGGGCAACCAGAGAACAAGATTTAAGCAAGAAAATGAATGCAATACTCTTAGCACTACTGACAGTGTCTTATATGAAAAGAAGATGCCATGGCTTTGCTGCTTATGGAAATGGCAGCCCCCCCCCCCCACACACACACACACCATTCTCTCAGGTGCCAGTGACTTCATCACATGTAGCCTTCGAGCTGTCCTTGCCAGCTGCCAGCTGTGTCAACTGTAGGGGAGGTCTTTAGACAGCTATCTCAAGTTTCCTTCAGTCCCCAATAAGTTCCAGCATTATGTTATTAGAAACAGAATTTAATTGAATTTGAACAGATGCATTTTGCATATTTCCATGATGCAAGATGTTCCAAGAAGTGACTTGAGCCCTACCTTAATACCTAAAACAGTCCTTATGTCCACTGACTTTCTGGCTGACATGGTAAAAAGTCTCTAGATCAATTCACTTTCTGTCACATTTAAAACATACCTTTTGAGTATGCTGGTGTGGGAAGTCTAATTGAACAGTGACCCAAGCTGCTGTACTCTCAAGCCCATCAGGTATTGGTACAGAGACCACAATTCTCAACAGCCATTTCTAAGCAATGACTCACTGTGACAGGATACTTAGCGTCATTCCCAGGAGTTTTAGAACTTTGCTGACACATGACTTTGGCTACTGCTTTCCCATCGCCTGTTGCATATAATTACAGCTGTCTTGAGGACTAAGACTTCCATGGAATACTCCTTAGCCTTGCTCACTGGGGTAAAGCCTGCCCTTCAATCTGAACGGTGTCTCTGGCTCCTCCTACTTCATTTCCCTCCAGAGACATTTACTCTAATAAATTCCCTGCACATTTAATCCCACCTCTCTTCTGCCTCTCAGAGGTCACTAGGCACTATGGCTGCTTGGATCACAACTGCACAGTTAGAAATTTAAAGCCATTCAGGAGTAATCTGTTGAAAAAAACACATCTCTTGAGGCAATAACCAGTGTCTTCTTGTGTCTGCCGTCAAAGACTGGCTCTAAACTTGAACTGTTTTTCTTGACAAGGACATAATTGAATAAACTTTAAACCTTGACCTAGCTGAGGAAAAGACATTGGTAATTAATTTGCATAAACCGCGAAAGAAGATTCAGAAAATTCTGGCTCAGTTTGACTGGCTGGTCTATTTTAAAGCTGCATTAACACACCAACGTTTATCCATGCATGCTGCCTGTGGCTGTGATACTGTTCTCACAGCAGGGTGGTTATACCAGAGTTATAGTAAAGACAATATGGCCGGGAGATCAGAGCTTCTCCCCCAGCCCCGCCCCATTACTGTGACAAAATATGTAACAGAACCAACTTAAGGGAGTGAGAATTTAGTTTGGCTCACAGTTTGAGAGTACAAAATTCCTGGTGTGGGGAAGGCTGCATTGCGGATGTATAGCTGGGAATACTCACGTTTCACTGGATCAGAAAACACAGGGCTCTGAGGTTACAACAAGGACAAGCTACAAACCAGAAGACTTACCCCTAGGGATCTATTTCTTTCACTGAGGCCCCAACCCATAAAGGTTCTATAACTTCCCCAAATAGTCTTGCCAGCTGTAGACCAAATGTTCAAACACATGAGCCTCTTGGGAACATTTTACATCCAAATAATGGCAGCTCACCAAACTAAGATAGTTACTATCTGGCCATTGACTAAAAAGTCTAACCAGCGCTTCAAGCTTCACACACATGTTAACTGGAAAGTAAGGATTCTTGCCTTTTTTAAAGCTCTATCATTAGGATTTGGAACAGGACATGATATATATTAAACCCTTAATAAGTTCTAATCAGGTAATTAACAAACCCTGATTGTAATATATTTGGGTTTTAACCCAAGTCTGTGTTTGTAGTAATAAATAAAAACTTAGCTGATGGCCCTGAATACGACTTCAAAGAAAAGTAACCTACTGAAAAAAAAAAAAAATGAACTGCAGAAGTAATCATCCCAAGGAGGTTTTTATCCTCTGAAGAACACGATAAATTTGGCACCTCCCTGCCTTATTGTGGTAATTTGATTCGTATAATAAGGAGAAATCAGATGATGTCATCAGCTGCCATAAATTTAAGACTTAAAAGATGCCTGGAAAGAAAACAGTGGGTACCAGTAGTTACTGTTCAAGAGTGTATCTTTCTTAAGCAGAGAATCTCTGGGTTCTTAGGTACTTAACTCTGTAGGAAGAACTGAGACTCTAGATTCAGAGGAGATATTTAGTTCGATCTAATAAACAAGATAATTCAACCTAAAATTTCTGCATATGTTAAAAAGTACTGTACTTACCAAATTTTGTAGACAAATGCAGTTATATTTTAAGTATGGTACTAAGTTACACTATTAGGTTATAAATAGTATATATGAGTATTCAATATATAAATATTCAAATATAATGAGGTTACTATAAACGTTATTAAATATTGATATGGGTGGTTAATATAAGCATATATGACATAAATTCAATACTTTATAATTTTCATATAGTATTAAATATCTATTACTGTAACCTGTACTAACAATATTTCTCCGAGGTTCCTTAATTTTTAAAGTAATTTTGCAGATAATTTGTTTTCCAAATTTGATGGGCTCATAGAACTTGGGTCTCTCTTTTGTTTTCTGGCCCCCTCCCCACTTATGAATAACAGATTTCAGCTACTTAGACAACCGTTTGGTCATTTCTTATATTCTGGGATTGCCTGGGTGTTTATTTGGCATGCTTTTTTGATTTGTTTTTTCAACACTTGTAGTTTTTTCACCAAAGTCACTCTGTGTGAAGGATTTCCTGAGCTAAGTTAAGAAGCAGGCTTACTTTATGAAATTGTTGATCACTTCATGTGGCATATCATCAAGCGGCAGCAGGACAAATCATCATCTTGCTCTTAGTAATATAAGGTTTGTGGATTCAGGCAGGGTACTAGCGGCCATGTCACTCCATCTCAGATGTTCACTTTCCATCTATGAAGAGAAAAAAAAAAAAAAATAACCCTTAGGGTGACTCTCCATCCCTTTTCCCCTTATTGACCAAAACCTCACTTCACTGATAGTTCAAAGCACTGAAGTCATAGCTCTTTCTTAATTTATTAATCAGCTTTCACACTCTCATAGTATCTAATTATATCATATGTTGTTACCTTTTCTTTATTAAAGAGACAAACACACCACAGGGAAAGCAAGGGCCCCAAGGTCATGTGCTGCAAAAAGAGATTTTCTTTTGTGGTTTCTGTATTCTCTTTCAATAACTACCTTTCAGATAGTGTGGATTTTAAATTAAATACTCTTAAAAAGATTAAAAGAGGCTGTCTGAAATTCCTTACCTCACTTTCTCTAGAAAGTGAATACTTTTTATTATTTTTTTTTTTAAAGAAAGAGCTTTAAACTATATAAATCCTCCATTTCAGATCTTACTTTCCTCAGTCTATGGCAAACTCTGGGAAATTTAAGTTTGACACTGGTCCTTAGGGACTTATTGCATTTATTCTTCACTCTTTCCTTTCTTCCTTTTACCCCCTTTCCTCCTAAACTTTTTTTTTTTTTCCCAGAGATGTGCTTTTGGGATGTGTTTAAGCTAAGAAGGAAATGTCTTTTGTCATTTTAATGGAATACTTCAGTTATTGCCAGCAGTAAGTTCCATAGACTTATGCAAGGCAGTGGTCAATTTATCATAGTTTTCTACAGTTTCCTTGCATGCCCAGATTTGAACTTCAAGCCTGTTTGAAAACATCAGTGGAGTGACTTGAAATAAAGCAGCAATAGAGTCAAGATGATGGAAAAAGAAAAGAGCTTGGCATTTGTGCTTAAAACTAAGTTGACGAGTGCTTAGCCTGGATCTCTAGGATTGGTCTGCTTTCTTCTATGCCAGATAATTCTTGAAATTTAGCCTGTAAGAGTTTAACTATGCATGTGGGGCAATTACCTTCCATAATCAGTATCTAACTTGCTAACAGCCCATTGTGAACTGCCAGCATGTCTTCCAACAACACATAGTTGAATATTCCAGTGGGCATGACTTTGTACTGGAGGACTCTAGACACAGCAGTGCAGGCCCTGTGTAATCGTAGTGTGGCAAAAAAAAATCGTATCCCCTTTATAGCAGGGATAAAGAAGAAGGACCATCCTCAGTAGTGGAGATTCCAGAAGGAAAGAAAGATGGGTGAACTGCAGGAGAGCATGGAGGTAGATGTTTTCTTAGGCATGGCCAGAACATACTCCTAAGCATGTCTTGAATATGAAAACAAGCTAACTCTACACATGTGCTCGAATGGAAATTTCAGCCAGACAGAAGTGCAGGTACAAAGACCTTGAGGTGAAAAGGATTTGACAAATTGGATTGACAAAAAGACAGTGGGCGGAGCATAGTGTGCCAGATGGTGGACAGAAGTGACATCCAAGAACTAAGAGACGTCTAATCATACAGTAAGAATATCTTAACACCAAACTAAGTTCTTACAAATGTAAACCAACTTCAGAGAGGGTCCATTAGGATATTCAACATGGAAAATGCCTGATCTGACTTGTTTTCTTTTCTTTCTTTCTTTTTTTTAATTTTTTTTTTTTTTTTTTTTTTGGTTTTTCGAGACAGGGTTTCTCTGTGTAGTCCTGGCTGTCCTGGAACTCACTCTGTAGACCAGGCTGGCCCTGAACTCAGAAATCTGCCTGCCTCTGCCTCTTGAGTGCTAGGATTACAGGCATGCGCCACCACTGCCCGGCTGATCTGACTTGTTTTTATGGAAGGTTTTTTGCTCTGTGTTAGTGTAGACTAGAGGCAAAGGAGGTCAAGAAGACAGGCTAATACTGGCAGTAGTTGCAAGAGTTAGATACAGGCAGCCTCAATGTCAATTTCAGAAAATGATTCCAGTCTGTTTCCAGAGAACATGGAGAAAAATGTGAATTATTTTTCAAAATCCAAAATGTCGGGAGGTGTATCTTAGGGTTTCTATGTGATGAAACACCATGACAAAAGTAACTTGGGCAAGAGATTATTTCAGTTGACAACCTCTCAGGTCATAATGAAACTCAGAACAGGAATTCATGCAAGAATAAAGAGGCTGGAACTGAAGCAGAAGCCATGGTGAAGTGCTGCTTACTGGCTCACCCTCCATGGGCTGCTCATCTTGCTTTCTTATACCATCTGTGACTACCTGGCAAAGAGTGATATAGCCTACCATGATTTGGGCCCTCACACTTGAACCATTAGTCACGGTAATACTTCAATGACTTCTCTGTAGGCCAATCTTAAAAGACATTTTTTGTTGATTAAG
>JADRCH010000007.1:17034566-17117532 GCA_019843965.1 Rhynchomys soricoides
ATGAGAGCAAGAGAGATGGCCATGTCCCTTGCCAGTTGTGGCTTTGAGTGAGCTAACTGGGGCAGTGCTAGAGAACTCAGCCTAGTGGTGTGGGTACAGGAGAACTGGCTGGCTGACAAACTCAGCTACCAACCATGCCCAGATCCAGTGCTTCAAGTTGGCCTATCTGTGAACTGCTGGAGTATGGGAAGGGGTAGGTCCTCCATGACACAGGGCAACAAGAAGATATTGGAGAGGTGTCCCTGTGAGGATCCAGTGTAGCATATAGTGTGGCAGAAGCCAGAGGCCTCTAACCACACCAATGACTCATTGCAGTGAACATTTGCAAATAAAGATGTGTGGACAAAAGTGTATCCTGTGCAACACACTGTAATACACTACAGCTTCCATTATGAGATTTGTGTGTGTATGTTACAGGTTTTAAAACTTTTATATATATACATATATTTTAACTTGTTTTTTAATTTTTCGTTTGTGGGGGGAATTGTAGGGGCAGGGGGTAGATATGAAGGGACAGGGAGATGAATGGGATCAGGGCGCATGATGTGAACTTCACATTGAATCAATACAAAAGTAAAAAGAAAGGAATCATTCTTCTTAAATATGTCAGGTTTGTGTCAAGTTAATAAAACGATGTGCTCTCAGAGAATATGGCAAACCAAAGCATACATAGGTTTGATGAGCCTGTGAACAATGTATTTGGTTCCATGAGATGGCATACCTATCTTTTGTTTATACATAACCATTGAGTGGCTTCTCATTCCCCGTACTGGTTGTCACATAGAAATACAAAGTGATTCACTCCTTATTTCAACTATTTATAAATGGTTATTCTGTAAACAAAGAAATCAGAAGGTGATTTGGGTAAAATATGTGCTGAATGTAGCCTTAGTCTTAACGTTTACTACCATTTACTAACGTTTTCAAATTCTATTTTCTCTTAAATAAAATGATAAGGACTATAATTTAAAGATAATACTTATGTTAATTCTCTGAGAATTTCATATAATATATTCTGATCATATTCACCTCTCCTCCAACTCTCCTTTCCCCTCGCCCTTGACCAGTCCCTCAGCTTTCAGGGGTTTCCACTTTTCCCCCATTGAGTGCACTTGTGGGTTGTACCTACTCTTGGGAGTAGGGCCCACACTTGAGTGTGCTCAGCCTACCAGGGTCACACATGTAGTTTCACATGTACTTTCCACCCTCTGTGCTGTGACTTGGTCTGTTTTGAGCTTGTGCAAATCTCATGCATACTGTCAAAATCCTTGAGTTTCATATGAGTTTAGGAAAAATGCATTATTGACAAAGTTTTAAAATCACATAGAACAGAGAAGTAATTATAAAGTAAATATAGTCCTTGAAAGTGGTAAATATACTCCAGCCCTATGTGGTTTTATTTCCCTTACACTGTTCATAGCCTAGAAAGGGGTGGTGTGCTGGAGAGGGAGTAGGAAATGGCAAGATGAGACATTTATATGTTTAAATACTTAACTTGTTATGATTCATTTATATATTAAGTTTCCATGGATACAGATTTGAAACCACTCCAAAGACTAATAATGATTTCATCTAATAATTATGGGATATGTTAGAATTTTAAAAATTCTGCTCTGAAATACTCTACAAATGTATAACATGTACTTTAGCTTGGTTGCCTAGGTGAGAAGGAGCCCTTATTTAAATTTTGCATCGGAAGCAGTTGTCTCTCACCTCCAACCTAGTTCCTTTTCTGTCCTACTACAAATACAGAGCCCAATTGCTTTGCAGTCCCCTGCAGACATAGCTTGATCAAGTAGTTCAGTGCATGTTTTCAAAGTTCAGATCCAATCCCAGCTTTAATCCTGCTGCTTGGTGGAGGAACACACCAACACTTCTACTTTTAGAGCAGGACCCTGCACTTGATAGTGATACTGCAAAAAAATCTTCTCAGATCAATATTAATAACTAGATCTAAGAAAACTATAATGGCTGAAACAATTTTTAAATAATTTAAGGAGAATTTACAAACAATATAACCTTTCCCTTCCCTTTTTAAAATCCCCCTTACTGCAAAGATAGAGAAGAAGAGTCAAGAAAGAGAGGCACAAATGTTGACACCATTTGAAGTGCTCTTTCAAGGCTTTGCCTGGAGAATGGTAGAGTTTGGTGTATAAGTACAAATTTTTATCCTATTAGCCTCTGAGTAGCAGTGTGGATCTTTTGTGACACTTTTTTTGAGGACTCCAGCTGTGAGGTGGAAAATAATAGCAATCTGTTTTCTTAACAATTTCAGTTCTAAATATTGAGGCTTCCAATAATCATTGGACTACAGCCTCTCAGTTTACTGTGCAAATCTGTAGACTCAAATAAAGTCTCTAGTAAGAAACTTAGATCTTGAATCTGGATTAGACTGGACTCCAGTGTCCTTGCCTATAAAGTGACATGGCCAACAGATGAGACTGTCAAGTAAGTGAGATAATATATGAAAGTTCTATTGGGTGAACTACCTGCCATGATCTCCATCCAATATATGTGTCATCGGAAAGCTCCCTAGACAGTTGCAGGAATTGTTTGGGTTTCTAATTGAATTTATTAAGGTGATAAGCCTGAGTAGGTATATATTATATATCTCTTAATTCTAAATGACTTTTAATATCAAGACCGTGTATTAATAATAATCATTGGACTTATAAATGTTGGACGTAAAATATGGGAAACTAGCAAATAATACTATCCTAGGATGGAAAGGTATAAAAATTGGAGTATGCAAATGAATAGTTTACCTCTGCCTTGTATCTCCACTTACAAAGCAGTATTTGGTAGACTGACCATCATATGCTTAAGTCATCTGAAAAATATTAAGAACAACAACAAAAAAGGTTTAAACGCTCAGGTTTTTTTTTGCTACTTGCTTTGTGATTGAAATTTATTTTTCTAAACTGTTTGAAGGTACTAAATCAAACATCCCGACTTGAAATCCAACTACTGGAGAATTCACTATCAACATACAAGCTAGAGAAGCAACTTCTCCAACAGACAAATGAAATTTTGAAGATTCATGAGAAAAACAGGTGAGGACTATTGTGTTATGAAAATACTTTTATGTATACTTCTTGAAATCCTTTAGCTCAGTGGCAACTGAAAGTTTCTTTTCTTTTTTTCTTTTTCTTTTCTTTTCTTTTTTTTTTGTTTTTTGTTTTTTTGAGACAGGGTTTCTCTGTGTAGCCCTGGCTGTCCTGGAACTCATTCTGTAGACCAAGCTGGCCTCGAACACAGAAATCCACCTGCCTCTGCCTCCCGAGTGCTGGGATTAAAGGTGTGCGCCACCACTGCCTGGCTGAAAGTTTCATTCGAGGTAACTGAAAAACTAAATCCACAAGAGAGGAGGAAGACATAGGCACAGCCAATGTGTCAACCAGTGGGGCTGTGTTCTGCTTCCATCTTGGGGTGCTTTGCCCTCAGTCCACTATGAGCCATTTTTCGAATAACACCATATTTACAAAAATTGTTTGACATTTTGTCTAAGTAGATTGACATTTTTTCAGCAGCACCAAATTTATAACCTTAGAAAGAAGAATCTACAGATGCTCTTGGATTGTTACTCAGCCAGTCACTTACTCCACTCTTAGGATCATGGTAAAACACAAGATTATTCAATTTAGAGAGCTTGTATTATTGGGAAGCAGATTTATAATTTTTCTAACAAAATATTTGCCTATAAAATAACTAATAAGAGGGTTTTTTATTTAAGTTGGACATAATACATTTTCTTGGTTGGTTGATAGAGATCCTCGTATGGTAGTATTTTGTTAGGGTAGAGGCATATCAGGTCAGTGGAGCATAACTAAG
Organism: Rhynchomys soricoides; assembly: GCA_019843965.1. Taxonomy (NCBI): domain Eukaryota; kingdom Metazoa; phylum Chordata; class Mammalia; order Rodentia; family Muridae; genus Rhynchomys; species Rhynchomys soricoides. Next base: position 17,038,398 of record JADRCH010000007.1, read on the forward strand.
ATTTTGAAAGGTGAGACAGTGAAACAAGCTCATTTTAAAGTCATTAATACTGATGACTGTGCTTGTAGCAAAGAACTATCTTCTACAGAATAAATGTCATTCACTTCATTGCATTTTCTTCTGAATATTAGTTATCTAGAAGATGGTTTAGCTCTTATCCTGCATTCAGTAAAGACAACTGTCCTGATAGGAAGTTGCTAAATACCACTATCTTCTGGAACTAGCCTTTGCTGTCTAGACTCTTTACCAAGGCCAGGGGAGCATATGACAGGACTACGGCCATTCCTACTTTACAGAAGGACCAAGGACTCAGACCAAATGAGTAGCCTTTCCAGGGTCACACAGATTGCTAAAGATGGAAGCAGAAATTGAATCCCTTTGCTTGGCTGGTAGCTCTCTTCTTTCATCCTCACAGAAGACCTCTCATGATCTACAGCCTGAAGGCTTTCCCAGCGTCAAGCAAAGATGTCAATGCCAAGGATTACAATCAAACTTCAGCATGAATAAAATAAACCTGATTGTTGATTTAGCATCTGCAAGGGGTCACAAGTGTTAAATGTATTTATTCTTGTAGAGTGATATGGGAAAAACTATTTAAGTATAAATAAACTTGACAGCACTTGACCCTGACTGGCTATTTGATAAAATGTTCTAAAATTGAAAATCCTCTTGAAAATTACTGTTTATCCCAACACAGTCCCACGACAACCAGAAATATGCATGTGTGTAACAGGTATACTTTACTTTACTCACCCTCAATTTAGGGTCACCACAAAATACTTTAACTTTCTTGCTGAAGAGAACCCCACTTACAATAATATATTTCAAGATCTCTGTTCAGGAATTTTGAATATGTAGAGCAATTACCTGTAACTTTGTTTTTCAGAGTTATTATTTATATTTAGGATTTTTAGAAAGAGAATAGATAGACAGACAGACAGACACACACACACACACACACACACACACACACCAAGCATATCACTATAATGATGATAAAGGGATAGTCAAAAGTCAAAGCCATGGAAAAAACAAAGGACTTAATCTGAAAACCTACTGAAAGTGTAAAATGAAAAATCTTTATAGAAGCAAATGAAAGAAAGTAATGGAAAAAGGTCACATGAGTTACTGAGCTAGTTTAAACTTTATGTTATATTGACTTAAACCTAGTTCATTCCACCAACAACCAAAGATTACTTACAATGGACTTGTTAAAACGAGGAAAGAGGTGGAGCTGGATTGTATTTCTAGGGACAAACTGGGCAGGAGTAACAGGCTTAGCTTGGGGGTTGGGGAAATGGTTAATTTTCATTTTCAGCTTGATAGATTTAGAATCAACTAGGGAAAATACCTCTGGACTGTCTATGAGGAAATTTCCAGAGAAATTTAAAGCAGGAGGGAAGAGCCACCCTGAATATGGGCAGCTGCATGGCAGGTACAGGAACTACAGTCCCAGACTGAATAAAAAGGAGGAGTCCAGCTAATCCTAATATTTACCTCTCTCTCACTCTAGACTGGTGACACAAAATGATCAATTGTCTCTCAGTTACCATTACTGTTAGACCCTGTCATAACGGCCTTTTCCCCTGAAACCATGAGCCGAAATAAACCCTTCCTCAAGTGGCTTTAGTCAGGTATGTCATTATACTAGTGAGAGAAGTACTAATTTTAAGGTAAAGGAAACAAATAGTTGCCACCTGGAGCAGCAGGTCACTTCCTGTCCCTTCTATGTTAAGCCACAGGACTGTGAGTATTTTCCTCTCATCAGTGTTTCCTCCCATGCACAATCTGTCGGGTTCCTGTCCACCTATGTATGCATGTTATAGGTCAAACTTGGTTGTGTAGCTATTTTTTATTGATATTTAAAATTTATTAAAATTTAATTTTAACAAGAATGCCCTTGAGAAGTCAGGAAAATCCAGTAGCAAGTCAATTTCAATAAAGCAGTGCTCTGGAAGCCTTGGTTGATATTAGCATAGTGAAGCTGGCTGACCCTCGAAACTCACCATCTTGTTTCCACAGTCATAACTCCAGTAGTTTTACAGAAACACATTGAGAATATAAACTCAAACGCACTGCTCTTAAATTCAGGTAAGTTTCTAAACAGATTCTTTTCTACCATAGTAAGCTATGTAGAGATGCTTATATAAAACTAAGCAATGTGCCCTTCCCTTTTAGGATAGACCTCATTGTCTAATTAATGGATTAGAGTCACTAGATTGCCGGAATGTTTGAATCATCCTCAGAGTTAACACCAATGCTTTACCATGTGGATTTAATCATGCAGCATTTCTCTACTTAAAAGTTTTACATGGTGAGCTGCATTGCAAGAACACTTTTGATTTTATAATTAAAAGCTAGGTGTGTAGCCTAGTGGCATATAAGCTGCCTAACAAACGTGGGACCTATGTTTGATATGTAGCCCCAATAAATATGTAGACAAGCAAATAAATAAATGCTTAAAATTAAATAGAATATTACACGATGGTTGTTTTGAAGTGTCTAGTATCTAAGGATACTAGAAGGCAGTATTATTTCCAAGTGAGTATATATTTCTATATTTCACCATAAACAAAAAAGATTTTGTCAAGAATTGAAAAACTGGAGATATCTATGCATAAAGAATTTTATCAGGTCAATCAAGAGGAATTCACTTTCTTCTTTTATTTAACTTGTGATTCTGAAAACATCACAAAGATGCACTTTAATGTCAATAAAATGTTCCTGCAATACAAGTCTTGGTTGCATTGCAGTTTGTTGTATACAGCCACACTACAGAGGCTCTGGTCCATCTCACAGCAGATGTATTACCACCTATGATAAATATCATAAAAAGTTATTACCATAATTCTTCACTGCTTCTCCTACTGACTTGGATAATGCCTCTGGTTCTGTAGTTTGGTCACTCACTTCTGGGATTGCATGAATTTCAAATGGAAAATCAGAAATGACCAACGATTAACTAGTAAATGAATAGATGCCCTGAAGTGTCAGCAGTATTTAAAAAAACAAAACAAAACAAAACAAAACAAAAAACCACTTATGCTGTTCACTGTCAAGTGTGTTCCTATATCCCATATCTTTCTTACTTCTTTCCTTCCCCCATTTAATTTTATTAATTCCTGTTCTTTTGTAACAAATATGTAAGTAAACACACACACACACACACACACACACACACACACTACATGTATGTATGTTTTTATGCAGGCATGTAGATATGTCTTGGCATTTTGGTCATTCCAGCATCAATTTTTTTAAGTTTGTTTTTCATTTTTGTTAGAAATTCAGTTTAAACAGGCTTTTTTCTTTCTTTTTCCTAAATCTGGCAAGCTTATCCCAGAAAACCTTTAGACGGGGGTCTCAATCCCACAGTATGAAACTGGTGGCATAGCTACGGCAACAGGAATGTTGAAAACTTACCTTAGGAAGAGTGCACCAACGTGATTTTGATACAGCACCTACTATCATTTCCAATTCATGTATTGACATTGGGTAATATTGATGAATTTCATACACTTAACTAAGAAGGAGATAATAGTGTAGAGTAAGCTCTGTTTCCTCCCTTGGGATGTTTCAGGCTGTATCTGGCTATGATTACACTAGGGGCTTTCACTAACAAGACTGGGAGTTGGCCCTAGGGAGTGTTGCACACCTTTGTCAGAACAAGATGACATCTTTTATGGTTACGATTATGAAAAACTGTCTCTGTGTTTATCAGTTAAACGGAGCCAGGCTGCTCTTTCACATGAACTTGAATTCTGATATTACTTCATATGTGGTCTCTTGAGGGCATTTTGCTAGTAGATTCAACTTCCAGTATTGCTGGATCTTATAGCTATTTTTGTGTCTTCCTGCTGAAGAGTCCAGTTCGTGCAATGTAGTTTAGGCCAGAGAGCTGCTTTTAAATCACATGTATCCTTGCTGACACCATTTTTAAGAAGTCATTTTCTTCAAACAAACCAAAAATATCCTTTTTGTGACACATAGCCTATCTCCCTATTCTATTTATTGTTATTGTTTATTTTCATATGACCAGTGGAATGAGAGGTATTCTGGCAAGCCCTGTCTAAAACAGCAAAGCCAGTTTCCTCCCCAGTAAGCAGAGAGGAGGTCAGAGTCAAATGTCTACATTTTTAGAAATAGTTAATTGATCACACTTACCTATTCTTCATGTGAATCTTAATGCTACAAATACAACAAAAAGTTATTTCTACATGGAGGCATCTCTGAAATGTAAGAAGAGTGTGCCCAAGTCAGCCAGGTCTGGTTTGAATCAGCCAATCTACTTTCCAGGGGGGATTATCCAAATTAAGCTCTGCTTCCTCCCCAGGATGTCAGGAGCCCTGTCTGGGTGTGTGACTTAGCAGCTTTGAGAAAGATGCATGCCTGTGCAGCCAAGCCAGTGAGCTGGCCTTAGGAGTATCTCTCACCTCTTTGGCAGAAAAAAAAAGAATGTTTTATAGTCAGGATTATAGTACATGCACACACTGAGAGGTCTTGCTGACTTACATCCTGAAAAATTAAGTAGAGCACTTACAGGGTTGAGTGAGGATTTTTTACTTCATTGGATTCATTTTTTCATCCCCTAAATATCCAGATGCACAAAGCAGGGTAGGATAGCATTACTGTTTGTTTTCCCAGAAGTCTAACAGGGGTGGCTATAGATAATCCTAGTCTACTTTCTTTAGCAAATTTTATTTTTGTTGGTTGAATATTGTCCTAATTTCAAACCACAGTTTTAAAAAATCACTTAGAAGAAAGAGACATTGCATTCCAACTCTATGTTTAAAATAAACAATTAAGAAGTCAAGCAAATTGAAAATCATTAGATCTTGCCTATGATAAGGTTGGTCTGAGCACATAGGGCAGCAGCTTATGCACCAGATTTTATAACATTCTTCTAGAATGTAATCCATTTTTTCTGATCAAAGCGAACGAATAAGAAGCTGGGTGTGGGGGTACCCACCTCTAGTCCCAGCACTTGAGATGCAGAGGGAAGTGATCTTGAAGACATTGAAATCAGGCTAGTGTACATAATGAGTTCTGGGACAGCAAGGCAACAGTGATACACAGGGAGACTCTGTCTTAAGGAAACAATGAGAAAGGAAAAAAGAAAAGGGCCTTGTAGTAGTGATGTATGGCTTTAATCCCATCACTCAGGAGGAAAAGGCAGCATGATGTGTAGCCTGGGATAAAACAGGAGTGGTCATCAAGTGATTGTCTTAACACAAACAAATATAAAATAGAAGAAAGGGATAGTCTGGTTGATTTGGGCCTACTAAGGTAAAGACCATTACATAGCCATTCTAATGTTGGACTAGGAGATAGAAACTATTTATTTTAAACTGGGAATTCATTGAACTCAGTTGACAAGTCTCATCTAGCTTCCAGCTGTAGTTAACCTAATTATTCTTAAGTGTCTGAATCTTATGCAATTGCAAGATACTAAACTCTGTCTTGCAGACAAGTCATTGTAATTGTATAAGGAAATATTGATTCTAATAGTATTCCTAAGAAAACGAAAAGCTTTCTAATTGAAGCTCTCCCAACCCACCCTCATTTGATAAGGCCTTTAAGGAGTACTAAAGAGAAGACTTGGTAAATCCTAGCATTAGATTTTAGACCGGGTTTAATTATATTAGCTGTGTATTGGATTGACCAAGGACAAGTGTCTTAAAATGTAAGGTACTCAGGGCTGAGCAAGTAGCTTAGTAGTAGAGCACCTTCCTAAGAGGTTCAAATCCTTCATTTCTGTCCCCAAAGCAGAAGAAGAAGAAAAGAAGAAAAACACAATGTTTACTGTGGTAGCCCCTTTTTTATAACTAGAATTATTCTCCATTTTAAGCTTTTTTTATTTTTATTTTTTGTATTTTGTTTTTTGCATAATGAACTGAATGGCAAAGAGCAGTTCCTTCCCAATTTCTTTAACCTTAGAAGCTGAGAATAGCTAAGAGTCCAGAGCCAACTGAGAATCTTAATTCTCCCCTCTCCCTGGATTCTCTATGTCTCGCTGACTGCTGCTGATCTTGATGATTTCCACCACTTAATATTTTTTCCCACACATCTGGTTCTTTCTAACTTCATTGATTACTATATTTAGGTCAAACTTACATCAGCTCTCATCTCTTCCACTGCAGCAACTTTGGCATCTTTAGCTCTGTGCCAGCATAAGCTACTCAGGTCTCAGAAAACACCATTTTCTGAAATGTCAAGCTTTTTTAAAATTCACTTTACATCCTGATCACAGCCACCTCCCTCCTCTCTTTCCAGTCTCACCTTTACAAATCCCTTCCCCCATTTCCACTTCCCTTCTCCTTAGAGAGGAGAGGCCCCCTTGGGTACCACTTCATCCTGGATCATCCAGTCCCAGCAGAACTAGGAACACCCTCTCCCACTGAAGCCCAACCAGGCAGTCCAGGTAGGAGGAGGGATCCAATGACAGCACAGAACACAGTGTCTGGCTGGTCTTACAATCATCAGGCAGCTCTTCCCCCTACTGGTTTTAGTTTTAGAAGTAGACTTTCTACTCTCAGCAGGGATTTTAGACCAGACTGACTGGGTTTCATTTTCTTCTATTCTTGCAATACTTAATTCTATCATATATTATTTGGGTGACTCTAGGCCAGTTAATGAGACTCTCTGTGGCTTGATGGCTAATGATTAACATGGAGATGATGACGATAACTTTTTTTTGAAGTTGATGTGCAGATTAATGAGTGAATGTATGTGAAACACAAAGGACAGTGCCTGGAAGGCATATCTGTGTTTAATTATGTTGGATTTATCTGCTTTACCACATTATTTTATCCTATACTACTAATCTGATGCTTAAATTGCCTACCATGGCTGACATTCCTTATTTATTTGGCAAGCTCCTGTTCATCCTTGAAAACTCAGGGCACATGCTATTTTCTTCAAGCCATGCTCCGACTAGGTGAGTGAGGCTTTCTCATTACAACCTCTACCATCCCTGTCTACCCACTATAACTCCATTTGTATGTGTAAATGTGTGGTGATTCCCCTATATGTGCAGCACGAGGAAGTAATCTTATGGAGTAGGGTCTGAATTTGATTTATCATTATCTTTGTACTACCAGGCCCAAGTCCCCTTACATAGTAAATATAATTTTAAATGTTTTTTCAAATGTTGGATGAATAATGGCCAATATCACATTAGTAGTTCTAGCCCCAAAATTTCTTTTACACATATACATTCAACATTAACTAACATACACATAAAAATTTGTGTTTTTAGTAGAAAAACACAGATTATTTGATTTATATTAAGTACTAAAATCTATTAACTGTTTTTAACATTATTAAAACATAATGTTCACATCACAATTATGCATTCCTAAAGTCTTACTGCACAGCACCTGATTTTACTAATCCATTCCCTGAGATTGCAGTCCAACTTTTAAACTTCTTAACTGTGTTTTTTAAGTCCATTATAGACTTCTAGATTTTGTTCCTTAAAATTTTTTAAGAAGTAAGATAGATAACCATTTCTGTATATACAATCTAAAATCAAAGTTTTCCTTGCATGTCCTTCATACCGATTGCTAAAATGATTGGTGTTATTTTTAATTCTTTTCTACTAGTACACTATCAACATAATCACATTTCTGTGAATGTTTACATGAACACATTCCAACATACAATTACACATATGTATGAAATTAAACACTATGTACATATATTTTAATAATTATTTCAAATGTTAGGCTTATTCCTAGTATTTATTTCATAAAATAGGTCATGAGCATCTTATATTAATTTATGTAATTATATGCAGTTATACCTCAGTTATTCTAAAGAATGACTATCAACATATTAAATACTATAATTTATAGTTTGCTTTATTCATATTTATTATATTTTGTTTTGCTTAATTTTACATTTTTCATTTAGGACCTCTGCAAGAAGCCCAGATTCGCTGGGAAATCACTATGTAGCAGAGACTACTCTTGAACTTGCCCTGATGCTCCTGCTTTAGCTCCCCAAATGTAAAGACTAGAGGTGTTGCAATTATACCCAACATAAATTTCATACTAGTTAGTAAAATATCATTCATTAGAAATATGGTAATTATTTTAAATTATGTAGTATGCAGACAAGTATATTGAGCATTCTATTTTCCCTTTATGTGTGTGTATGCATGTGTGTACATGTGTGTGTGCATGTATGTGTATGTGTGCATGTGTGTGTGTGTGTGTGTTTGTACATGTGGGCACATGCATGTGTGCTCATGCAAGTGTTCTAATTTTCCCAAACCTTCCTGCTCAGTGTTCATCCTTGGTGCCTGGATTGTCCACATGTATTCATTGCTTTACTTGTACTTACCTTACTACCTCGTATACACTCTTTCTGTCACATACATTGGAAATACTTTATCTAGTTTAACTCTTATTTTCAACCTATTTTTAAATAATTGTATTACATTTCACGATATGTATCAGTTATTTGTCTTCCTTATTTCGGGCTTCTACAAAACATTTAGCTTATTCTTATTTCCTCAGGTTTTGAAAAGTCTACTGGTTAAAGTTTGCATACAATATTTATAATGCTACCCCTAATTTGTACCACCAAACAATTGTAACAATATTTTGAAAGAGAATTTAGTGTTTAGATTAATAAGAAATAAAAAATTTAATCTAAAAAGAAAACTCATCCTCTGTTTGCCCATATCTGTACCATCTGGTGACACCGTGCATGGTACAAACAAGGGAAACATGAAAGCATTTATAAATAAGTTCAGACAGATAAAAATGAGGTTTTTATGTTTTCAACATCTCTTCCTTGTGTCAAGAGCTATATTTACACAGCACAGGCAGCGCTTACCACTAGGCATTCATTGGCTGCTATGTTAAGAATTCTGTTGTGGGAAAGCGTTTGAAAGGGAGAGTTTTATGTGAAAGTTTCAAGATGTATCCAATGGTCTTAAGTATTTCCAATGTGATACAATGTAAAAAAGTACAGTGTGTGCAGCAATGTCAAAATTATACACACTCTTTCATGAGCTTTCAGTGAAGTTCAAGACCTAGATTATTTTGTTTATTTTATTCTTCATTAAAGTGCACCTCTGCCTCAAACTGGAAGTTAAGTGCCAAAATCCTATGCATGTCTCTTCTCAAAGTTCTCCCAGGAAGATGGGAAACAGGAAGCATGGAAAGTCCTGTGAGAAACTGTTTTGGAATTTGCAGCTCAATTTGTATAGATTGAATGCACAATTGGTAAACTATTGCTCCATGTAACAGTAACCGCTAAAGAGGCATCTCTAGAAAAATGGCTTATCCAATCCAAACCTTCCAAAAACTTGACAGTGGGGCTTTCTTTCTGTTTAATTAACTCTGAAAGAAAAGTCCATGTGATGAACTGGAGTCAGCTACCGATGTTTTGTTATGTGCTTAATCTTCAGCTAAAACTTTTGAACGTTATAATCAGGGAAACTAACAACATGCCTGTCCAATTCTAGGATTTAACGTCCTATGGCTTGACTTTCCTATCTAGTGGTCTCTTGCCAAATGGAGAAAGGCTTTTCAGACTTTTTTTGATTAGGTGAAACAATAGAGAACCTATAGAAAGATTCAGGGACCAAATAGAATACGATCAGTCTATTGAATAAGAAAATTAAATTTGATGGCAGACATTTTAAGGTAGAGCTATAATTGAAAAAAATCTTTGCACTGGGTATGTGGCTCACTGATTAAGGCACACACTGCTTTTGCAAATAACTTTAGTTCAGTTCCTAGTATCCACATTGAGCAGCTGACATCTCCCTGTAATTGCAGCAGGGGTCTGATGTCTCTGGTCTACTGTTGTGGGCACATGCCCGTGTGTGCATACCCATGCAAATTAAAAGTAAAAGATTATTTTCAAAACAAAATCTAAGTTTGGATTTTTAAGACACTTTTTTTTTATAGATGGGGAAATGGCTAAGTTCAATACTGTGACTCACAAGTTCCCCAAATGATGAGATGGAAAATAGAAAATGTTAAGGACATGTTTCAGGTGACACCTTGATTGCTTGTGTGATGTAAATAGTGCAGTAGGTTGTCCTAGTCACTTTTTTATTGCATAATAAAATACCACGAGCAAGGTAACTTACAGAAGAATGTACTTGAGATATGGTTCCAGAGAGTTGGAGGTCATGATGATGGGGTGAAGGCAAGGCAGCAGGAACAGTACCTTGAGAGCTCAGTCCTTCAACTGTAAGCATGAAGCAGACAAGAAGAAAGCTGGGAGTGGATTGTATCTTTGAAAACAAAAAGCCCATTCACAGTGACATACTACCTCCACCAAGACCACATCTCCTAAACCTACCCAAACAAGAGCACACACTGGGAAACAAGTATATGCCCAAGTCTGTGGGGCACACCTCTTATTCAAGCCATCATATGATAAGCCATTACACTGCAGTAAGGTGGCGATTATGAGTGTGCACCACTTTCATAACAGTGGGGTGCTCTGTATGGATTTCTAACATAACAAAATTGAAAACATGTTTTGTAAACACTGGTTCCAAAACTTAATATTTTTGTTAAGGTTTTAGATAAAAGAAAAATTTAGATTACTACCTATATTCTAGGGGTTAAAGAATCAATTCAGTTGATATCAACTATAATGCATTAAGGATTAAAGGACAGATTGAAGAGATGATTCAGTTGTGCTACCTCAAGACACAGGATCAGATCCCAGCACCCACATGGTAGCTAAAAATTAGAATTCCCATTTCACAGAATCTGATTGCCTCTTCTAGTCTCCATGGGCACTGCATGTATACAGTGCACAGAGATAAATAAGACAAAGCACCAATACACATAAAACAAAAAATAAGAATCAAAAGAAATAATGATTTTTGTTAAGTACTATCCAACTATGATATTGTATTAGTTGTGTGTTAATTAGCTACAAACTGTAGAAACATTTTTGGAAAGTAAATCTTGGATTCAAACCACTTTGCAATTAACAGGGAAGAGAGGTTCACTCCCAAAATGTGCAACATCCAAATAGATAGGAAGAAACAAAGAGATGAGTCGTTTAGAAACCACCCATTGAGAGTATATGAAAAAGAGGATATGTGCCTTCAAAAAAGGCCAAAGGGTCATGAAGAAAAGGTCATTGTGAAGGAGTCCAAAGGGTTCTCACTCCCATAAAAGACAAACTATAACAGTACTATGAAAATAACTGGACTGGAAGGGCTACTAAGAGAGACCTGAGTGAAGAAATGATTTGGGGGAATGCCTGGGAGATAATATCTTGGTAGGAAATGCTTTCTGGGAAACTATGAATTCCATGTGACAAAGTTCCAGTGTTCTTGTAGCCAGAGAGATGCTGCTTTGTTCTCTCTGTCCAGCTAGATATAAGTGCCCACAATCTTCTTGCATCTTGATGGCCAATGCTTCTTCATCTTCAGGAACATATTTTCTAATGTGGCACGCTGGCTCAATGCCACTCAATACCTGGAAGTCATGGTACATTAAAATCTATTTAGTAAGCCATGAAAATCAATGTTATTTCCAATATGCTAATGCATATATTCTTTTAGCAAAGGAAAAGACTTACTTTCCACAACCAGTATTCACGACTGTGTTCTTCGGAATGGGAATTTTTTGATCAACTTTTAGTTTTCATATCTTTTCAAACTGTACAGAAAAACAAAGCAAAACAAAATAACCAGTGTCTTTTACTGACATCTCCTGTAGCAGCCACCCCCAGTGTATATTCTGTTTTTGTGCAGACATATCAAAAGCAAAAGTGGAAAAATATTGATGCAAAATATGAAAAATGTATTATTTTGGAAACAAGTTTCTTGTTGCTCATAATTTTTCTCTGAGGATTGCTGTCTAAAAATAATTCTTTCTGAAAAAATACTACCGTCTTATATTCTGCATAAATATTGACACTTGGCAACTAATAAATATGACTTATAACTAGAACCTGATATTGCCTGATAATTAGGAACCTGGAAGGCAAGTCCTGATTTTGCTTGTGGGACAAAACTGTTTATTTAGAACTTTTATCCAGCATCATATGATGCTTTAGCTTCCAAGTCATGAGCTATATATACATGATCCTCACTTTAGCAGTTAATGCTAAAGGGTTCCCAGTGGTACACCATAATTCATGAGAGTCTGAGACAGTTTTCTAGTAAGTTAGTGACTTTAAATGGTGAGAGTCATGTATATGATCATTACTCCAGAAATAGGAGCAAACATAACTAAAAAGTAGGCTAAAAATGAGCTGAAGTATCAGTTGTGGTTAATTCTCAGGTCAAAAGCCAAAAATCTCCAAGCAGAGAGGAAGGCTCTTCTCTATCTAGAACAGTGGCCCTGCCAGTTAACTACTAAGTGGATGGCGTTTTTAATCACTACGGACAACAGAAAAATTGACTGCCCTTTTCTCTCCACTTCTTTCTCTACCTTTTTTTTTTAAAGAAAAAAAAACCTATGAGTTTCTTTAGCAGCAACAAGCTTTAGAACAGAAGAAAAGACACTTTATCATTCTTAGACCCTAGAAATATTTTCTTTCATCTCCCTTGGCTTCCTTGTCTAACCTTTTCACTCCTAAACAGGGATTTAAACAAATAAAAATGACCCTCAGGATTTCACCTACTTACTTTCCAAATTGAGGTCCCTGTATACTCAGCAGAAGTTAGGAATCTTTCTGTACTGGCATGGAGTAATATAATGGAACTCAAGAGATAAACATGGCTTCCCTTCTTGGGTATCAATGTGAAACTTTCATTTGTCAATCTTGGCCCACTCCCAAAAGTTCTGTGAATTAGACAGGACTCACACATAGACCCAGCTTCCCAGCAGCTGTCCTGCTGTATACTGGGCCATGTTCTTCTCTGGAGAGCAGATTTGTTAGTAGAGACCTGGAATCTCCTTGAGCATTTCTTACCACACTTTTTCATCTGTGCAAAAGCCAATCAGACGTTGTATCTTGCCCCTTGCAAACAGTTGGAAAGTTTGACTCTTCAAACACACTAGATTGTATAATTTAAGTATTAAATTTAAAACACTCCCTAGTGTCTTCTTTTTGAAGACTTATAGGAGTGATTCAGCTCTATATTTCTCCAAGGTAAATTAAGTGCTCATTCTGGGTGTGCTCCATTGGAATAACACCTTGTAAACTAAGATCTGCTAGAACCATCTGAAAACAGAACTAAGAAAACTGTGTAAACCTTTTCCCTGAAGAATACTGGTATATTAGACACTCTATAAAGTAAAAAAAAAATGCCTTTTATTTTAAATCAGTTCCTCTGATACAGAAGTGTTTCTGTGTTTTTTCTGCACATTATACAAGAAGAGTATCATTTAGAGAATGTTTAGAGAAGCTTCATAAGGTTGCGTCACTCTGAGCACAGTACTCCATGTTTCTCTGTAAGACTGTGATATTCACCTAATGGGTTCTTCCTTTCCTGAGACACCTGCATAGTGATTTGAGAATCTGTAGTGCTCTTAGATCTCATCCAGAAGCCTGGTTTCACAAGTAAATCTAGGATTTGTGATGATGCAAGCTAGATTTATTAAGGATTGGTTGATCAATCCTGTAGAACCTGCCTCAGTAGATTCTTAAGATTCCTTTGACCCCTATTTTTGTCAACATTTGATGCTATTTTTTATAATTAATTATGTGTATACATGTGCCATTTGCATGCATGGGCCAATAGAAGTTAGAAGAGACATTCAATCTTCTAGAACTGAAATTGCAGGTGTCTGTGAGCTACCATGTAGGTACTGAGCGCAGAGCCTGTGTCCTCCAGAAAAGTAGTACGTGCTCATATCCACTGGGGTTCTTTTACTACTTTCTTAATGATGACATTCTGCCCAGGGTAAAGTAGAATCTCAGGGGAGTTTTGACTTGTGTTTTTCACAGGGCTAACACAGCATAGACTTTTGTCTCCTAAAAGAAATACTTTTTTGAGCTAGCTAGACTGCTCAGTGCTTAAGGGTCCTTCATGCAAAGGCTGATGATTTGAGTTCTATCCCTAGATATGTCTTTGTCTGAAATTTGCATGTACCATGGCATGTCTGAGCACATGTGCATGTGTACACATCACAGACATATATACTTTATAATTTAAACTTCTAATCTTATTCTTGGGAACAAGTAGACTTGCAGTCCTGTTTCTCTAGCACTGTATGAATTATGTCTTATTTTCATTTCCTTGTAGTTTATTAGAGCACAAAATCTTAGAAATGGAGGGAAAACACAAAGAAGAGTTGGACACCTTGAAGGAGGAGAAAGAAAACCTTCAAAGCTTGGTTACTCGTCAGACGTTCATCATCCAGGAGTTGGAGAAGCAGCTTAGTAGAGCTACCAACAACAACAGTGTCCTGCAGAAGCAACAACTGGAAATCATGGACACAGTCCATAACCTTGTCAGCATTTGCACTAAAGAAGGTGGTAAGAGTTCTTTCCTTCTGGCTTTGAATATATTTTCTTTCATACAGACTACTAAAGTTTAGCTACTATGTCCTCTGTTGCTTTGATGCCAATGCAAATGCTGTGGACAGCCATTATTTTGAAAAGCATTTATAAGATTTAGTTGACAATTTTTCACAGCTCTCTAAGTTCAGAACATTTATTTTTAAGTTTTTGGATCTGCAATATCATTCTAAAAGTCTTATAATTTGTCTTTCATTCTTGATTTTTTTTTTTTTTTTTTTTTTTTTTGAGACAGGGTTTCTCTGTGTAGTCTTGGCTGTCCTGGAACTCAACTCTGTAGACCAGGCTAGCCTCGATATTTTGTAACCTTGATAAAATCTCTTATACTGTGGTGGTTATATATTTGACATTGTGATGTTAAATACTTATGTCTAGGACATAAATTATGGAATACTTAGAATTAGTTCAGAGTTCTGGAGTGAGCTTCAGGGGATTTCTGTTTCAAAATTAATTTTAATTGCTTCCATTTTCAGGAGAGAAGAGAAGGGACTTTATTACATGTAGAAAAAAGATGAAAGGGGCAGTGTTCAATACTTATTATCATAAGGAAATGTGGTTCTAAGGTATCTGTTAATATCCCTTGTCCTTGATCCTATGCAGAGATGTCACAGAGATATCTAAGCACTTTGGGGATGTCTTTGTGATGATGGAACTTACAGTTTTATATGACTTGAATACCTGGAGCCATATAATCACACAGCTGCTCAATATGCCTTAAGATATCCATCCATATATTCTTTTTCTTTATTGTGTGTAGGGATACTGTATGTGTGAATATGTGCATATGTGTGCCATAGTGTACATGTGTAGGTCAGGGGCCAACTTCATGGAGTTACTGCTTGGCTTGCACATTTATATTGGTTCTAGAAAGCAAATTTATGTCACCAGACTCATGCATCAAACTCTTTTTCCTTCTGAGCATCTCTCCTCATTCTCACCCAGACATTCTCGAAGCAATGCCATTTTGTACACATGTGGTTTAAGCAGACCCATGACCTGAAGTACAAGGCTTTAAAGTTCTGAGCAGGGGGTCATCTTGTACAGTTTCACACTGCAATCAGCCTTTCTGAGTGGAGGTGGGCCTGTAAGGGGGAGGAGTGAGAGTGCTGCTTACATCTGAAACTGATTGCAGTCATTGAGCTGTGGCTTATGTGACCACTTGCATCACGGTTCAGTATGAGTGTGCAATGCACACATGTGGCAGATCCTTGACTCATGGCGCTACATAAGAAAAAAGAGAAAGCTTTGTTCAGTACTTTCATGTATAGATAGGAATACACAAGATAACTCTCCATGAAATGATCTTGTTTTAGAAACATTTCACATTTCTCTGTTACACTCCATTTCCTTACATTGTATCTCATTTAGATAGTCTAAACAAGCCACAGAGATATTTTGTAAAGAACTTGTTTAAATAGTGAGTCCCCAGAGCTCCATTTGGGTGTGCTCAGTAATGTGATTGAGAAGGAAAAAACCTGCTAATCAGACAGAGCCTGCCAAACTCTGAACTAGAGTTGACTGGAAGGAAAGCATTGGTAGGATTTTGCCAGAGAATTTTAATAGATCTCATGAGTATTTATAAATTAAGTATTAATATGAGACATATCTATTCTCATATTGAGATGAATACATTTGGAAAAAGATTGAAAACACATTCTCTTATCATCCCGAGACTTAAATACACAGATGTGGGTAGTGTTTTGTGCATGATTTTAAGAATGTCTAGTATTGGAGATTCTCACAGAGCTCATATGTCTGCCTACTTATCACAATTGAATGTTATCCCTCAGTATTAGTCTAATAAACATGTCTTTAAACTGTTAGAAGCAGGGAGTGTGACTTTATCATTTCTGTCTTGATTGGAAGTTTGACTTCAATCTCAGCAACCAAATTTCTTATTGGAACATTATGACAGCAGACATGACAGATGCCATGTGAGCATCCACTCAGGTATGAGAAAGGTGTCTATGTCTGCCCTATGATGAGACCATCCAAAGAGAAACTGGCAATAATAACACACATTGAATTGTCTGACACTCTAACACTTCCAATATATTTCTTCCTTTTAATGATGCAACATAAAATACATCTTGTCTTAGCTGCAAGATTTAAGACTTTGTAGAGTACTGGCTGATTCTTCACTGGGTTTTATGTGTTCATAGCTGCTGATTTTGTTCCTTATTAGTTTGCACTGCCTTTAATCTCAGTTAAGTATCCTAACCATTTTAATTCTCTTTAGAGGAACACACTAGGGGTCTCTCAAAATGTTAATTCTCTTCATATTTATAAGTTTATTTGAACCATAATCTTTAGTTACTGTACTTTTAAATTTTAAAGTCCAAATACTACAGTATTGAACTAAATATAAGATTCTAAAGTTAACTTTGATTTAATTTCAGTTATGAAACACACTCCCAAACTTTCTTTATGTTATAGCCAAAATTTATTTATTATTCTGTTCTATTATTAATCAGATGAATATATGAAAATATTTTATTTTTAAATTCAAACACATACAAATATTACAAAATTAATATACATCATATCATATTAAAACTCCTAAAATAAATATTAAAATTCAAACGGTGTCATAATGCACAAGTTGCATGAAACTCATAAAAAAAAAATTTAGTTTTGGGCTGAATTTAATTTGGTCATCTGGGTCATGACCTCAAATATAATGCTACACAACCCAGAAGAATACATTATTAATGAGTTATCGACGTCAGATGTTCAAGTGGAAAACATCTGTCAGGATAATTTGCCTACTTTGCCATGACAGGGAAAGAATTAGATAAGATATTTGAAATAAAGCAAAGCATGCAGTCTAGATCACACAGATTGGGCACTACATTTTATTCCCTTCTATCTCTCCTAAGGAACAAAATTCAGTTCAACAAACATTAAGTATTTTCTACAGCAAGACTTCTTTAGAGTATATCTAAACACAGTGCTCAAGACTCAATATGAAGAAAGGCCCAAGCTGCTTCTTCCAGCCTAAGTTTGCTAATATCTTAAATGGGATCACAGCTTCACCTGATGAGATCATGGAAACATCGTAAATACATGCAGTTTACCTGTGTGTATTGGATAGTTCAAGTGTTCCTGGGAATCAAGTTTATATGTTTTACAACAACAACAACAACAAAAAAAAGAAAAAAGAAAAAGAAAAGAAAATCATGTGATAATATATTAATATTGCAAAGGTATGTCTAGGACACACTGAGCAGAAATGCAACTTTCCCTAAACTTCTTTTGATACAAGAGCTGTAAAGCCATCTTTCCGTTTCATACTGCTTTCACACTAGAACATATGATTCCATGAGAAACGTTTACCCTGAGTATTGCTAAGAAACGTACTTTCAGTGATGACGCAGCAAACTTTCCTCTTTCACGGGGCAGGAGGATATCTTAGGCCAGTAGTCATTTCAAAGGGCACCATATCCACTTTTTGCAGCTTCCGGATGCCACATTTATTTCTGTGTAATCTTTGCAAACATTTGGTCACATTTATTCTTGGGCACATTCCGCACTTGAGAAGTACAGCCATCAGTGTTACTGCAGGGTCAGAGTTTAGCTGGCTGTGTCATGGCATGCATTTTGTCAGATCATTGCTATTGCTAGGATTAAATAGAACACACTGCATGGAAACGATGTTTAAAATGTGATAGAGAGGACGAATGAGCACAGTGACTGTCACCAGTCCTCACCAGTCATTGTCATCCCTGTAACCTGGCGATTTAGATACCATCACATATATTGGAAGCACTAGAATCCACATCATAATATAAAATAGAGAATTAAATTCATGGCAAAGAATACAAAAAGACATTTAAAAAGGAAGGAAAGAAAAGGAAAACTGCAAAACAAATCTCTATTTAGTCTAATCACAAGGTGACACATTCATTATTTAAGTCAGCTTGGAATGTATTCTTGCTATACTAAAATATGAATCATGAATATATTCATTCAAACCAAGTTTTGTAACACTTACTCTCCTATACACTTTCTTCTGGGGAATAATGATGATTATTTGGGTTTTGTTTTGGTTTAAACACTACATTCCTTTTGTCCCCCAAGATTTATTTATTTATAATGCATACAGTGCTTTGCCTGCATATATGCCTCCCTGCAGGTCAGAAGAAGGCGCTAGATCTCATTATACATGGTCATGAGCCACCAAGTGGTTTCTGGGAACTGAACTCAGGGCCTCTAGAAGAACAGATAATGCTCTTTACTCTGAGCCATCTTTGCAGCTGATAATTTGTTTATGTGTAGCAAAAATTGTTAAGTTCCTATCATGTCCTCACATTATTCATTTACCTGGGAAGAAACAATGTATTTTCAGCTGATTCTTTAAGTGGCTTCAAGGAAACTGGAATTTAATAGAAAAACAATTAAATTAGTATTATGTTCCTGAATCCTTCATTAGTGGTGAGCCCTGATTTGCAGGTCCAAGACAAACACACCTATTAAAATTATAGCAAGGATCCTGGGGTGCTAACATAGTCAGTCAAGTATCTACTATGCACACATGAAGACTTGAGCTGGATCCCCTGGATCCATGGGAAATACCTCAGCATGGGGCAAGCTCCTGTAACCCCCAATGTTGGGAAGGTAGAGAGGTGAATCTCTGGCCTCTACTAGCTAACTGCCTAGCAAACTTTGCAAAATCCAAGTCAGTGAGAGATTCTATCTCAATACACAAGGTTGATGACATTTGAGAAAGAAAACCCGAGATTGACCTCTGGGTTTTACAGTGTGTACACACTCAAGTGTACCTGCACATACAGGAACACACACACACACACACACACACACACACACACACACCACAACACCACATAAAGTATTATCACCAGGGCAAAATGAGGGTACCAGCCAGCATCTATAGACTTTTCATTGTATGTTTATTATGGCTCTAATATTGTATAAACTTTGTATTTTTTTTCTTACTATGACAATATAAAGGAATAGCACATTTTATAAGTTCTGTAATACACTTAAGAATTTGACCAGTTCATCTTCATAGCTAGAAAAAGTGGACACAATAGTAAAGCATATGTAGACTAGTTCTAATAGAGACAGATGGCTCAGTCTTTGAAAGGAAGACAGTAGTGGAGTCTCCATCCACAGAGTGTACAAACAACTTGTGTGTTTCCAGAAGTCATGAGAACATGGTTAGGACTAATGTATGTAGATAAACAGGCTAAATCTTAGAATCAAGGACATAGACTATAAAGAGAAAGTAAAGCTGGATGATTTTCTCCTCTAAATCAACGACAATCCATTGTCAGTATAAAGGGATGGAATGGCCTCTGCATTTTAGAGAAACAATTATCTACAAGTACAATTATCAAAAGCATCAGACAGACAGTGCATGCAATAACAGTAAGTGACAAAAGAGGCCATGAATTTGAAGGAGAGTGAGGAGTGGTATGTGGGAGGATTTGGAAGAAAGGGAAAGGCGAGATGAAGCAATTATAATCTAAAAAAAAAAAATCTCTAGTTACAATGTACAAGGAAAATATTTGAGAGCTAAGGATCCCGAAATCAGAAGCCTACATGTGAGTCAGTCCTTCAAGCATGTCATTCTTCTGAGACCTTAGCATACATTCTTAAATCACTTCATTCTCATAACAGTATTGCATGATACATGTAATTACTAACTTCACATGAAAGATCAAGGAACTAAGCCCAGAGAGGTACATGATTTAGCAGCAGTACACTGTGATCCAGACAGAAAACTGGAATCTGAACCCTTGAAAACAGATTCCAGAGTCTGTGATTTCCTCACTGCGCTGAGAAAACCAAGTAAAGGTGATGGAGACTTCCAGCAAATCTCCAAGGCAGCTCTTAGGAGATAAATAAGGTCAAAGTCATACAAGGACAGAAGGAAAGGCAAGCACAGCATGTTTCCCATGAAATTGGAATAAACTAGAAATAGCTAACCATAAAAGTAGAGTCAAAATCTATGTTGCAGATTTCTGGGGTAAATAACTACAATTGCATTACTGACATTCTAAAACAAACAAACAAACAAACAAAACAAGTTTGGTTTTGAACCACTTACTTACTAAGGTACTCATGACACAAGGTCTTGCTGACAGAGAAACAGTAACATTGAGTTTAAAAGATAACTCTGGATACTCCCCCGCCCCCCGCGCCAGATTTCTGTGTCCTCAGAGGAGACAGAAATAAAATAAAAACCATTTGGTGGGCCACAGATCCAGCTGAAAAACAAAATATTAACAGATTACCTCCTCTTACCAGTCAACTTAATCCCACAGCATAATTTGTTTATAATTTTAGATAATTTATTTCCTAAAGTTATGAGCTCATTTTATAAAACAGTAAGTGTAAAGTCAAGTTAAGACAGGGGATTTGGAATTTTTGATAGAACAGACTAAAAATAACTAATAACACCAGCCAATTAGGGGGTGGACATTAGTGGGTAGTGTGATGAGAAGAGGTGGTAGGAAGGGTGGTGTCCCCTCCCCAGCAGAAGATAAATGTAAAGCCATCTATTTTTCATAAAGGTACAGGGAGATTTGGTATCTGAGGTGTGACTGTGGTAGGGAAAGTTAACTGCATGGCTCACTTGCTTAGATGGAAGACTATCTGCATTCAAAAAATTGAAATTTGAAGGATGGGTAAAGTTTTAGGTTGGTAAATGCACAGTAGAGAAAGGAAACAAAAATAAGTACTGAGGATATGAGGGTATGAATATATTCTGTACAGAGGACAAGAGGGGTAAGAATATACTCAGTGTGCAGAGGATACAGGGATAGGAATATACTCAGTATGCAGAGGATAGAGGGGTAGGAATATACTCAGTGCACAGAGGACACGGGGGTAGGAATATACTCAGTGTACAGAAGACACAGAGATAGGAATATACTCAGTGCGCAGAGGACACAGGGATAGGAATATACTCAGTGCGCAGAGGACACAGGGATAGGAATATATTCAGTGTGCAGAGGATATGGGATAAGAATATACTCAATGTACAGAGGACACAGATATAGGAATGTATTCAGTGTACAGAAGACACAGAGATAGGCATATACTCAGTGTACAGAGAACACAGAGGTAGGCATATACTCAGTGTACAGAGGACACAGGGATAGGAATGCACTCAGTGTACAGAGGACACAGAGATAGGCATATACTCAGTGTACAGAGGACACAGAGATAGGCATATACTCAGTGTACAGAGGACACAGGGATAGGAATGCACTCAGTGTACAGAGGATGCGGGGAAAGGAATATACTTAGTTCCTTACTTAGAAGTTCACATTATAAGTTATAGGAGCTTCCCATGAGATTCTCTTTAAAAGAATTCTTTCACATCATCTAAGAGCCATAATGACTGATAAGATAATTTTTTCACTGCTCTGAATTATATGGGCTAAAGTGCCTTTCCCAGAGGCTGATTACAATGGTATGAACATGCAATCATTGTTTTCAGTCTCTGGCTTCTTTAAAAAGGTGAACCAAAGCATCTGCTTCCTTCCTTGTACCACAGAGTCCTTTGGCTCTGTTCTCAGAATAATTCCACCATCTGAAAGGAATTTACCTCCTGTGCAGTGTCTATTGAATTTGTGAAGTAAATCATCCGTCAAGAGGTGGGATAGTTTGCATGTCTTTTGAGTTCAGAATGACTCTAAAAACATGGCAAGAGGTGGAAGGAAATTAAAAGTTTTTGAAAGCAACTCAGATAAATATTGGGAGAATAGGAAATATCACTTTCATTGACTGAGTGCAATTCTTGATGTTTTTACTGACCACTTGTAATGCACAAGTTAATGTTAGGTAGAAAGAGAAAGGAAAATAAACACAGACATCAGCAGCACATGACAGTGAGGGCTTGTTCCCATTTAGCAGGGAAAATGCTTTATCTTGACAGAAAATTATATGTCAAACATTTACAATTTCCATAAAACGAACCACACTATCTAGCACTTCCTTTCATAAAACAGAGTGGCTTTAGGGGAAAGTAGCTGTTTACATTTAGACATGGTGTGTTTCTCCTTGTAGATGGAGAATGTTATCTGCCTTTTGAAAAGTTGTAGTTTCTGTAAAAGGAATTAAAAAGGATGAATAGTGGAGAGCTGAACTAGTGATAACAAAATTAAAAACTCCAGTTGCTGACCTCATGCGTGAACTATTTGTAAACCACATCTTTGGAGGGAGATTTGAAATTCTGTGGTTCTCTTTTGGAATTAGAGTTTCAACTTCAGAGACTAGATGAGCTATCTACAAAACACTATCTCTGGTTCCAGCTAGGCCTGGACATTCCCATGATGAAAGGCTCTGTATAAAGAGTTCCCTTGATCTTCCAACATAATGATGAACAAACTCACTTCTGGGTTCTCTTGTGCTCCCATAGCTTGCTCAGTTCAGGCAACAAAGCACAAATAGTTTGAATAAGCAGGTTTTTTTTGATTGTTGCTGTTTTGGTTTTTTGGTGTTGTTGTTGTTTTTGTTTTCTGGGTTTTTTTTTGGGGGGGGGGATTCTACTACACACAAGTAACATTCTGCAGCTATTTTATGAATCCAGGTTCCACTGTGACAGCAGATGTTAGTTAGGCATAAGACATGATACCTTTAGCTACTCTGATTAAAAAAAAAACTTTATTAGCATTCCTCAAAAATTCGAAATACATATGTCTTATCAACTATAGAATAAAAATATCTGGGAAATTTTTATGCTTTCAGAAGGGAGGATAAAGAATAAAATCTGAGACATATTACTCTATACACTTAGCTTTAAATACATACTACAGTATTTTAGCATATTGTTTTTCTAAAATTAATTGCCAGACAGCTTTAGAACTCTTGTAATACATAGAAACTTTAAGATCTGACAGAATGGCTCAGAGGGTAAAGTCATTTAATCTGTAAGCCATATGACCTGATTTCAATCCCCACAGTGGACAGAGATGACCAATGCCTGAAGATTATTTTATGAACTGCATAGACATGCTATGGCACATGTAGGCCTACAAAATACACACACACATACATTATTATTATTATTATTATTATTATTATTATTATTATTATTAATGAGGAGGAGAAGAAGAAGGAGAAGGAGAAGGTGGAGAAGGAGAAAGAAAAGAAAGCATTCTAGCTCCTTAATTAAATTCTTAATTAACTTTAGGTTCTATCATATCTTATCCTAGAGATGGCTATTCCCATTCTTAGTCATACCACCTATGTTGAGTTGTATTAATATGAGACCTACCAAAGATGACCCACATTTATAATGGATTTATAAAATCAAATTTGTTAAGGTAATAGCAATGTCAGACCTCTTTTAGTTTCTATATTTTATGTATTTTACATGAATTTATAATTACACTTAAATATGAATATTCTGATTGCACATTAGAATGAGTTCTTAAATAACAATGAATTTGAGCATAAGGTTCAGTTTTAAGTAGAGATGCAGTTGTGAAGGGAGGTATGGCTAGGTTTTTAAACCTATAGACAGACGTGCACACAGCTAATCTTAACCAAAATAAATCCTCAGGCCCCATACATTGGTCTTGGTTGTTTTTTTCAGAGTTTCTGTATTTATGGGATACTCCATCTGTGTACAGTAGAAAATACAGAGAGGCATAGATAGAAAAAGACGGAAACAAGGACATCAGCTGTGGGTCCATCTCTGCTGCTAGGTAGCTTAATGTAAAATATCACATACCTAAGAGCCTCCCTGGTGTCCTAGACCAGCCCCCCCCCCTTCCTCATGAAGCAAATGTTCCCTGTCTTCTAATGCCTTGGGAAGCTCTGTGATCATGTGAACCATATGTAGTCCCTGAATAAACAGTCAAGAATTCAAGTTTATTATATCACAAGTGTCAGAGATGAAGTGGTGGTCACATGGTGACCATCAGCCCTTGTTTTCTTTAAAAGCTTGAAGACTTCCTGGTGCACCAGTATTCAGGGGCATGTGACACTGGCTCTGTATTTCTAGCATTACCCAGGGACATTCATTTCACATTAATATATTTGGCTGAAATCAGTTATGCTTATAACAGAGCATAAAATCATGCCTTTTAAGCTTTCCCACCGGCGGCGGAAGTCTTTTGTGTAAAATCAATACAGTTCTGCCAGTCTGAAAACATTACATGGGAAATTAACACACTTGAAACCTGAAGTATCTTTGTTAATGACATGACTTCATGAAGAAATGGCAGAGGTCACACAGCATTTATAACTTCCTGTTGGGGCCCCAAAGAGAAAATGTAAAAAAAAGAATTTTTGAACAATGAATGGTTGCATCATTAAACAAAGTTAAAACTTCATTTTAAAATTTTAGCCAAATATTCTTGTTCTTTTATTTTAATATTGGAGATGTGAATATACATTAAGTTTTACTTATGAGTTATTTATTATTAGAGGGACATTGAAGAAAGGACATAGATATTCCAATCAAACTGCACTAGAAGTGTGTGCCACTATTCTTTCATTTAAAAACAATGTACCATGAGACTAGAGGTTGCTCTGTCCCATGCAGAGCCCCACGCACACAAGACTGCTGTGCTGCTACTAAACTATATCTCCCAGTCCTAGGCCCAGCTCCAGGGACCTCTTAATTCCTATTAATCCCATTAGCTTTTGAAGTTGTGGATCATTCCAGATGCACATTTCTGACGAGCATTCCCATCTCATGGCCAATTCTCCTACCAGTGTCTCCTTTTATCCTCATGTCAATATCTGTCACATCTGCCTCTTATCACTTCCCTGTACAGCCTACTTCCATGAGAAAACCCTGTACTAACTCAGAATTAAGGCCTATGTCAAACTACTCAAGAAACTGGGTATGACTTTCCCACTGAAAATAGCATTTCGGAAGTATCTAGATCAGATGATCTATTGGAGTTTAATTTGGGCTCAGTTTTATTGTAGCTAAAAAAACACAGCCACATCTTTCATCATTGTCATCACTGAGCATTGCCACGAGTTTTAATGAGATCAAACAGTATCACTAAGCCTTGGTTTATATTAGTAATATTTTCCAAAATTCCTCATTAAGATGTTTATAAGGATGGGATGAAACACTTAAAACAAACTACACATACAAAATTCAGAATGCAGCACTGGGTAATATTCAACAAACTCTAGTTGATTTTATTATGATTATTATTGTACCACTGTGAAGTTAAGAATTTATAGAATATTTAACATATACCTAAATATTTTAGATGAAGATTAAATAGTTAATCATTTCAAAATGTGCTAATTGAAATGATAATGTAGGAACTCAGCGAAAGTATGTAGAGCACTCATCAGCAGCTTTGAAAAGACTTCAGACTTCAGATTAAGAGTGCTTAAGACCAAAATGTATGTATTATATGATATATATTATGTGAATATATATATGTGTGTGTGTGTGTGTGTATATATATATATATATATACACACATATATATGTGTGTATATATATATGATTTCTATAGGCTAAAATTGTTATGCAAAGTTATCAACCCACAGATATGTATCTTTGGATGTGCATTTTAGATGGGACAAAAGTACCATACACTTCTAAGCATAAAGTTTTATTGTATTCTTGTAGCTCTAAATCTTTGCACTGTGCTGTAACATCACTGGGAAGTAGCTTTCATCTTCATATCTATGTCTATAAATACTGAATGGTGGATTGCCTGTAAATAAATCATTTTTTTCACACTCTTATAATGCAAAATAAATGCTTTCTTCTACTTCTGAAAGTCACTTTAAATTATTTAGATTTCTGAGGAAGGTCTTCAAGGTCAAGGAGATTTTGTTTGTTTATTTGTTTTATTGTTTGTTTGAATTTGTTTTTGTTAATGTCCATACACCCATCTGGGTAGTATAAAATCAAACCTTTCAACTGTGAGACTATTTGTCCCTAATCAAGTTCACCATTTTTGCTTACCCGTATGCTCCTGGAACTTCGGTGACCTACTGAAACCACCAATTTAGCTCGTTTCCAAATGTTGGGATCTCCCTAATGATTCTAGGTCATAAAATTCCACTATGTTTTTTTCCTTGAACAGATAATTTTATCCATGTGTATTCTAGTATTTGCGAAACATGAAAAGCTTTGACTCACTCACCACATTTCAATCCTAAAAGAATGTCTCAGTAATTGATTTCTTACACCAGGCTATTGGGAAGTGGCTAGAAAGAAGAGCCAGTGCTTTGCATTGCGTCTGGAAGCAAAACGAATGGATCTCTGTGTTCTCTAGGGTGGCTAAGATTAAGAATTAATATGTCCACATTCCAGGAAGTTTTCTCTTGAAGGTTCATCTGAATTCAAGTGACCCTCTGCCTTGGCTTTCCCAGCCATTCCCTGAAGTGAATTGGGTGGTCGTACACCTTCTGGGTTGAGATTGGTTCATCAAATGAAGGGAAAAGCAAAGAACAGTTAACAGCTGCTAGTCTCAGTTTCCAATTGCTTACTGAACAAATGTTGCTTGGTGACAGATAGACATGCACCTGCTCATTTTCCTGTTCTTTGCTTTAGATGACAAAGATTTGGTTGTACAGATAAGGCTAAATGAATAGAATGAATAATGACCCTTTCCCAAACCTTTCTAGATTTATTGCTGATATCTGCATGAGTGAAGTCTTTGAACTGACATACTGGGCTCTTAAATTTTACCTCTGTTGAGCTGTTCTGCAGGTTTTATTATTTTAAGTGTAATCTCTTTGAGGCAGCTCTCCTGAGTTGGCTTGGCAGATGGAGCTCATTTTCATTGAATGTTCCCAATGCACTAGACATATGTCTTTAAGATAACAATTATCTGCATTCTTTCTTTTTGATACTCTGTTTACACTGGTAATAGGATAGCCCTAGAGGCTGTTGCCAGCCATCCTGTGACCAGGAGGGGAACCAACAAAGTGATTCATGAGGAAGATAAAGAAACACATGTTCTGGTCACATGGTTGGAAACCTGATCATGTCTTACCTAAAGTTATCTTTTTGCTTATGGCAGTAAAGAGTTGAGTTTTTTGCTGTCATGCAAAGTTTCTTATCATAAATACAGCTATCATGAAAGATAACTGCTACACTAGACAACCCCCAATTTTGACTGTGATCTCATTGAGAACATGTTTGATAGTTTTTTGGTCTGCATCTTTATTGCCAAAACAAAATTCTACACCTAGGTGGTGTTCAATTAATATGTGTTGAATTAATTAGAAAGAAATGACAAGAAGTAGAGAGAACAATTATAGAACCATAAGGTCATTGTTTTTATTTATAATTTCATTTATTTTTCATTGATAAGAACTGGGAAAAGAAAGGTAACAATAAAGGGAAGACAGAAAATGTAGTTGGGCTGGCCTGAGTGAATGAAAGCTGGGGCAACAGGAGGAACTGTCTGACAGATAAATAGAGATAAAACATGTGAAATCAATAAGCATGTGCATATGCAGTTAAGACTTCTTTTATGTTATAACCATTTGTGTAGTACTTTGAAGCCATGATAGATAGTGTGTAAAAGATTCCTAATACACGTCCAAAGTTATTTAATGTGCAGGTAAAACAATAAAGGAGAAAGGAGTGATGAACTTATAGGAAGAGAAGTAGTCTGTAAGCATTCAGTGTGTAAAGTGAAAGAGAAGCAATGATTGGTTCTGAAGTACAAACGAATGTCATGATTGATACAGAAGGAACAATGAATTCTGAAGTGGAAAGGAATTGGATCCTTATAGGAAACTAAGCAGTTACATAGATTGAATACAAAGAGTGACAGAAGACCAGAGTGAGATACAAGTGTTGAAAAATTGTGTAATATTTGAGATACCCAGTATAGGAACTGAGACTTAAGATTCCAGAAATGATAGTATTGCAATGAAGAAGTTGGGTTGAGAATGTCTCGTGAGTGAGGAGACAGCAGATGGAGATCATTGCAAATGCTAAATGCAACCTTAGCCCTTCTTCAATGCCTGAGTCATGATCAAGGGTAGGGTGAAAGAAAAAGAATGTTAGGAAAAGGCAGGTCAGAGCAGTGACATCAAAACTCACAGTCAGAGGGAAGGTATACCCCTTGGGAACAACAGAGTAGGAGAGGAAAAATAGCATACCGCTAAGAGGAAACCTTAGGTATAAAGGTCAAGGGTTAAATTCGTTCTTTCATGTATGTCTAGATTTACAAGAAGTTTAAAGTCTCTGAAAGTTAACCAGAGATGTTGAGCCAGTTTCTAGATCATTTTACAGTTCTGGCTAGCTGATGCCTCTCATAGTCTCTTCCGTTAATTTTGTGAGTTGTCTTATTATTTACCATGCACTCTTCCAGGCTCCACTGGTCATATGAATCTTAGAACTTCTGTAAAAAGTTTATCATTCTTTCTGACACTTGTGAAATTCAACAAATTCATCTTTTTTATTGTCTTTCTTTATTTCTACCCTTTTTTGTAAAATCTAAGTATGGTACTAAATTTCAGAACACTAATATTTAACAGTGAAATTATTCAAATAGTAACAAGCAAAATATGGTATCACAATGCCATCATTTAATATTAAAGATCTTTGAATCTTTACTATTATATAAAAATTATAGCATACCCTGCAATTACTCCCAGCTTTTTGACTTAAAGCAATTATTATACCTCAGTTGAGTCAATGAATGAAATAAGCCAAGTAAATTGTATAAGGGGAGGCCAATTCAATAAAATCTACAAATGACCAGATGATTTTAGTTTTCTTGGATTTGATAAACTACAGGGTTTGAACGTGAGGAGAGAAAGACCATAGCAGCTACTATACCTTGTGGACTTCCATGTTCTGGTTGTATCTATTTCAGAAAAGTGAGGGGAAGTGTCATGTTGCTATTATCAATGTTTTCTATGGTCACTATATCAGTGATAGTAATAACTGTTTCTCCAGCATTACCATTCTCGATTCCTCATTGTTTGTGATTTACATGCCTGCCTCAGAAATATTTCTGACTACTTCATAAGTTGATTAATTTTAATGAACTCTCTGGAAGTCAATCTAGCCATTTAGATGGATTCTTCTTTAAACCCCAATATAAAATAAAAATAACCAAAAAATATGCAGTGAATAAATTTTTCAATTAAGTTCATCTTTTCAAAATCTTAACACTTGAAAATGTAGTCTAAATCAAGTTTTTCGAGATAAAATTTTAATGATCTAGAAGAAGCAGCCTAGTCTTTGTGGAAAGAAAGTTTCTTATGGAGGGAGCACCTGTCAGATTTTCAAAAATGCTGATTCAAACATAGATCAACCCAAAATCTATGTCACCCATATCACCATAACAACAAAAATTTAACCATAGTATATATTCCAAGGTAGAGAATTTATGCTACTAATTTAGACAGCACTGACTCCAATTCCACAAAGTAATATGATAGACAACCTTTCCCTTCCTCGTGTTTGTGAAAGAGCTTCTCTACCACACCACAACCCTTTCACCCACATCTTCCTAAAGTGGAAAAGCAAAGGGCATAGGAGGTGAAGACAGGAAGGAGGGGATTGTGTTCCCCTTAAATAACCACATACAGGAGAACAGGAAGTGGTGTGTTCAATGGGAGAAACATTTTCTTGCTAGATAAACGACTTTCTACTTTTCTCACCCTGAAAAGGAAACTGAGTTTCCCCTATGGGTTTCTGTTCACCACATTTTCCTGTGTTTTTCATCCTCATATTGCCATAAAGTTTAGGTAGCCATCCTACGCATTACTGTTCCGGGCATTCAATGAGGATAGTTTTCACTTTTACACTAAGGAGGGATCGAGTATAAAGTGTGTAGGAATAATTGATTTTGAAAACTCATGGCCCAACATACAGATTTCATAAGCAAATTTTACGAAACTGTTTCTTTGTTTTTAGATATGCCATTGAGATGTGCAGTGTCATTAAAAATGGCTTATTTAGTAAGCATTTACCTATATATTTTAAATGGTTCTTTTCATACATTTAGAAAAAACAAAAACAAACAAAACAAGCTTCACTGTCAAAACTTCCAGTGTGTGTACTTACTCTGTGTTGACACTACAGTTTTATACAGTGATGCTTACATGTTGCTTTGGATATAACTATGCAAAAACCATTAGCACCGGCATTAGTTGTATGTAAAATGATGAACTATTAAGCATTTTATTTTTTACATTATAGCAACGTACTTCACACAAACACTTTGGTTTCTTGGAACATAATCTAGCAGTTTTAAAAGGATAAAGTATTTACATTAACATAGCTCATTCTATAAAGATTAGATTGCTTATTACTTATAAAAGGAAAATGTTATTAAGTTACATGTAAATCAAGCCATTATTTTAGAGCCTTTTCACGTCATACAAATCTGTTTAATAGCAGTTACTTACGGTGGGTATTTGATGTTTTTATTATGTAGGAACATTGTGAATTAAAATGATTGAAAACATATTCATTAAACACAGAGTACTATTATAAATTTTTTAATTAAATGAAAACAAATTTTAAAATATTGTATATTTATTAGAAAATACTAGGTCATTACTGTTTTATACAACACATATATCTTTAGCCAGAAACTATTAAATGATCAATTTGTACTTTTATTTCACTAATAAGAACTTAAAAATGGGAGAAGCTCATTGAATGAATTAGGGCTTTTCTCATTTAAAAAAAAAAAAAAACCCTCAGTATTAGCTTTTGTTACAGTGGAATAACGACTCACATGACCGAAATACTTCTTAAAGAATGAATGTAAACATCAAATGTAATGTGGATGTTTTACAGCGTCAGACATAGGGAGTAGTGTTATGTGGCTTAGATGGAAGAGTTTTGGAAATTAAAAAAAAAAAAAAACTAAAGCCAAAGTTATTAAAACAACTAGATTTCGAAAGTATAAAACAATAACCAGGTGTGGTGGCACATGCAGAGACAGGCAGTTCTCTAATTCAAAGCCAGCCTGGTCTACAGTCTGAGTTCCAGGACAGCCAGAGCTATACAAAGAAACTCTGTCTAAATAAATAAACAAACAAATATTTTTTAAAAGATAGAAAGAGAAAAATAAAGTTTATAAATTTATAAGCCAATTTAAAAACCTAGAAAGTTTAACTGTGTTTTTGGGTTATTTAATACCCTGAAGTCAAATCATCACACAGATGGTACAAAATTAGCAAATTAATAGTATTTAGAAGTTAAGTTTAGGAATAAGTTTATAAACCCATCATTTTCATTTCTAGAAATTAAAAAAAAGCCTATAAGTTTAATTAAAGCTATTCTCTGTATAGTGCCAAGAGTCTGATAATGGTAGAAGTATCATGAGGGTAAGCAACTTCATTCGGATTGTACCTATAAGAGGAAAGAATGCCTGGTACTGTAAATGTACCCTACAACCCGTGCGTACAGATGCCACAAGCCTTAGGGGTAAATATACTAGTATGATGCAAAATGGACATAGTGTCAAACTGCCCCCTGAATTCACTTCTCCAACCCAGCTCTCAGACATCACTGGAGATATGTCTTTGTGCAGTGGCTGTTGGTTAATGCAGAAACTCACAACTGGTCATCGTGCAGAAAATAAGTGTCTGTGGAGGGTTCTGCTGGAAATGGGATATATATAATCAGCCCTTTTTAGCAAGACTCAGGAACTATTGTGAAAGAGAGGAAGGCATGTTCTTAAGAGGTAGAGGTCAGGGAAGACTGGAGTGATCATTGTCTTCCTGGCATGACAGAACCACCATGCTCATGGCAGGTATGAAGGTCCATAAGACCTTCATGAGGCCAAGTCAGTCAACATTAAAGCATAGATAAAGCAAGGATTCACAACCTTATACCTGGAACTGAAGAAGGAAAGGAGAGTTTAGTTTTATTTAAGAGTGCGAATGCTGGCAGGTCAACTATCTCCCACTGGGTGGCCCTACACTGAACAGTATATGGACATAAAATATTGAAATGTGTGAGTCATTAAAAAAAAACCAACAACAACAGAAAGTCAAGAGGGGTAGGAGTGGGAGGCACTGGAGAAAGTAAGGCGTGAACCAATCAAAAGGCAACGCACGAATGTAGAAAGTTCTCTAAGAATTAATTAGAATTTGTACTTTTTAAATGTTTTGGCATCTTTTTAACCCTTGGGTTTGAGCTACGTATAACTCATTGGTAGAGCATATACCTAACATGTGAGATTCCCAACAACGCAATAAATTAATCAAACTTTTCTTTGAAATTTAAATAGGACTGTTTCATAAATTTGAGAGTAAACATTGACATAAATTGCTAATGATAGGAAGCATTACATAATCATGTAATTTGTTCAATTGGATATGTTTTTGAGGAGGATATAGAAACACCAAAATAAAGAAATTCATATAAGATTAGTATGTAATTAGAAATTGATCCACAGTTTTTTCTCTCTTACCAGTTATTTGGTAAGCACTATCTTTTATTTTTCACTATATGCAGATATTGTGTGAAGGCAGCAAAGACCTGTTATACTTGTTGCCCATTAGGTGGTAATAATACTGATATTCTTATTTATATATTAAAATCTCTCTCTTTTAACTTGCAGTCTTGCTAAAGGGAGGAAAAAGAGAAGAAGAGAAACCATTTCGAGACTGTGCAGATGTATATCAAGCTGGTTTTAATAAGAGTGGAATCTACACTATTTATTTTAATAATATGCCAGAACCCAAAAAGGTAAGATCAGAAGTTCTTATGGGATGTAAAGCAGATCTTAGTTAAATTGCTAATCAAACAAATTTGTGAGTCATTGAACACAATGCATATTGTATACACATTGACACACAGATACACACACACACACACACACACACACAAACACACACACACATCAGCTGCTCTTTTTCTGTTACCAGAGGAACTCTATGTTTCGATGGTCCATAGAAGATAAAACCCATATTCTTCAGACATTCTCCAACACCAGAATCTCTGATCTGTTCATCACATAAACTTTTGTTTTCTTCTGTTTCTTGGGTGTGCTCAGACATGTTTGTTTGCACAAACTACATGCTGGTATCACATCTACCATCTGTACATGAGAACACATTAGAAGTGATCTTCCAAAGTCCCAAGATGTCAGGGAATATGTACTGTCCAGCAAGAGAGCATGCCAACTCCAGGAATTGACAGGATTATTGCTCCTGTTAACATGGGAGAAATGTAGCCTGTCTTAACACACAATTGTGAAAGTATGAACCTCTCATAAGTACTTGAGTGCAGGTGGGAAGAACATACTATTCTTCATGTTGATCAGTGCCCAAAGTAAACTAGGAAGCAATTAAGCAACATCCTATCTTATCTCTTTTAGAGACCCTCCTCTGTATTCGTCCATTAAATCATCCATCTATGTACAATTAATTAGATGTCATTCATTTGCCAGTCACTGTCAAAGGATATAAATACAAAACAAACAATTCTCAGTGTATTAGAAAAGGCATTCATTTAGAGTTCCCAAATACTACAAAAGTGGCATGCTAGAGGTGGCGATTTGATGGAGGTTAGTTACATAGGGACCTCAAGTTGAGGCAGTCAAAGACAGTGGGATCATACCGATCTGTGCTTCAACATGCAAAACTTTTGCTGCATTTAGAAGGTTCAAAGACAGATGTCTGCTCTTGGATAAAACACTTTACCCGTCCTTTGCCACACCTGTTTATGCATCTTCATTTTCTTTGAATCCTGTGAAAAATGCACGTTATTTGGCCTTCTTGGATTTTCCCAGAGAATTTTGTATGACATCTCTATAATTAAGAGTTATACAAAGAATGTATGGTGGCTTTTTGTTCTTACAAACATGCCAAGCACATTTTCTGCACACAGTAGGTTCTTAATATATCAGCACTAGAATGAGCAAATGAAGAAAAGCATGAACTGGTCATGACATCATCAGCATGTTGATCTGGTAACACTAAGCCCAACGGTTTTCCTGACTTTAGGACCTTTTGGTAAGCAAGAGAGGTGAATCTTGGATAACAGTATGTCACATATCATGCAACTCCAAGGCCTGTGTCTGGTCTAGAGTCCTGGTCCAAACAAAGGCTTGATCTTTTTATACCCCTGTCTCTTGATCTTAATTTCAATAAAGACTGGATACGTCTGTCTCACTGTTTTTCTCTTTCCTTGAGGCAACATTTTCTTCTTGAAAGAAGCTTTCAGTTTTGCTCTACAGGTGGGAATGGGAAAGATGGGGCAGAAGGCACAAGATGGGAGAAAGATGGCATGTGCAACCCTCTGTGCTCCCACCTCAGCCATTTACAAAAGCTTTTTGATTTCACTGGCTTTTTCTGTGTACATTCTGGACAACATTCTTGGGATCAAGTATTGTATGACTTAAAATAAGGCAAAGAGACATACAAATATATGAACATACAAGAGATGAGAATAACTGATGGTAGGGAGGGGCTTTTGGATATCCTAAAATAAGAACACACGCGCACGCATGCACACACACACACACACACACACACACCAAACAAACAAACAAATTCAGAAGCCATAATATACAAACAAAAAAAAAAACAGTAATACAAAAAATGGCCAGACACAGCATTGTGGAACTAAAAATCTACAAAATACTTTTGAGTTCTTTTTATGTTGGGCTTCTACTATTGGGAGTTGGGTCTACCCTTAAGTGTGGTTAATCCAACCAGTGAGACTGCATTGGAGAATTTTTTTTCCTTTCTAAATAGATGTCAATTGGAGATAGCTTCTTGGTTAGGAGCTATCCAAGCTCCTAACCAAGGGAGCTCCTGTCTCCTTCCTCCTCTGACCACTGGGATCTCATCTGTCTTGAACTTTTAAAGGTCCTGTGCATGCTACCACAGTCTATTTTGACTGGCATAGTTCATGTCAAATAAAAAAAAATGATTGCTAATGTGTGGAAAGCATTGTTTTAGATGTCATGTGGAAGGCAAAAGCTGTGGTTTAGGATGATTTAGTTTTTCAAGCAGATAGAAAATGAGAATTCTATCTTTTATATCTTTCTTTTGTTTTGTAGTATTCATGGCTTGTGGTTATTTTCCTCTGCATTCCCTTCAAGGCACAGTAGTGGGAAACAGAATTTCTCTTTTCATTTCACAAGTGTTTAAAGCCAAATACCCTGTAGTCAGCTTAGCTTCATCCAAAACAAACCATTAAATCATAAGTCTTATTGTAAAATATTAAAAATTTGTTTCTGAACTCATAATTCTTCTAATTCTTGAAAAAGTACTGTAACAAATGTGTTAAGCCTTTTCCATTTAAGGTTATGGAAAAATAATTAGCATCCAGAAGGTTAATCATTCCAATTTGTATAAAGCATAGAAGCATAAAAACTATGTGAATCAAATTCCCCCCTTTGTTTGGATTTAAATCTCTGTATTAAGTTAAAAGGTGTTTAATGCTTGAGAGCTTTGACCTAGCCTGGGGAAGAAGCCAATTTAGCCTTTTCTTGGACAGAACTAAGCCTCAGTCATAGAATGAATAGATGCAACAGACATAGCAAATGGAGCAGGGCCCCTGTCCACAGGAAAAACATGCCAGATAGCACCGACCACACAAGACCAGTAAATGAACTCTTCAGGTCTCTCATGTCTCAGATCCTTCTAAAATTGATCATTTATTCCATGGAATGTCTTTAATATGTTAGGAAGGTACTTTTTACTTTTCTTCTGAATATAAATTAAAAATTGGACTTTCTTTCCTTTTTTTTATTCAAGGCTGAAAACAATGTAAGTAGATATAAATTAAAAATTAGCATAATCAGTCATCATGATAGCAGTAGTAATAAACAGAACCCAGTAATCATACTCATAAGGTAAATTTATTGAACATTTGCATAATTTGGTTTTGAATAGTCCATTCTATTCATAATAAATTATAACTAATATAAATCATATTCAATGGCATGTTTAACAATACTTCAATGCAGTAAATATTATGCTAAACGCAAACAGTAATAAATAATAAAAACCTGCATTATATTGTCTGTAAAATTTATCTAAGATCTAAGAGTGCTTATTCCAAATACTTCTGTAAGAGTTCTCTGTGCCCTTAATCTTCACACACACACACACACACACACACACACACACACACACTGAGAGAGAGCAGAGTTGAAGCTCTATCTAACCCTCAAGTCAGCTTAGTTCTATTGTCTCTATATTCCTGCAATGGAATCTGGTATCATTATTACTGTTGCATGTTTGCAAGAATCAGACCCTCTTTAAATTCCTTAACATCTTTCCCTCTGTTTTTCTCTGGGTCTTCTCAAAATGTATGCTTAACAGTTAATATTGCAAGTTGTTGCTGTATGACTCTTTTTAAAAGGAAAGCTGTGTTTCAGGAAAAAATTGTAAGTGATTTAGAACAAAGTATGTAGAATTACATTAACTAACTGTCATTAAAAACTCATAGCAAAGTTTTCTCTACACTTTGTAAATGTACAAATGTGGTGATGACTTTCCTGAGTATCTAGGTAGAATCTATATCTTTGGACACTAACTTTTGTTGGTAGCTAAAGTTCCATCAAGAGATAAATGGGTCAGGGGCAAAGGGAAGAATGGGAATAGATAGAAAGAGAAATAAATGTATAGATAGGTGGGTAGGTAGGGAGGTGGTGAGTTGATGGATGGGTGGATGGACAAATGGATGATGAATGGAGGGGTAGGTGGATAGGTGAGTGAGTGGGTGGGTAGATAGATTAGTAGATTGGTGGGTAGGTAGAGATTAATACATATACTTACACACATACATACATACATATGAATAAATACATACATGACAGAGATTGCTTGGATTAATCAATAAATACAGTTTGAAATTTCATTAAGGAACCAGTAACATTATTTTCTCATAGCAGGATGTTTCCTTGATATTCTAACTTCCGTTACTTTCAAATGTTAGTTGCCCCAGGTGTTTCTTTGGAATCTCAATGTTCCACTTAAACTCTTCTACTTGAGTTTAGTCGTATAAGGATCCTGAAATCTCTTGGGCCAGGGTCAGTAATGCCTCCTTCATTTCAAGTTTGTAGGTATTTTTTTTATTGGATATTTTCTTTTTTTTTTTTTCTTATAAAGTCATTTAATTGGGGCTGGCATATAGATTCAGAGGTTCAGTCCATTATCATCAAGGAGGAAGGAGGGCATCATCCATGTAGATGTGGGTCTGGAGGAGCTGAGAGTTTTAAATCTTAATTCAAAGGCAGGCAGGAGAATAATTGCTTCCAGGAAATAGGAAAAGGGCGTTAAAGCCCACACCCACAGTGACATACTTCCGCCAACAAGGACACAACTCCAAATAGAACCACCCTCTGGGCCAAGCATACTCAAACCAACATATATGTCCCCAGTAGACTTGTTCAAAGATAAGATTCTATGGGAGTCATAGCTAAACAAACCATAATGCAGAGTATATTTAGACCACCTTCCAAAGCCCCTAAAGTATATAGAGTTCTCAACTATATAAAAAGTTCAAAGTTCAAAATCTCTTCTGAGATTACTCCTACTTAACTGTAATCCCCAAAGCAAGAAAGAAAACCAGCTGGACAAACTCCAAACTCTGTATCTCCATGTCTGATGTCAAAGTGGCTCTCAGATCTCCAATTGACTTTTCATCTTTCTTGACTACAATAAACTTCCTTCCTATGCTGCTTACCTCCCTGTTAGCAGTTTTTTGAGTCAGGTATCCTACAGATCTTACATCTTGAACATCTTGGCATCTCCAAGGCAACTTCCACTTCACAGTTTCTTGTTCTAAGGTCTAGGATCCACATAAGATCTCCCAGGCTCCTCCAAAAGGCTTGCATTATTTATCCACCTCTGCTGTCTATCACACTCTAGGATCTGGTTGACTCCAATTCACTGCTGTACTGTTCTTAGATGTCATCCCATGATACTAGCATCGCCAGTACCCTTGTGTCTTCTGCTGCAACTGAGCTTCACCAATATCTTCTCATAGTCATGGTGCCAAACCTCAAATTCTTTGCATGGCCACTTCACTCCTGTGCCATAAACTGAGGCTGTAACTTCACCAATGGCCTTCCCTGTCCTCTCTCAATACCAAAACTCAGATGATCTCAATGATCCTTTCATTCCTTCAAAACCATTACCACCTGGGTGATTCTTACACATTAACAAGTACAACTTAAGCAGGAGATACAACCTTGGCAATCTATGGAACACGGCTTCTTTGTGCTCTTAGAAAACACTTATGAGATTCCACTTCAGTGATGCTGGTCCCTTCTTAATGACTTCTAATTTCTTAGCTCCAGATAAACTGCATCAATTGTCCCAATAATCCCTTCTATTCTTTTTTTTTTTAAAAATACTTTATTTACATTTAAAATGTTTTCCCCTTTCCAGATCTCCCCTTTGGAAAACTCCTATCCCATCCTCCTCCCCTGGCCTCTGTGAGGGTATTCCCCCTCCCACTCCCCTCTTCCCTCCCTGGCATTCCCCTATACTGGGGTATCTAACGCTCTCAGGTCAAAGGGCCTCTACCCCAACTGATGGTCAGCAAGGCCCTCCTTAGCCACATATGTGGCCAGCACCATGGACTCCTCCATATGCATTCTTTGGTTGGTGGTCCAGTCTCTGGGAGCACATGGGGTGGGGTGGCTGACCAGTTGACACTGTCTTTATTTACATTTCAAGTGTTATCCCCTTTCCCGGTCCTCCCCCCAGAAACACCCCTATTCCATCCACCTTCCCCCTGCTTCTATGAGGGTGTTCCCCCACCCACCCACTCACTCCTGCCTCCCTACACTTGAATTCCCCTACAATGGGGTATCCATCAAGCCTTCACAGGACCAAGGGCCTCTCCTCCCATTGATGCCTGATGAGGCCATCCTCTGCTACATATGCGGCTGGAGCCATGGGTCCTTCCATGTGTACTCCTTGGTTGGTGGCTTAGTCCCTAGGAGCTCTGGGGGGTCTGGTTGATTGATATTGTTGTTATTCCTATGGGGTTGCAAACCCCTTCAGCTCCTTCAGTCCTTTCTCTAACTCCTCCATTGGAGTCCTCATGCTCAGTCAAGTAGTTGACTGCAAACATCTGCCTCTGTATTTGCCAGGCTCTGGCAGAATGGATACAGAAAATGTGGTACATTTATACAATGGGGAACTACTCAGCTATTAAAAACAATGAATTCATGAAATTCTTAGGCAAATGGATGGAACTAGAAAATATTATCCTTAATGAGATAACTCAATCTCAAAATAACACACTCACTGATAAGTGGGTATTAGCCCAAAAGCTCAGAATACCCAAGATAAAATTCACAGACCACACAAAGCTCAAAAAGATGGAAGACCAAAGAGTGGCAGCTTCAGTACTTCTTAGAAAGGGGAACACAATACTCATGAGAGCAAATATGGGACAATATGTAGAGGAGAGACTGAAGGAAAGGCCATCCAGAGACTGTCCCACCTGTGGATCCATCCCGTATACAGTTACCCAACCCTGTTAAGTTTGTAGGTATTTTAAAATACTCATTTAACTTGACTTCTCTGAAATGATTGATTAATTTTATCTCTTTTCCAACCCCATATGTAACTCATTTTCTTGGGATTCCTTTAGTCACATTTTCTTATATATGACTACAATGAATATTCTTTTAATATGACTACAATAGGTTACTATATAAGAAACTAGAGATAACAAAATCAAATGTGTACCCATTTACAAGTTACTGATGAATATTGTCTATATAGTAATTATTTACTAAAACCTATTCATGGACTGCCCGCTCCTATCCCTAAGTACTTTTTCGTTAGTTAAATTTGCTTTTAGTTGCATTACTACCAATAAATTTGAGTTAGGCATACAGAGGGTTCAAAACCTAAATCTTTGTTACATTTCAGCTCAGCTACTGGATGTACAATAATTGCTAATTGTAACCATTGGTAGACTACTGCAATATTTTAAATCTCAGTGTGGCATTTGTAGAGTGGATATAAGAAGGATACCTTCATAAGCTGTTCTGGGTCAAGTTAGAAAATGCACATTAAATGTTCAAATTATCTGACATAAGTAATCTTGTCATTGTTAATGACTTCCTTACCCTCCCATTTTCTTGCTCATATGCCCTTTGTCTGTCTTCAGTAGGTCATCTCATCTCTGTTTACCCTTTGATACTCCTTCTATTGGGTGGCCATGCTACATGTAACACAATGTCCAAAATGACAATCATTTCTTTTCTTACTTGTTAGCTCTTTGTATTGAGTCTATTTATATCACTACTGTTATCATTCCTGAGGTCACTGAAGTTGGAAAACTGTGGACTCTGCTGCCTTCTTACCCATATGAGAGCAATCAGTGTTGAAATGTCAAGGTGTTTTGAGAGCATAATCCATCTTCTATTTATCATAATTTCCTCGATTGTAATATAGACTCGATGCCAAAGAATGCATGTTGAATGAAAGAACAAGTGGGTGAATATATTATCATTAAGGGGGATAAATGAATATTCCATAGTTAGGGGGAGACTTAAGAGTCATGGTGAGGACACAGAGCAGATGCAGAAAAGCAGAAGAGTGGTCTTGGAAACAGACAGGGAATTTAAGTGTATGAATTTGGAGATGGGTCAATTCTTAGGATAATAAAGACATAAGGGTAAGTGTCAAATTAGAGGTAGACCCCTGAGGAGACCAAGTGTCCTAATTCATATGCACACACAGGCACGCATGTCTTAGCTCTTCACTGCCAAGAAGCAAAGGAAATAATTCTGCTGTGAATGATGATTCTTGCCATTGCTTTCATACCCTTTGGCCATCTGTGCTCTAACACAGTGCCTCAGGGAAAAGATCCTGCTATAGTGCCAGCTTGCTGCTGGAGCCTCGTTTTCACACCTTTTGCCAGTCTTCAATATGCTTTATTATTAAATTGATGGACAAATGATATTCTTCATATTCCAGTTCTTGAAGAATCAAACTGCCAGATTCACATGTCATGAGTCACAGTGACTGCTTTCCAGAGTAATCACTTTGCAATGTATTTCTGTAAATACCATTACAGCTGTATGGAGAAAATGAATCAGTTTTAAAATAAATGTTCTTGTATGTAGAATACTTGAAATAATCATTAAATCTTTGAATGACTATTCTACATAGGAAAGAAAAGTTTGCCACTGTCAAGAGGCATATACTCAGTCATATTGTTCATTAATAAAATTTAAACAGTTTGTTTTAACAATCCACTCACCAAATTTTGTCTCCTGTATAATATTCAACAATCAAGAGTAATAATTACAGTATGTAATGTAGTATGTAAGCATGACTCTTGCAATAAAATACCAAAAATGGAATCTTTTATTCTTAATTACATTAATATTCTAATAAAACATAAAAAATATTGAACCTTATATATTGACCAAAAAAATAATATTAACATTGAGAACAATCATAATTTTTTATATGTAAATTTCCACAAGTGCCTATTTCAATTTGAGATTTTTAAGTTTTTTCAGGGGGTACTAGGAGTTGACCCCAGGGCTTTGCACATATAAGACAAGCATGCTACCACTGACCTCCATCTCAACCTCTAAAACTGTATTGTGATCTGAAACTAAGGTTATTAATATTCAGCTTTACATTTTTAGAAGTAATTAAATGTTTCTGATGGAACTCTATCAGCTGCAGTAAAAATGTGAAACCAGTAAGTATGTGTGAGATGTAGTTGTTTTCCTCTTTTTACAGGAGAGGCCTGCCCCTCCTATGTATATTTTGAAACATATCAGATCTTCGTTTTTCAAAGATGTATGTAATTTTCACTTTCCATTATTTTCCGGTTGTTTCCCAGGTATTTTGCAATATGGATGTGAATGGGGGAGGTTGGACAGTAATACAACACCGTGAAGA
Source organism: Rhynchomys soricoides (assembly GCA_019843965.1). Classification (NCBI taxonomy): domain Eukaryota; kingdom Metazoa; phylum Chordata; class Mammalia; order Rodentia; family Muridae; genus Rhynchomys; species Rhynchomys soricoides. Next base: position 17,080,659 of record JADRCH010000007.1, read on the forward strand.
TGGAAGCCTGGATTTCCAGAGGGGCTGGAAGGAATATAAAATGGTAAGGTGGAAGAATTTACGGTGACTTTTGATGTTTTATCAAGGGGTTATCTTCATGCATAATATATGATAAACCCTTGCACTTCTAGATGCTTTTGAGCTATTTAAAATAACAATTCTTACTTTAAAGACATTTTCATTAGTCACAAAACATTCATAAATCATGTTCAGTAAATTATTTCCATATGTGTAATAGAAAGAAAAAATGTATTATTATAATTATTTGGTGATTTGTTATGCACTCTTGAATTTGTTCCTAGTGGGAGAAACTAGAACTCCGACCCAGACTGGGTAGGTGATCAGGACAGGAAGCTATGCAGGGCTGCAGAGCATGGAGTCAGATGGATACTAGCTGTTGTCTCTCTCAGTTTCAAGTTGTTGAGATCTGTATGGGAGTGGCTCCATATAACCTTTGCATGTGACCAGCCAGGACTTCTCTTGCTGCAATGACTAGGGATTGTCACATTTCTAATGTCAAAGTTAGTATTTCCCAAGTACAGAAGTAAACTTTTAGAGCCATTTTAAGGGTAGAAGTTTTTTTCATTATTTTACATTGAAAGTTCTTTATAGTTCTTGACTTGATTTTCTAACACTTTTTCTCTCCAAAAGTGAAAAAAAAGATTATAAACAAAACTATCCACAGTAATCTCTTCCATCATGAAATAGACTTCTGTTAAGATATAACCCCTGTTCTTTGTTCAACTAAAATCCTTCAGCAACACATAGAACTTTACCTTTCAGGATTGTTATGGGGAAGTACAATGGTAGGTTAGTTTCTAAGAGCTCTTTCCATTTATGTAATTCTACACAGATGTGAGTGTAGGAATTTCTCAACATTTGAAAACTCGGTCCTGAAATGAGTCTGTAACAATAGGTCAAGTTTTTTACTCTGCCGTTCAGTGGTATATTAGTTCTGGGGAAATCATTTAACTCACAGTATCTTCCTCTTGTAATAACTCACATCATACCTTCTGCATCTGCCTTGAGGGGTGACACAGGGACTCAACATAGCATAAGCAAAGCTTAGTGAACTTTTGATAAACTGTAATTATTACTATTATCAAGTACTCAAATTTCAAGAACTATAAAAATTTATTAATTTCCTCTAAGAGTATTGTTTTATTCAGACCACTTTAATTCATACTCTTTTGACCCTACGAATATAGGATTAATATGAGAGAGAGGCTATATAATACAGATTAGAATCAATTGGACATACATTATAATTTAAGTTAATGATAACAGATAAATGAATTGTAAAATCGTCATCATACAATTTTCAAAATGGTGAATTATTGCCTGTGAATATCTGCTTTCTTAGCACATGAAGAATGTTAAGACATACTGAGTTGTTAGGTGTGAATTTGATTCATGTCTTTTAAATATTTACCAAACGTATCTATTCTTTGAGAATTGAGTTTTCATTATTGGAACTGGACTAGAATTATTCGTTAACCATTGGAATTTATCCTTTCCCCTCATTTTTAAATAAGAAAAGCTATCATACTTTATTCATACTTGAAGACTGTATCACCTCAGTGTCAATTATTTATGGTCTGAGAATGAAATTCGTTCCGAATTTTTTAAACATTTTGGCAAAATTGAGTATGAAGATTTTCTAAATTAAAATAGTCCATTGGTTAATGTTCATCAAAGCACAGGGTCAAAAGAGCTACAGCTTTCTCACGACTCTCATTCCTCTTTATTTTCACCTAAAAACAAAATAGCATGATTTCACCGAGCAAGGTGGAGGTGAGTCTTTATCAGTCTTACCTTTGCCTACTCTCTTCATGCAGGGCACTGGCTTCAAGCTTCCTTGGCTGAGGATGAATATACTTGGGGAAAACCACACTTGTATGCATGCAGCTCATCCTTCCTTTGTCTTCCCTTGCCTCCACTCTGGGGACATTGAATGTAGCCATGACCTTTGACTTCACCCCAGCATCTGTTTTGCTAGCTGGCCTTCTGTCATTACTTCCTACTGACTGATATGTGTCGCCTGCCTCTTTCCTGACACGTTTTCTAGAATTTTGTGTCAATATCATCAACCCCCCAAAATTACAAATTTTTTTTTCTTTTTTAAGCTCCTTGTAACATGGAAGTTTGGAAAGGACTTGATTCTCAACATTGGCTTTAGCCCGTGGAAGTATTCTGAACTTTTCTGCCTCTTAGTTCTTCCTTAGGAGGAAATCCAGCAAAATCTGAGTTATAGACTTGTAAAGACATTCACTGCTGAGAGAAAAGTCTGTGGTAGTTCTTCAGATGGGGCATTTATGGACTATAGTACTCCTTCAGGACGTAGAGACACCACATGCACCAATAGTCTTTCTGCAAATAAAGCCAATGAACCATAGAGTCCCAAAAACTTCTTTAAGTGGCAGCTTTATGACAGGCAGTCACTGGTGCCCTGGGGACAGACTTGGATTATTTTAACAACAATTATCCCTATAAACAAAGCTTCCTATTGAAAATAAAATTACCTTTTGAGCAGCTAGGTACTTTCTGTGAGTTGTTGGTTCCAAAAAGAAATTAAATGCTTCTTTTAAATTGCATTTCTACATATCTATATTGAAAAAGATAAGAAAAATGTCTTTAAATCAAAATTCCTTCCTGTCTTTCTTGGACTAGGTGTCTCAGCAGTGAGAGGAGATACTTCTAACGTGGGCTTTAATTGTGGAGTAAAAAGAACCATAGGAAAACCAGGCTTATCTGCTTTCTTTAATAATTTGTATGAAAGAAAAATGAAGCCCAGAGAGTACAAGGACTATGTCTGGTTTCAATTTTGTTTCATCTATAAAAAGTCAACACTTCCTGTGAGCATTATCAGGCAAAACAAATAAAATATCAGAGACAATTATTTTATTAACTTGGAAAAATTGCAAAATAAAATTGAACATTTTTTCAGGTTTTGGCAAAATTAATGAATATTGGTCCTTTCCTCTCCCTGTATTTTAAAAGTATAATGTGACTCTTGAGGCCAATTTGGAGTCAGTGTTGTTTTTCTTTAAATTCCAGTGTTTCCCCTTTTATTAAACTACTGGGAGATAAATGAAATTAACCGCATCTGTTTTGTGGCATCTAAGTTCTTTGTGCAAATATGATTGACAGAAGAGAACATACTCATTTTTGTGAATATGTATGGATGTCCATTTTATTCATAACAGAAGAATCTATTCCTTTTACTAAAGTTGTTTCTCTCTGCCTCCTGACCATCAGAACAGAATTCTTATCATTTTAAAAAGTTTTTAATTAATTATTTATTTACATCCCAAATGTTGCCCCCCCCCATGGTCCCCACTCCCAGAGTTCTTTATCCATCCCCTTTCCCTTCGCCTCTAAGAGGGTGCCTCCCTGGGCACCCCCTTTCTCTGGGGCACCAAGCTTTTACAGAAAATTTAAGATAAAAGAATGATTTGTTATTAGCTGTTATATACCAAAATACCTTAAAATGCTTTTGAGCTCGGCACCACTATATTTTATGGACAAATTTCATTTCTTTCTATCAGTTCTATAATCAAAAGTGCCTCCTAGTATGGAGACCACTATGAATATGTAGCTTCCTGCCTCTTTCATTCAGATAATTTTATCTGATTAATATATTTTTCCTAAGTTATACATAGCTATTTAATGTTATATTTATACAAATCTCAACTTTTATTACATAGCAAACATACCTATGAAACTTTTTGAATATACTGATCTTCAGGCCTACTGCAGACATTCTCAAATCATGTATATGTATGTGTGTGTGTGTGTGTGTGTGTGTGTGTAAGTCATCATCTCTGGTCATAAATAACACACAGCACAGCTATGTCTAATACTCACCTCCAAGTAAAAGGAGCCATCAGAATTATTAATGATTAGTTATTAATGTGGGATAAGAACTTAAAATTATCTGTACTAGATACTGAAACATTTAAGCTGTATAGAAAGAGAAAGAGAGAAATCAGGTCAAAGATGAGGAAAAAGGAGACAGGTACATTCCCATTATGACAGTCAAACACTAACACTGACCTCAAAGGGGATAATAGTTAGTCTCTTTGGCTTGGGATCCATGGCTTAGGTATACAGACTTCCATGTTCCATCATGGAAGCAATGGCATGAAGTTTTCTATAATAACAGAAGAAAGAAGTTCATAAGTCAAGACATCTTAAAAATGTGTTAGTGGAGACATCAGTGAGGAGGGTTAGAGCAAAACAGGAGAAATCTGCAGTAGGCCTGAGATGCTGTCTTTTTGTCATTAGCCCCTTGATTGTTGGAAACTAGGATTTTGTCCATTTATGGATTCCAAGATGTTTTTACCTGTTAGTTACAGGACATTAGATGACACAGAAATGGGCAAAGAAAAGACTATTTACAGAGCTAAAGATGGCTCAAGATAAATTGTTAACTAGGCTCTGGACCTCCAGCATTGCAAACTCCATTATCACCAAATAAGCTAATCAGCTTTGCAGAAGGTTAAGCTTGAAGGGTTAACTTCAAACTGAGAACACTCTGGGAACCCTCCTTCACAGACAAGCAGCAAAGATTGAGGAGGGAGTGGTCAGTGTCTTCATTTGTGCAACTTTGAGGCCTCATTTGTGCAAACAGTTGGCTTTAAGTTTTCATTTCTTAATTAAGTTCTTGGGTTAAAATAACAAGAACTAATAATTGTTTCTCTAAGCAATGCTCAGGTTATCATAACACATTCATGTCTAAAAGCCTAGTGAAGAATGCTGTTGATATATACACATTGCATTTCGGCCAAGAAAGGCCCTGGGATACTTAGATCATACAGAGTAGGAGAATACCTGTGCCCCTCAAATAACTTGTCATCTTCCAGAAGAAAGGCAGGAAGCAGAGAATGACTGTGTACTGGAACGGATCCTCTCAGTAGGTTTTCCTTAAGTGCTGCTCATGAGTGAACACTCAAGTGTCTGAAATAATTGTCATTTTTATCACACTGCACACTTAACCGCTGTTTTGCAGATGAAGAAGCTGAGTCTCTTAAGTGAAGCAGAAAGTCTCACTGAAATGTATGTCTAAGGAGTCTACAGCTGTAGCCGAGATAAGGGAACTGGTTACTTAATCCAAGCCAAGCCATTGTTCCCCACGTCAGATGCATGGTGGTGGCTGATAAACTACTCAACAGTTCACTAATGTGGGAACCCACTTCCATTTCCCCTTTTTGGCCTATCTGCCATCTTCATGATGAAACAGTTGTTTCTGCTTCATCACACATGGTTTTCTCCCTGCACTGCCTCTCCAACAGCCGTGTCGCTTCATTGTAGTAAAACTTTTTGCCCATTTTCAAAGTTTTCTAGGTGAGGTGCATGAAATTAAAATTTGGTTTCTAAAGGCAAATTACAAGGTTTTCTCCTGAAAGGAAAGAAATCTACAAAGCCAACTATGTAGCAAGAAATGTTTTAGTTTTGGGGATTTCCTTCAGAGTTACATGCTGAGAGCAGAAGCAGAGGCTTTCTGTTTTGTAGGAATGGCTCTCATGTTTGTCCGTTTTTTTGAGGCTCACCCGGGATTGATGCTCTTTCCCCTGGGGAAGCTGGGGAGTTTTATCCATACAACGCTTTCAACAGCATGGAAATATTTGACCTAAGACTTAACACTTCATCATTCCCGGGCTCTCTGCTCACATTTAATATGATTGCTGATTCTTCGTTTCAATGCTTCATGGCAAAGGGACTTGTCGAGTGGCTGCAGGGACAGACAGCTCTGGCTTGTTTGAACTGAAAACTGCAAGGGAAATCCCAGTGGCCCTCCTTGTCTTTCAAACAATTGCTGCAGTTGAGGAGTGCTAACTCCGAGTTTCGGCTCCTTATAACTTTCTATTCTGTGCATGCCTTGAAGAAGGTAAACTTTGGATTTCTTAGCATGTAGCACTTGCTCCTGTGAGATGCTGTAAAATCTTGAGCACGTCCTAAAAATTTACAGATATTTCCAGCTACTGTATAGTTTTTAGCAAGTGTGGCCTGAGTGTTTGGGGAGTAGGAAAGCAAAAGTAAGGACCTGGATTAAAACCTCAGAACCCACATAAAAACTATATGTTGCGGCAAACACGTGTAGTCCCAGTACTGGAAGACTGAGCCAGGAGGCCCGCCATTCCATCTGATGATGAGCTCTGATTCAATAATTGATCCTGTCTCAAAAGTACGGTGGAAGGTGGCAAAGAGGACACAACAAAGGAAGACCCCAATGTCAAACTCCGGCTTCCACATGCACTTGCATGTGTGTGTGTGCAGACTTACTTACACACACACACACACACACACACACGTAGTCACTGGAGTACTAACTTTAATGTATTATATACTTTCATCTGAATTAAGCAAATAGTCTTTTAGGGAGTATATATGCAGTATCATCCAGAAAAATAATGTGCAATTAGTAAAAAACAAAACAATACAATACAAAAACAAGTTAAATTAGAGAATAACTTTGAAAATAACTATACACATATTAACTTTTAATATAAATCTCTGTGCATGTGCGTGTGCGCGTGCACGTGTGCGTGTGTGTAGAAAACTCTGGGCACTCTAGGCATTTGCTCCAACTACTAAGCTGAAACAAAATGGACTGTGATCTGTTGCTATTGCAATAACAAACCTGGTAGACAGAGATCTGATGCCAACACCACTAGTTTTTGTTTTGGAGAAGTGAGTCTATTGGCAGAGGCAATAGAAACAGGTTAGAGCATTATTAGTGGTCAGTGGAGACCAGCATATTTTATAAAAGAAATAGGGAACATCAATTCATTTTTTTTTAGGTTGATTAATGGGAAAAAAGTTAAGCAAACTTTTGTTTACCATTAAAACTGATTTTAAGTTGGAAAAGAAAGAAATATTTTCTGTATTTTATCACTTTTGAGACAGGCAGGACTGCTGTAATTATTATAATACTTCCTTCACACTTTTAAATACAAATTAAGTCTTCATTATAAATACCCCCAATTAACTACGGCCCATTTCTTGGCAAAACAACCATGTGTAATATATATCATGTGATTAAAGGACCTAGCTTTTTAAACATTTGTATGTATAAGCATGATTAAGGAGTTTATCCAGAGGAGGATTTGTATGGAATGTTCTCAAACACTAGACTCTGTCTGGAAGCTGACTCTTGTTTTTACTAGCTCTCAGCTGTATGGCTGAGAAACAACCAAATGTCCCATTACAATGACGAAGTTTAAGTGTCTCTGAAGTGCTGTAACATTTGCTCATTTTGCCTTCTGTTCTTTTCTTTAATGTCTGTAAACTTTAGTGTCCATTGCTCACTGTATGTCACTTCTTCATAGTTTTTAAGAATTCTCAAAGACAGTATAGCTTCTATTGCTAGGCAGCTTAAACCTGCTTCAATAAGATAATGGATAGATAAGGAACTAAGTTGACCATCAGGTATTACCAAGGAAGAGCTTTCTGAGCAACTGTCAAAGGCCCCAAATATATATCAGTAATTTCTCAGTTTCTTTCTTGTCAATACCTTCAATGTTAGGAATCACTTACCACCCCACTCCACCCCCCCCCATTGAAATTTTGACAGTATTTACTTGGATGATTCTAAAGAAAACACTAAGGCCCCAGTGAAGTTCATACACAATGATGTCAGCTCATCTACTCCCTGGCCTGTGTTTGTCAGCCTTTTGCCTCCAAACCCAGATTTTTGCCAATGACAAATCTAAGTGATGATGTCTACAGTTTTCTAAGCTCAATTATTAAAATTGATTATGAACTCACTAAAAGTATTAAATCATCTGAAAAAGTATAGTATAAAAGCATAGGACTTGGAGAAGTGACTGAAGGAGCTGAGGGAGTTTGCAGCCCCAGGGAGGGAGCAACAGTGGCAACTGACCTGACCCCTCAACACTTCCAGAGACAGAATCACCAACCAAAGAATACACATGGAGGGACCCCTAGTGCTGGCCACATATGCAGCAGAGGAGGGTCTTGTTAGACATCAGGGGGAGCAGAGGCCCTTGGGCCTGAGGGTGTTAGATCCCCCAGTATAGGAGAATCCCAAGGAGGGAAGATGAGAGTGGGTGGGTGGGTAGGAAAATACCCCCATAGTGGCAGGGGGAGGGGGGAGGAAATGGGGAGGTTCCAAAGGGGAGATCTGGAAAGGGGGAAACATTTGAAATGTAAGTAAAATATGAAAAAAATAAATAAATAAAATAAAATTTAAGAATTATGTTTTAAAAAAAGAACTGGTATTTCAGTTACTTCCTTAATTTCATTTTAAATTTGTTAAATAAAATTTGACTTAGGGTTATTAAACAATTTCCAACAAAACAAAAAGCATAGGATAATGAAAAAGTATAGCTGAATAATGATCACAATGAATTCATTACTCTTAAATGAGGTGTAGGATCCTGACACGATTCATTTGGAAATATTCAAATTATGTTTAAAATGTCAACTAACATTTTTAAAACTTTGTCAAGAGAAAACTTTGAATTGAGAATTGTTTCCTGATTAACCCTAGTAACTAGACTAACCCAAGAATGTCACAATAAACAGATTTTACTATGTCAAGAATTAGATGCAAATTTCAATGGAGAAAAACAGTGCAAGAGTGCTAGAATAAGTTAATAATTAAAACAAAGTGTAAAAGGCAAGCAACACTATACTTGTTCTTGTTATTTAGAAAACAGACACAGAACGTGAAAAAGTTCCCTCTGGAGTAACAAGTATGTGTTCTATTCTTTCCCAGGGTTTTGGGAATCCCTCTGGTGAATACTGGCTTGGGAACGAGTACATTTTTGCAATAACCAGTCAGAGGCAGTACATGCTGAGGATCGAGCTGATGGACTGGGAAGGGAACCGAGCCTACTCACAGTACGACAGATTCCACATAGGAAATGAAAAGCAGAACTATAGGTAAGCTCCATGCAGTCCTGCACTCAGCAGTCTTTGGCCTTGCCACCAAATGACAGCATGAAGTGGAAAGCAAGACATGATACGGATGGTCCTCTTCACTGAACGTTCAAGGTTTCCGTCTAGGCCTATGATTCGGAGATGCTGATAATGCTGGGCTTCAGTGTCAAGTCATAGATTGACTCTTAGATGTCGGCTCAGTCTTAGAGGATAGTGAGCTAAGGGATGTACATATGGCTCGGTTGTGATGGTTGTGAAGGTGTAGTGGCTTCATACACCTAAGACTGTCAACAGAAACTATGTGACCCAAAGGCTTCTAATAATCTCCTTTCTCTACCAAAAGACTTCTAAAGTTCTCCTTTTTCTTTCTTTCTTTAATTTTTACTCTTAATTTAATTTTTTCCAATTACATCCAGTATGACTAGAGGAAATTTTTTAGTTATTTGAGTGATTTGCATAAGAGGAGACCAGACATTGTCAGGAGGACTATCTTTTAAATAACAAAAATGGCAAATATAAATCTAAACAAGGAAGTCAGTACAAAAAACAGGCTGTGAAAATAGACAAACTGTACTATTAATTTTAAATGTTTCTGATTAACTTTTAATGAGCAGCTCATAGCTTAGGAAAAGTAAATGTGATGGCTAAAGAGATAATGTAGATTTACTCCACAAACACTATATCACTACCACCTTCTAAGAACTTCATTAGGCACTGGCCAGTCTCAACCAGTCTCACAGACCTTGCGATTAAGCTCTGTGACTACGAAGCTCCTAGAAATCTGGTTGACATTCCTTTGGACTGGGAGAATATTGTAGTTGGTGCCATTTTGTGACCTACCAACACAATAGCCATCATATTAACAGATCTTTAACTGTATGTACCTTGATTTCATAACCAGTCAATAGGAATCACAATGGCTTTGCATTGTCCATATTCCCCATCTGTCTTTATAATAGTGCACATTAAAGGGGTGGCGTATTACGGCACTTGACTTGTAATGCTAACAAACAAAGCCTGCGCTTCTTCATCCAGTGTGGCTGGCTGTGTCCTCAGAGATCAACTATTTCTGATTCTAATTTGCCTTTTTAATCATAACAATCTTTGGGAACTGAAATCCACATCTTCTTAATGGCATGACTTGTTTTCAATATGTTACATATATGACTGGAACTTTGGAGATGTAATAACCATTTTCTTAACAAATAGCAATGATGTCACATAACAGAGGGTGAGATATAGTAGTCTCATGGTAGAAGCAAGGGTATACTTTGTAGCAGCTCCAGAAACCAACGAAGAAACATTTATAAAATACAATGAAGCATAAGAAGAAATATTTCTAAGGAGGTCAATATTTTGAGAGTTGTGTAACATGAAAAACCACTGTAAAACATCAAGGGTACTCTTATGTAAATGTTTTGTCCTGAAACTTGAAACTGTATGAAACTTGGCTAGCATCAGGCAGCCTGACAATAGAGTTAGCAAGTAATTAGTCTCTTCTTTTTCTAGGCTCCTGAAGAATTTGCCCTGGTTCTTTTCCAAAATGCCACTCAGATTCCTATAGGCAGTTGTGGTGGAGGGTCTTGTGTGTGTGTGTGTGTGTGTGTGTGTGTGTGTGTGTGTGTTCGTGCATGCATGTGAGGTGGGGTGTTTGCAGGATAAAGTTAGGGCCAGCATCTGCAAGGCTTCTGGCGTCGGGTGTGCAAGGTGTCCATCACTCTTTCATATTAGAAGGAATGCTGGCTTCCTGGTAGAGTTCATCCCCATTACCTTTATTAAATATTCCTTAAACCTTTGATATTTATGATTCTTTTGCCCACATGTCTTTCACACATATGATAGAGAGCTAAGGTTTAAAAAAAGTCTTCCCAGCTTTGGAATTGTATGTGCTACAGAATTTCTTTCATAAAACGATGGATGAAACTCGAGAATCAGAATTACAAAGCTAGGACTCTAGTTTAATGTAAAACTTCTGGATTTTAAAGAAAGAGGGTAAAAGTACATTATTTTTCTCAAGGATACAGAGGCAATTTTTACTATTATTTTCTTCATGATGGTTTCTGTTATAGTATTGTTGTAACAAAGTGGGTGGTCCTGGCTTTCTCTCATAGGAAAACCTAACACAAGGTAGATCTACTGTTGTACTCTAATTTTTTACTATAATTTACTCTCATACAATTATGTATAGGATTTTTGTTTTCTTCAAATAGAAAATTATGGTGCATTAAATCATGTCTGCTCTGGTAGATAGTTATGCTATAGAAGATACTATTCTTAAGAAATGAAAAAGACTTACTGTAGTTTGAATGTAAAATGTTCCCCAAAAGTTTGTGTGTTGGAGTGCTTCTGTTCAAGTGCCAGCCAACACAGGCTGGTGGCTGTTGGAGGGTGGTGGAGCTTTTAGGAGGCCTCTCTGGATGAACTGGGTGACTGGAGAGTGAGCCTTGAGACCTTACAGCCTCACTATACTTTCTGTCTGCTCTCTGCTCCTTGACTGTAGGTACCAATTGCCCAGCCATCTCACATGAGTGCTGCTATGCCTCCGCCTTCAGCATAGACTGTAGCACTTTATTTTACATGTATAGGTGTTTTGTCTGCATCTGTGTCTGTGAACCACATTCAGGCATGGTATCCATGGAGTCCAGAGAGAGTATCAGATTCCCAGGAGCTAGAGCTCTATTTGGTTCTTAGAACCATGTGGGTGCTGGGAATTGAATCCAGGTCCTCCGCAAGCTCAGCCAGTGCTCTTAAGGGCTGAGCCATCCCTCCATCCCCAGTAGTACTTCTTAAATGCCAAAATAAACTATTCCTTCTGTGAGTTGATTTTATCAGGTGATTTATCACAACCATGAGAAAATTAACTTATACAATGGAAGGAAAGCTGAAATCAAAAAACTAATTTCTGAGGCTTCCCTTCCTAATCATGTCATTGATGCTTCTGCAGGGACAGTAATGCGTGGTGGCATCTGCATACAGTTCCAGCTGTCAGGATGAGCTTTTCATTTGTTTTTCTTCTGAACCACATTACCTTTGTCCTAGTTAAACTAGTAATACTAAGATGCACATAGTATTTTATATTTAATGAATTTATATTGCCGCCTCAGTCCACCTCCATAGTGCATTCGAAGAAAGAAACATTTTAAAGATGAGGAAGATGCTTGGCTCAGATTCAGTTGAACTTCAGCTGACATTCAAATCCTTGATGGTAACTGCTTCAAAGTTTTACATTTTACATGTTTTTATTTTTCAAGGCTTTGAATTAAATTCAGAGGGTTTTTTTGTTAAGATTTTAAGATTTTATTTTTATAGATGTTTTTAATTGAAATAGCACTTTGTTTTCCCTTTCATTTTCCTCCCTCCACCCTCTTTCCATTTATTCTCTCTTGAACCCCTCTACTCTCAATGTACTAGACTTTTTTTATTTTTAATGTACTTGCTACACACGCACACACGCACATGCACACACACATGAGTGCACATACATGCACATATGTACTCTTGTATGCACAAATATATATAAATAAAACCTGTTTGGGTCTGTTTCCATTGTTTGTGTTGTATAACCAGTGAGCTGACCACTCTACTGAATAACCAATAAGAGGGCTCATCGCTGGGATTGGCTAATTTGACTCCTCTCAGTGAATAATTGCATGAAGTTTTTAGACATTTCATTCTGAAAATGCTTTTAGCTCTAGTCATAAACCTGATTTTAAAAGGAAAACACGTCTTTATATTCTTGACACACTGATTAAAAGAGTTACGAAAAGATAGATTAACTTAGAGATGTGTGTTTAATACACATTTTCCCCTGTTAATCTCCAAGGAAACTTTAAATGCTTTTCTCAGATGAAAACAGAATCTATAGAACCCAAGAGAACATGAATCAGAAAAAGAAACTAATAACGTAAGAGTGTCGTGATAAACATATCATGTGGACTGACAGGCAGTCAGTGTGAAATTATTAAACACTGCCCCTAGAGAGGTGGCATTACCCATGTCCTCGTCATCTAACGTGCAAGCTAGTGTGCATGTGCGTGTGTGCGTGTAGCAAGTACATTAAAAATTTAAAAAAAGACTACTCTCAAAGACATCCTCCCGCAACAGCTGGAACGAGTTTTCAATAGACAATTGGATTTGTTATTTATCCCTTTTCACACATTTATATAGTGTTTCAACATCTACAAGTAAAGTCTACCCCTAAGTCTTTCATGCTTTTTTGTCACTACTGATTATCCAGCTGTTGCTACTAACCTTACTCAGTCTAAAAGTTTCTTGTTATAATGATGTTTCAGTAGCTGGTAACAAGTTTTCTATAACTTTCCTGCCTTATTGGTTCTGTACCCATGCATACACAAACCTAAGTTTATTACATGACTATGATTTTTACAATTAGGACACTATCTTAACTGAGCATACCTTCCTTGACACCTTCCCTAGTGAATGCTGTAGTGTGCCAGCCCATTGTTCCCTTGAGATCTGGATCATTCTCCCCGTCTCCTGGAAATGTTGGTGGCAGACTGCTGGCTGCTGAAGCCAGTCTTTAAGTATTGCTGTGGCCAGGAGAAGTCATATCACCCATGGTTGTTTCTCCTTTCTACAGGCAAATTGTGCTCAGTGACAGACAGGGGTGTAACTGCTCCTCCTACTCCTTCCCCATTCAAGGCCCAAGGTGCACAATCTTCTTAGTACTGCTTGGTTTTAGGACCACATCTCCAGCTATAATGTCCTGATCCCTTAACTACACCATGAAAGGACCTTCTTAAGCATCCCTAAATTGAGTTTACAGGAAAACATATCATCCTCATTCTCAAGACAATTTGGATTCTGTGCTTCTATTGACCTGTGAATGGCTCTCAGGAATCTACACTTTATCACATCACTAATAAGTATTTATTAACTGTTTCCAGCCAGCATTATTTTTATCTGTATATTATTCTGTAGTTTAAGGCTGTTGGCCATTTTGCTGGGACAGTCTCTCAGCTAGCTTCTAACTTAACCTAACTTCTCTTCCTTTGTGTTGGCTCTACAGGCAGCTGTCTTTGCTCTACCACTCTACCTTGCTCAGTCCTTCCCTCTGTCCCCTGGGTTTATATATTGTCTGGTTGGTCAGCTAGTCAATCTTCCTGTCCCAGCTCTAGCTACCAGTTCTTTACTATTCAAAAAGTCACTTGACCTTCACCACCTCAGCTTGCCTTTCTTTTGGGGCAGGACTGGAAGCTATAACCATTTACATATCCTGCTATCCTGGTGCTCTTGGCTCAGCAATTAACAATTGAGAACACAGGGACACACTTTTTCATAGCCAATATATACAACAATTTTGAGTCATCCCAATTTGCCTAAAAAATTCAACATACAACTGTTGGCACAATTACCAAGAGTTTATAAATAATATAAGTGAATATATACTTACTACGTATCAGATGTTCTCTTTTCGAATCAGAAAACTGGAGCATAACACTTTTCATAAAAATCGCAGAAATTAATATAACTACAAGGAAGAACTTGACGATCAGTCTTGTAGCTACTGACTATACATATGGCTATCCACCACTAAAGGAAAATCCATTATCTAGGTATTTTTAAATTAAATAAAATCCGAACACCCAGTCTTTGACAGCATGTTTCTTCTAATCCTGTTCTCTTTGTGGGCACATTCCCTCATCTCTTTTAGTCTCATGTTTTCTCTTTTTTCCATTCCTTCCATTTTTTCCCTATTCCTTCATTCTTTTTGTACCTTGTGATAGTGCTTCACTCTGTCAGCTAGACTGGCCTTAGAACTTACTCTGAGGGTGTTAGATCCCCCAGTATAGGAGAATGGAGAATGCCAAGGAGGGAAGAGAGTGGGTGGGTGGATAGGAGGTTGGGGGAATACCCCTATAGTGGCAGGGGGAGGGGGGAGGGAATGGGGAGGTTCCAAAGGGGAGATCTGGAAAGGGGGAAACATTTGAAATGTAAATAAAGTATGAAAAAATATAAAATAAAATTTAAATTAAAAAAAAAATAAGGAACTTACTCTGTAAGAGACAATGGTCTTAAAATAATGGTAATGCTCCAGCCGTGATCTCCTGGGAGGGGCTGAAGGGGTGGGCTACAGGGTTGAACCTCCACATCCTGGTGTAGTTCTCAACTTTCCAGCCCTGTAAATTAAAGTATTTGCGAAACTTCTTGAAGCTCAAAAATTATTTTTCTAGATAGGTACTTTTAAAAAGATGAATTTTATTTTAACAGTACGAATCTTTGCATGCATGTATGTGTGTACACTATGTGAGTGCCTGGTGCCTACAGAGGTTATAAGAGTGTAGCAGCACTCTGGAATTTGAGTTTTGGATGGTTGTGAACCATCATGTGGTCACTGGGAACTGAACCTAGCTTCTCTGCAAGAACAGCAAGTGCTCTTAACCATGGAGTCCTCGCTCCAGCTGTGGCCCTAATTTTCTACATACATTTATTTTCTATTTTACAGGCTTTGAATTACTTGATAAACAATTGAATTTTTATGTCTCTAATAAATAGTTAAGAGTTTCTGTCAGTTTAGGGATTAGGGTTGCCTGTTACATCATATAAAAATTTACTATCTAAAAATAGTTAAAAAATAAATATATGATCATCAACATAACAATAAACACAACCTCAAACATAACAGATTAATTGTGGGATTGAAAAGATGCTGTGCTCAGTGGAGTGAAAAGAAAAGAGCTCCACAGTGAGAAATAGAGTTTTGCAGGCGCTGCCTGTAAAGAAATTGGAGTTCAATGTAAAACCAACATGAATATACTGGCCTTAGTTATGTTTTCCTACTGTATTTTCTCTCTTTTCCTATAGAGCTATGGTGCTTGCTCTGAACGCTACCTTAAAATACATACAACGTGGCATGGTGAAGAGCCAGAACAATGTGTTTTGACCATAGTCACTTCCTTTCCTCCAACTCTTCCTAGATCCACCCGCCCTTGCCTTCCTTACCCAACCAACTCTATGTTCTGTTCTTTTCATTTTAAATCTTAAAAATCAGTTTATGCTGCTCATATGTGAAAGGTATTCAGGTTTAAATTTAATTTATTCTGATTGAGGAGGAGAAGAGATGTTTCAGTGGTTAAGGCACTGGGTGCTATTCTAGAGGATCCAGGTTCCATTCCAGGCATCCATACTGCATTTTACAACTATTTATGTATTCATTATATGGATTCAGAATCCAAACCAGATCTGTTGCTTACAATTTTAAAAACACACTGCAGCCTTTCCCAGGAACTTGGCCCTCACTCTGACCTCTCCTGGTTCCATTTACATCCATCCAGCTTAGCCCAGGATTGATCAGTGCTCCACCAGTTCCTTTTCTGCTTCTCTTTTGTTCCTCACAGATAGCTTCACTAAGCAGCCAGCTACCACCCTGGCTTCTCTCTTTCTCTGCCCACCTTTGCTCCTCAGATAAAAAACACTCAGACAGCTTTATTATTTCAGAACTTGCCAGATAGCACAACTGCTGGACACAGAATCTCCTGCCCTAACTTTATCAGGTAGCCTATATCAGCCAGCCTCCGCTGACCTCCTTGACTATCTGCTGGTAGAGAAGGCTGCTAATATTCTAGCTTCCCCAAGATCTTACATGGCTGTTTTGTGCTTCTCCTTCCAAAGCCTGGCCAAAAAATCTCTTCTCTTTCCCTGCAGCTCCTTTTCCTCCTGGGGCCTGGAAGTCCCATTTGTACACTTTGCCCAGCAATTAGCCTCTGCCTTCTTTATTGACCAAATCAAGAACCAATTAGGGAACCAGATCTTACTATCAACACCTCCCCCCACACAGATCCTCTCATTGCATTCGTTATAACACTATAAATGCCTCTAAATGCCATATACCTGGAACATATTACCATGTACTAAAAGCTAACCAAAAATTAATGTAAATTAATAAAAAATTATAGCATTTATAGAAAACTGATATTATAAAATTCAAATCATAGCTGCTAGATAATGATTGGTATATTTCTTATTCCCTCATATTAAAGTCCATAAAAAGTCAATTTGTCCCATTATTTGTTGGGCTAAGTTAAACTATTTATGAAAAATCAGAGTTTATATAATTTATTAAGCTAACGATTTTGAAATGGGTTTAGAATTGATCCTCTTTCACCATGCCATATTGTATGTATTTTAATGTAGCTTTCATAGTAAGCACCATAGCTCTATAGTTTTTAATTATGTATCACAAACATTCAAGACTATTTTATAGTGTCCTTACAACATTTGAAATGTAAATAAAGAAAATACCCAATTAAAAAAATTCAAGATATGTATGTGTGTGTATATATATATATATATAATATATATATATATATATATATATTATATATATATAAAAGTCTTATTGGGATTGTATTCTGGTAACATCACAATATATTAACAGATTTATAATTGTTGAAATGGCAAAATTATTCATTGTCATTAAAGCTCTTTCAAACAAACAAGTGGTGTGTGTGTGTGTGTGTGTGTGTGTGTTTCTTTTCATCAGATCTTGGGGAATTTTTAAAAATATAAACTTAATTTTTGTGTTATGTGTTTGTGGCGTGGTTTGGATATAATGAATAATTATAGCATTATTATCGTATTACAGATAGTAAAATGAGTCCTTCTGCATTGAGGAAAAAACTTTAATGATTTAAATCTAAAGGTAGAATAAGGACTTTATAATATCATCATAGTCTACCTATGCCATCTATAATTATTATGGGTGAATATTTAATTTTGTTATCTCTGTGTTTGGGCTTGAATGGTACTGTCAGATCAGAACTGATTGACTGACTGATAGCTATTATTAGCTTTGCCTGAAAAAATCTATGTGAATAGAAGAATAAAATATTGAGAAAATTGTGTGTGTGGGTGAAACATTTGAAATAATTTGGTCAGGAAGCACATCTTTTTTGCACAAGTTTTCTTTTGGGTTGGGAAGTTTATTGGAAAGTGGCTTTTTGAAACATATCAAATAGTGCACTGGGAACTTGGAGACATGAACTCTAGACTTGGATCTGCAGTTGCTTTTCTGATTGACCTTGGACACTTTGCTTCACTTTTCCAAATCTCAGATCCTCAGGAGTAAAATGAGGAGGTAAAGCTGAAGTTCATTCCAAATCTACAAAACAAATTCATATGAACTGAAAAACAAACAAACAAACAAACAAAACAAACAAACAAACAAAAAACTCCTAAGCTTCTCATGTAAATTTGAGCTCTGCATTTTTGGAGGTATTGGAAAACATGCTTCACTTTTTTTGAGTGAAATGTTTCTCATTTCTCTGATCCTCAGGGCTACATGGCCCTGCGGTCCTGGCTGGAACCAGTAGCAGATGTTATGAAATACCAAGAAGAAAGTTATTTCTGCAGAACTTCTCTGCTCTCGTAAATATCTAACATGGGTTTCCAAACTGAAGTTTTAAAAGGAGTTTTACTTGAACTTACAAAGCATCTCTGTTCCCCTTTCCTTCTCTTTTGAAATAGCATCCCATTATAGATTTCAGGCTGGCCTTGAACTTATAAGCCTCCTTATCACAGCTCTTGATTACAGGAATGTGCCTCCATACCTGACTACAAAATTTCTCCAATTTAGTAGATGTCATAATTCTATTTAATCTGTTGCTTAATCTATTTAATCTGTTGTTGTTGTTATTATTTCCTAAACCCAGAGGTAATAATTTTAATGAGTGGAATTTATAGTATATACTTCTTGCCTGAGATGAAATATTTATGAGGTACAACCAATGTGAACGGTAGGAGAAGAGCTGGACAGTAAATAGTCTCCCAAGCAATATAATGCACAAACACCAACAAAAATGATATGTTATGAGGAAGGTGCCATGGACCATGTGAGAAACCTGGGAAGGCTCACCAGGAGTAGTCGGAAATAACATAAAATGGGAAAATAGTAATTATCTGGAGAATAATACAGACAGAGTTGGTAATAGAAGTAATAGGAGGTAAGAAAGTTAAGAAGTTAAGTTTAATGGAATGGAATGGTGTCCCATTTAACTGCTGAACACATAGCAGGCAAGTGTTCTGCATCTTGTGAAGCTATGAGTCTCTGGATTTGATGCACAGAGAAGCTTCATTGCTCCATACTGAGGTCAGCACTAGTCTATAGATGTAAACACAAATACTTTACAGGGATTTTGTCAACACATTCATTTAGCAAACTGTACGTACTGGGTCATGGCACCTTTGTGCCTATGACTTCGTTGATCATAGGCCTCTGATTAAATCCCAGTACTAGGCATAAGTTATCTTCAATGGAGGCAGCCTCAGGTTCAATCAGAAATCATTTATTAAAACAAAACAGAGACAAACAAAAAAACAGTAAAAATAAAAATATAGACTTTCTTCCCCAGAATAAGGAAGAAATACAAATTTCACTTGCATATATTTGTGATTTAGTTTCACATTTAAGTCCTTTGTTAAAGATAATAGGTGAGTACTTAAGAGATTAGTTCTGCTGAGAGTGAGGAAGATTGAGAAAGGTTTCCTTGAAGAAATCCCTGTTCTTTATGAATTGTGAGTGCATGTGTGGGGGGCAGGTTTGAAGTATGGTGGCAGAGAAGGGAGCTTGACATTTCAAGAAGATGAACTATGCAGTCAAAACACAGATGTAGGAAAAGACACACATCATTTAAAGAATAGCCACCCTCTCTAAAGTGGGGTTCCCTGTACTACAGATAACAGAAGACCATAATCCAATTCCAATTGGGAATTATACTAATTGTGAAAAGAAGTAAACACAGAGATGTTTTTGGTCTACAAAAGAATCTGCTTATCCACACTGGATTCTTGATTGCTGACCTGTTGTAACATTCCATCCAACACAAGAAGAGAAATTATTTTTCCCCTGCAGGAAACCTCACACAATGCCTCCCAATGGTTTTTAGTATCATAATTGCTCCACTCTGTCTTCAGTCTAGAAGATGCTGGGAAGGAATTTTCTTGCTGCTTTCTAAATAGAAATAATGAAATGAGAATATTTCTGCTTCCCTTGGACATTTTTATACTACAAAACATCATTTAGGACCTCGGATTTTACAATGGTCTTACTTATTTTCTGGTAAAAGAAAAATCCACACTCAAATTTTGTGATGTATTACTAGAAAAGGCAAGGTACACTGAAAGAACTGTTTTTTGTTTTTGTTTTTGGTTATGATTTTTGTCTTGAAGTAAGAGCACATAAGTTATGTATTTTTCTAAACTTTAGAAAATAAAATTATATTTTCTTAGAACTCACAAAGATATATATGTATCTGAGTATACATGTGTGTTTAGAATCAAAATAGCATATAATCGCATCTCACTTCAGAAAGCCAAGATAATAATATTTGATGTCAGTATTTTCTTTGAAAGAAAATATTATCATCAATTTTGAAATCATACACATTTCATGGCCTTCCATGAGAACCACTGAGAATTGACTTTTGACATGATATTATAATAGTTGCTGTGACAGTGTTTATAGTGTCAAAAACTCAAGGCATCTGAGTCTTGCAAAACAAAACACCTTCATAGCAAATCTCTGGTAATTTCTCAGTGCCTCAATTCCCTGTCAAAGCAGTTTACATCAGTCAAGAAGAATTTATAGTGACAAACTTTTCCGGAAGTAAGCCTGAGAATGAAAGGACAGGTTAGATGGTAATCTTTCTAAAGTTTCCAGGGTCCTTTATGAGTAAAGAACACACACACACACACACACACACACACACACACACACACACACCAAACAAACAAAAAAGTAGAGGTTCTCAACTCAAGGAACAAAACAGTCTATTAAAAAATAAAAGAACCCCAAGAGTTCTTCAAGGATTGGAACTTGTTTAAAGAGTAAACATTTGAATGACTGTTCTTTAGATTCTGTGTTTTAAAATAAGATTGACCTTAAACTAGGTAATCTGTCCAAAAACCTACTCCTTAGTTGCTTCTTCTTTGAACCTAGTATTCTGTTTATTCTTTCAAATAGTATTCGACAGTATAGACCATCAATATCAACTTTTGCCCTCAGTCATGCAATAATCGACCATGTCTCCATCTCACTGTGTTGAGAAATCTTATACCAGATATATGCCTATCAAGGTATATTTGTTTAACTTCCATTCATTCATTAACCTAACTCATGTTTACGGAGGTACTGTAGTCAGTTGTTTATTTACATTTATTTACTTACTTATTTCCTGGGTGTAGGCGAGAAGAAAGAAAGAAGACTTTCAGTTAATAACTTTATTGGCGTTTTTTTTTTTTCTTTCAATTTAAATTTATTTTGTACTGAACCAGTTATATATGCCTGATTCTTATTTAATCTCTGGTATAAACTGCTCTCAAATACTCGTACCTCTTAATTGGTGAAACTGCACACTACCAGATGTTTTAATCTTCCTACTCGCACACTGTTTTCTTTCCAATCTTCCTTCGAACTTTTGCTTCCACTTACGTATTTGGGTCTGTAATTGCTCATCAACATCCTAACAAGAGCTCTCTTGGAAATTTAATCACTGACTTTGATTTATATATTTTCTTACATATGCATTTATAGACTTTTGGGAAAAAGTAAGTGATAATTTTCCTTTTGGAGAATTTGGTAAAACACTGTTTCACCAATATGTAAAAAGATTTACAGAAGGCTCATGGAAACTTCTCCAGCAGTAATGACTATCCTAAGATTCAACAACAACAAACAAACCTTCTGTTCCTTAACAAATAGTATGAAGCTGTTGGAAGAGATGCAAAAGTCCAGTGCTTGGGTTGCAAAGGAAATTATCCAATAGAATGGGCATTTGTATGTGATATAAGTCCCTTCATAAAACTTGATGCTTTCATTTCTAATTTGTGCTGGAGTAGTCATTTTACTGGGGTGTTTTATGAATTATTTTCTTAAGTCTTTTTCTGTTGGCAGCCATAGACAAATTCTATCTTCACTAAGCAGTGCACCAATGTGAACAGACCATTAGATCATTAATATTGGCTAAATATCAAATCATGAAAAATAATGCCCTTGGGTCTTAAATTCTAAATGATAATTACGTTGTTAGAGTGTTACAACATATAGACTATCTCTTGAGATGCCTAAAATTTAACCTCCAAACAATTTTAATTCTTAATTTATACTGACTCAATAAATAGTTATTGAATGCTTATTATGTATATGGGACAAAAGAGTTCCCAAAGAACAAAAATTTCCAGTCTAGTCAAACAGATATGGCATGTATATGATTAATAATATTACATTAGGAAAGATGAATTGTCTATCTAATGATAGTTAAAGAAAAAAAGGGGTCCCAGTCTCTCTCGATGGGAGAGACCTGTGTAAGTAAAAGTTCAGATCCCTAGCACCCATGCAAAAGCTGAGAGTGGCAGTACTTCAATAAATCTCAGGTTGTATATTAACATAAGCTGTATAATTGGATGAGTTTCGAGTAATTCTGGATGAATTAATAAAATGTTACATTGCAGATATTATTATAGACATAATTTTAAAAGTCATTTAATTAGAAGTAATTTATCAATATTAGCAAAGTCTAATACAAGACTCAAAGTCTTGTATTCATGCTTATGTTGTGATGAACATACATTCTTATATCATGAAAATGTATTTCATCCTCAAATACAAAAAAATGAATCAGAATATACTAAGATTGTTGACATCTCTAAATAAATGACTATAACACACTCAATTAACTGAAGGAATTTATACTTCCTTTTCTTTTCTTGATGTTAGATAACTTTTAAATACAGTCATTCTTGAATTTTACAAGCCTCGTAGGAAACCTCTCCATCCCCCACATCTTCTAAAACAAACCTGTAATTTTTTTTCTTTTTTTATTATCTATAAACCTCTGTTGTTTACTGTTCATCATTTGTATAACTCAAGACACTTTGACATAGTCAAAGATAAAATGCTTGTGGACATAAGAACATATATGTAAAATATTGTTAGGGATTATGATGGTTTAGTAAAATGGTAGCTGTAGACTTTACTCCAAGATCCACGACTTTATTGGTCCTGGGGATTTAGCTAGGTGTCCAGTATCAGCTATTATTTAACTCTTCTTCAGTATGTCCTATGTCCAATTAGAGAATTGTTGGTTACCACAAAGTACACATGACACCCATGCACCCTTGGGGTGATCATGTCATATTGGTCATTGTTGTAGTGGTCAGTGGTCAGTGTTGTAGTCTATACGCACTATAGTTGTTTAGGATTCTTGATTGCTTCCTACCTTTGGCAGCTTGCATGGCAAATTCTGGCACCATAAAAGTGAGTCCTCAGGGAAGCAATTTTTAGGTCAGTTCTAGCTCAGATGTCTCTGAGCCCCGTGTCTGAAGTATATACTGTCCTCTGAAATAGGGATTTCTTTTAAATCTCCAGTGATGGAATGGGGACAGCCAATGGCAAATAAATAGCCTATATGGATAAATTAGTAGTCTCTTGGACTATCTTGACCAAAAACTTACAATGGGGCTTCTCACACCTGGTTTTGGGATCTTTGTTAGATACTCGTTGGGCCTTTGAGAGTAAGCCTGAATGGAAAAATTTTTATTTAGATTATATATGTGTATTTATATACCAAAGTTGTGTGTATTATAAGTGCTTAAGTAAATAATTTGATTTCTTATGACTTCCCATACACCCTTACTATTATTTTACCCTCCTCTCTCTTTCTTCCATATTTATTTTCATCCTCTTTCCCTAATGAGAACCTGTCTTTTATTTCCACCTTCTACTTCAGATTCCATGTATTGTGTTAATGTCTTCTATGGCTCCTCCACCCATTATTGCTAAGAAGGTCCCTTTTTATTTGCCTGGTTTCTGGAATCACCCCAGGTCCTTTACTTACATCTAAAGATTTAGAGCAAGGAAAGTCAGCTGAGAGAATATGTGGTTTTCTTTATAGGTCTGGCTTACCTCACTCAGTATGGGCTTTACTGGTTCTATCAATTTAACTATAGAGTCCATGATTTCAGATTTCTTGTTTACAGTGGAATAGTATTTCAAAGAGCATGTATGCAACATTTTCATTTCTGTAGGAATATACCCAGGAGCTTGCTCATATGATAGTCTTCTTTTTAAAAGTTTTTTGAGGATTTTCCATGTTGATTTCCAGAGTGGCTCTACCAACTTGAATTCCCATCAACAGTGAATGAGGGTTCTTTCCCCCCATTTCTCTGCTAGTATTTGTTTTCGGCTGTTTTGTTAGTCTATGCCATTTTGAAGGGATAAAATGAAATCTCAAAGTTGCTTTGAATCACATTTTCTTAATATTTTAAGAATGATGAACATTTTTGCAATATTTCTAAGCCTTCTTTTTTTTTCTATTGAGAACTTTCTGTTCAAATCACAGATCCATTTTTGAGTAGATCATTTGTGGTTTGACTTTTTACAAAAATCTCTGTGTTTTAGATATTAACACTATCAGACATATAGCTGGCCTTGGTTCACCTACACACAGAGAAGTGTAGTCCTCAATCTTGGTCAAGGACATTTCTTTCTGCAGTAGATGGAGACAATTATAGAAAATTATAAACAATGAAAATATAGACTAGTGAAGTCTAGCTGCGACTGCTACATTTACAATACAACTCTAGTGCCCAAGGCTCAGGAATCTTTGAGGAAGAGGGGCTGAGAAGATCGTAAGAGCTAGAGGAACAGGGAGTTTTCTTTTAGGTTGTGTCTCCTAGAAATGTGGGAAGCCACACCCATGAAGTCTCACCAGTATCACTTAGTAAATATTACACAACAAGTAGGACATCAATAACCATGGTAACACAGATGGAGAAAAGCCCAGCAGGAATCAACATGACACACAGAACTACAGGCTCCAAAGCAATGCTGAGAGGAAGAGAAAGAGTCTTATCCAGAGGAGATCATACTAATTGGTTATCCACTACTAAATGGGCAGCTTTGAAACATATATGTACAAGTAACATTATACAGAATGACCAGGTTATATTTATGCATTGAGGAATGCATGTGCATGCACACGCACACAAATACACACACACTCACACACACACAATTACTGCAAAGAGAGGTTGTGAATTTGAAAGTCTGCAAAGAGATGCCTATGGAAGAATTTAGAGTGAAAAATTATTTAATTATAATTTCAGAAAATAAAAAACCTCTAATAATGGAAATGTCTTTCTTTTCCAAAAGTCCTAAAATTAATAAGGTTCCTCTCTAAGTAAATCATTATGAGAAATGCTGTCTTTATTTTCTGCTAAGGATTTTACTAGTCTCATTTAGTTGTGATAGTGATGCCTTCCTTGCTGATGATACCCTGCACTTTCAGTGGTGGTGCAGGCTGGGGAAGATGGTTAAATCAGAAACAGTCCTGGGCTGCACTGGTAGAGCCATGCCTCTATTGAGAAAGTCTCTGACTAAGTCTTTTCAACCAGGTTCTAAAAAAGTATGGGGTAGAGTGGACTTGTCCACAGTTTCTTGATGTAACTATGAAACTGACAAACTACTTTCAAACAAGGACAGGGAAAGACAGTGAAGCAAAAATAAAAATGTCCTCTGCTTGTGAGTCCCTAAGACATTAAGTTTGATAACTAACACTGCCTATTGCTTAAGATTCAAGGCCAAGCATTGATTTGTCATGCAGCTATCTCAGTCTGCTTTGGATGATGGAAAAAAACTCTTGGCAACCTAAAAAGAGAGTGAAAAATAAAAATCTCTTTAGCAGATGAAATTAGTGAGAAACTAGGTTTATGGGACTGGGATGTCATCCAAAAGGAATGAGTGTGAGGTTAGTGAGAAAACTTAGTGGGCCAGGGTACTTGCTACCAAGACTGAAGAACTGAGCTCTATCTTCAGGATTTTCCTGATAGAGAAAAAGAAACTCGCCAAGGTTCCCTCTGATGTTCAAGGGCATGTGGTGGCACACACACACACACACAGACACACACACACACACACACACGGAGGGGGGGAGGAAGGAGGAGGAGGGAGGGAAGTATAGGGAGAAGGTTATGAAAGAGACAGAGAGAGAGAGAGAGAGAGAGAGAGAGAGATTTTCACTGAAGCTATTGTATGGTGTATAAAGACATTTGGAAGCTTGCTGCCCCCTAATAGAGTATGTTATTACTATGCACATACTAAGTAATAACTTCATCTTTCCACTTGTGAAATTTCCAAACCTGAAGGGAGTACTATTTTTTTTTTCTACAGATAACTGGAGAAGTTTGACTAATTTCAGTATATACCCATTGGACTCCATTTTCCCATCACATAGTAATTGGGGAAAAAAATCCAAATGCTAATATATTTTACAGTGATTAGCAGTGATGTAGTAATAAGCATTTTTCCTTAATTAAGAAAAACTAAAGACACAAGCTACAACAGTCTTTCACCTATGTCTTTGGTCATATACCATTGTCTCCTATAGAGTATCCATCTTTTTTTGTTGAGTACCTCACTCCCATTATTTCCTGTTTCATTATTTCTGTTCCTTTAAATGTTTTGCTCTGGAAGAGCATTTTAATTTAATCTTGTAACACATAATCTGTCTAGCCATCCACTTCTTCCTGCTTGGAAAAAGAAAAGTGTTAAAGATTTCCATGGAGTTATCTTAAAAACAAAACAAAAGATTATTAATGGCTCACACTTCAAGTTCTATTTCACCAGAATCAACTGCAAAGACAGTTTTGATTTTTATTTTGGGAAGTGAAGGTTTACTTGCAATAACTATCAACTGAATAGGCAGGCAGAAGTATTCATTTATATATAAAGATTTGAATTCAGAGGAACAGTCTATGATTCCATTAGTCTCAATTCAAAGTTTTCTTTATCTAATTATAAAAATACCTTGCAATAATGAGTGGCCCACCTTTGTTTACCTGTAGCAATTATGGACTTGAACTTTTGGTCAACAACTGTTACTCTATTACAACAATGAAGTTATGTAGTCCTTTGACAGAGAGTTCTCCCTAGACCTGGGTTTCTCTGGGACCCTTATGGAACTTCACAGAATCATACTTGTCCTTGTTAATAAATTTCTTTAAATATTTTTGGGAAAGTGTTAATTTTATGAAATTCTACTTTTATTGCCCAATGCAAGAGAATGAGTACCAAAGTAAGCATCTCTTCTTATATCATGAGCTGCCCCTGTGCACCATGCTGAGGGCATGAGAATCATATCATGTACATTACTACTACAATCTCATCTTGTTCAGGGAAAGCGTTAATTATACTCAAGATACTGGTCTCATGTACTTTTAAAAAAATATCAGATATGAGTATTGTGAGTTTTATGTGTGTGAGTATGAACATGCATGTATAGAGGTCAGAGGATAACACTGGGTGTCGTTCCAGGCCTTCCATCATGTTTGAGACAGTGTCCTATCACAAGCTTCTGCCTACAGCAGGAGGGCTGCCAACCTGTGCACTTCTGTGATCCTCACACTTCCTGTGTGATCCTCTGTGTCTTCCTTCCATTCTACTGGGGCAGTTCTCAGATGATTGGCAACACTGCCATGCTCTGTTCTGTGTGTGCTCTGGGCAGACCAATTCTTCTTTCATGTGAATTACTTTACCCACTGAGCCATCTTCCCCGCCCTCATCTCCTTTCAAATCATTCCAACCTATATGCTGGTGTTTATATTGACCCTTTGCTTCTTGTCTTAGTAATTTGTAAATTGAGCAGGACCATAAAAAAATGTTTATCTTATTAGACCTTTCTTCTTTAAAAATAATATTAGCAGAAAACTTCACCTTAGGCATGATTTTACTTTGAATTAGTTTCTTAATCTCCACTGGCTATAGCACAATCTAAATGAATAATCACTAAGAACTAACAGTAAGTGAGATAAAGCCTTTCCTAGAGGAAGGACACAGATAGATGTTTCTGATGCCATTCTCACTTCAGCATATACTCCTGCATGCATACTGAGAGGCTTAAAGGCTGTCTCTCAAACATATTACACACCTTCATACCACACCTTCCAAAAGATACCTGAGAAGAACATGTGATGCCTGGGAAAATACATTTATACCACACCTTCCAGGTGATGCTGAAGAACAAGATGTGATTCCTGGAAATGGCAATAAAAGAACATATAAAATTCAGTTGTAAAGTAATGTGTAAATGCAATGTTGTTTCAATTTTTACTCATACATGAGTAGAAATGACTTTGAAAGATATAAAATGCACAACAATGATTTCTTCTAAAGAAAGAGACAAGGGGCTGGAAAGATGGCTTGGTAGTTAGAACATTTGCTGTTCGTTCAGAAGACCTTTGTTTGATTCCCAGCATCCACATGATGGTACAGAACTACCTTATCTCCATTTACAGAGGACTGATGTCTCTGCTGACCTCCTAACGCACTGGACACAAATGAGGTACATAGGGAGGCATGCATGCTAAACACTTGTGCTATAAAATAAAATAAGATTAAAAGTAAATCTTTAAAAGAGAGAGAAATGGAAGAACTGAGGCTCTGGAAGCAAATGAAGGATCTGGACAAGCTTATGTTACCCAGAAAATGAAAGAGGAAATAACAGGATAACCACCAGACAGGAAGCTGCATCAGACTACTGCTGTGATTTCCCATGGTTGCCATGTGCAATCCATAGTCTGCATACTACAGTAATCCTAGATGGTCATTAGCAGGCCAATTTGTTTTGCCTGTTGAGCAGGCCTTTACTCAAAGGATCTGTTGATTTGCTGAAGATACACCATCAGAAAGCTGTTGGTTATCCAAGGTAATTGAAAACTACATGTAAGAAATGTCTGTAGAAAGTAAGTTGGGTTCTTTAAATGGTGCTGTTTTTAAGATCAAACAATGTTTGGAATTTGAATGTAGTTTTTGTTGAGTCACTAGAGACAAATCTTTCAGACTTAGAAGTAGTATATGTGACCTTTGTTAAAAGGCCTAAGGAGCCATAGAAAGTGAGGCATAGAGAGCATACTTAGCGAATG
Organism: Rhynchomys soricoides; assembly: GCA_019843965.1. NCBI lineage: Eukaryota > Metazoa > Chordata > Mammalia > Rodentia > Muridae > Rhynchomys > Rhynchomys soricoides. The sequence goes on from JADRCH010000007.1 coordinate 17,109,501, forward strand.
TTTGTGTGTGTGTGCTGCTTGCAGGTTGGGATCACCTTCTCCTTTTCAAAACAAGTGTCTGTCAATGAGAAATGGTATCATGGTTGCATTAATAGTAAAAATATTAAGTATGAGATATTAATGAAATGGTCTGCTGTACTGACATTCTAATGGATATTTCTGTTTGGTAACAAGTAACTATAAGGATAAATTCCATTTCTTTTTGTGAGTCCTGCACTATCACTGTACCACATGGGGTCCTTTATGCATAGCAAACAACAAGAACTATACCCACTTAGCTGCAGCCACACGGAATTGTACCCATTTATAATTTGGACCCTGTGCCTTCTGGCTGTAATCTTCATCCCCGGCACCCTTCTCTCTACCTCTCTAACACTCTCTCTCTTTTCTTCTTTTATCTACTGACTTTTGGTTCATAAAGTGATTTATTGGAAGGGCTAAGTTCAAAGACATGAGGAAAAAAGAAGTTTAAACTCTCAACAAATTATCTTCTAGGTCGTGTTCTGTCAAGTGGATGATCTTTCTTTATATTTTACTGCAGGTTATATTTAAAAGGTCACACGGGGACAGCTGGCAAACAGAGCAGCTTGATCTTACATGGTGCTGACTTCAGCACCAAGGATGCTGATAATGACAACTGTATGTGCAAATGCGCCCTCATGCTCACAGGAGGTAAGTCTCAGAGGCACTTCCCTAAACTGGCTTACATTGCTTTGAGTTTTGGGCATTATCTTGTTCTTGAGGAGGACATTGCTGGCATAAATCATAGCAACCCCCCCCCCAAACACACACCCCTGCTTCTTCATCTGTGATAGGAATGTCCTAAGCCTCATTTCGAGTGAATTCTGTGGCTGCTTGAAGAAACAGGCATTCTCCCTTTAAGAACTCTATGGTTTGCTCTTCAAGTTGTGTAGAATGTTATTTCTTACCAAATTCTTTACAGTTATGTGGTCAAGCTTATTAATGAATTTTTCACATTGGATAAAGACAAAGTGGAGAAATACACTTAAACCGGAAGTTATGCATCCAGACCAGTTTTACCAGGGTATTGAAAAAGATTTTAGCTGATATAGAAGACATCATTAAATAGTTTTTTACCACTATATATGAAAGTCAATACTTTTTGAATAATTCCAAGTCTTTTCCCACATTTTGAGTGTGTCAAAGAGAAACTCCAACTTGCTACTTTAATAATTGTAACGTTTATCCAGCACTTAATAATCCCTTTCTTACCCAAGAAAGAGAAGAAATTTTTCCTGGGTCTCAGAGTCTCTGGTAGACAAAATGGCTTCTCCTGGATTCAGAAACGTGCTCTTCCTTATGTTTTGTTTCACTTCCATTATCAACATGTACTAGTTGCTTCTCTTCAGGAATGCTATAAAGTTTGCATGTTAAAATACTTTTATACTTACCTAATTGTTGACTTAAAAAAAAGGCATGAACTATTAAAATGCTGTAAACATAGAAAATATCCTTTAGAAGTTGTTACAATAGTTGGCTGACATGTACAGAATACTAACCTAAAAGCCAGTGATCTATTACATCAGTGGTGTAGGTTCTTTCTAGAACATGGTTAGGCCCAAATAAAACTGTGAAGGAAATCTTGATCATAATGACTCAGGATGGTTTTTTCCTCAGAATTGTATAACCTTCTTGTAATAGAAGTGTAGGCATCCCTACCATCAACTACTCTGACATTCTTACTGTGCTACACTAGAAAAATGTTTTCCATGTTACTAGGGAGAGAAACTGCCCTTTTTCTGATGGGATGCACAGGAGCTCAGTAGAAACTGTGTACATGGGGGATTGATGTTCATTTTTTTAATCCTTGAAATTGCTCTCAAGTTTTAAATCCAGTACAATGAAGTTTTAAGTTAGCATCTCTGTCATGCATTACTAGAGCACAGAAAAATCATGAAGGTTTTAGAGTAATGTTCAAGGAGGCTGATGTGACCATCTCCCTGCCTTTCTATTACTCTCAAATCACAGCCTTAAAATCATTTCACCTACAGTGACATTATTTCAACACAAGATCAGTCTATCACCAGGAACAGCATGACCTGAATCTGCTTCTATCATATTTACTAGCATATTTCAGTCTGAATAAATCATTCTGGCATCATAATTTGACCTCTTCAAGCATATACAAGTTACCTAAATGTAACTCTATGACCTGTACCCAAGGAATAACATTAGAAATCTGTGAATTGTTTTAAAATGGTAGCCATTGATGCATCTTGCACCAACCCTCTGGCTCAATGAATAACATCATTGGTAGCTTTATACAAAGAGTTAAATATTCCAGTTCCTTGCCTGTTTGAGTGTTGAAAAATAACTAATATTCTCCATGTATATCTTGACATTTACATTTTCCTAGTAAATAAATACAGTCCTTGATCAACCAACAGGGAGATCCTTCAAATATTTTCATAGAAGAGCAACATCAATGTTCATGATCCTGTCAGAAAAATACAAACAAGGAGCAAAGAGAGGAGTGCACATCTCAGTTGTTGAGAAACTACCATATCTCTGAGTTAGGACCTTGCTTCTGCCTCATGACTGAACTCTGTCAGATTCTTTCATATGTAATTGCCCATGGACTTGCTTCTTACTCACTACTAAACACATACATGGGAAGAGAAAATTCCCATTTATTGCTTGGTCTGGACTCTTCTAAGTAAATGTGTTTTTGTAATAAACACTACTACCCTATCAAATATCCTTCTGAAGGAACCCAGGTCTTGTAAAGCCATTCACACTGAAAATCTAAGCTGTGGAATTTTGAGAGCTGAGAACTGGAAATTATAGGCATGAATGTCAATGGCTGTCCAAGTCACTGGAACATGGCCTGGAGTGTACATCCTACAGAGCTACTACCCATCACTCTCTGTTCCTCGTCAGATTTTCCCTTAGAAATTTGGCCATTTCATTGTCTAATGACTTTTCCTTTCCTTTTCTGTATAAAACCATGTTTGAGCTCACCCCTGCTTGATAGTATATGTTTTAGGCAAACAAGAGTCTTCATAATTTGAAAGAAAGATCTTGTGGAATTTGTCATCTGCTAAAAAGTTTCAAGGTTGAAGTAAGGTCTGCTGCTCACTAACTGTCCTAGAGGGTTTTCTTGAAGAACAGGGAAGGGTTTGAGTTGAAGATGCTAGTGCCGTGGGCACCCTCATCTGTTAAAGACTAGAACCAAAAGATGAACTTAACTTAAAGCAGATGCTATTGCAGATGGATGCAAAACAGAGCATTTGACTAGTTTCCTAATCTCCTTACTTCTATCAACTTAGCCTATATTTCTTGAATACATGTTATTACAGGGAATTACTGCAAGAAAAATGAACTGGATAGACTAGAACTCATGTCAATAAAAAGAAGTGATTAGAAAAATAATGCACAAACAATGATACAATTTTGAACAATAACAGTTTTATAGATATAATATAAAATATGATAGAATTATAAAGAACAAGAAAAAAACTTTAGAAGGAACATCCAGGAGCCAGCCACTAGAGTGAACTGCTGGGATGGACATTTTGCAAGAAATGAAGAGAAAGCTACTTATTTTAAAGAATTTAGTTATGATCTTCCCTATAGTTAAATATGGTATATTTTTACCATACCCATGGTAAAAATGGTCTCAACCCTCCTTCTGGTTCTGTGATTTTGTTGATCTATGTAGTCATTATAGTGCTAATAGAGAAAAACAAATGATAATGTTTTTCAGCACATAGATAGGTGATAATTCATATGCTCAACACTTTTGAGTTGAAAGAGGGTACATCACAGTCTGAGGTGGCATCATGTATTCACATGTGCAGAAGCGAACAGCAGACTGTTTTATAGCATCTCACAAGTATGTACATTTATTCTTATGTTACCAGGAAGCTAGCTATCCTTCTACCCAGTTTAAATATTGGACAATTTTATGTTTAATTACAAATTTTATTACACCAGACTATATGTTTCAATATAAATATTGTCACACAGATTTTTCTATTCAAATGACTTCTCAAATGAGCACTAAATAGAAGAATTTAACATCAGAGACTTATAAACCAGATGTAAATCTCTGAGTGATTGCCATTGACCTTCAGAACTGTTCTCAGTTTTTGCCATAGGTTTCTCTCTGTCTAAAGTGCAATACTGTGAAGCTCTGTCTGTGGTAGATGGGAGATATTGATAAAGAGATAGGGAATACTTCCTTAGTCCATCAGGAGACTTCACTTTGTACTCTCAAGTCCAAAGAGAGTTATCAGTTTCATTATAATTGATCAGTTTTAACTACTAGTTAACATTAAGACAAAACAAGTGTAATGTCATTCCATGCATGCTTTTGTCTACATTATTGTAATTAAAATACTTGAACAAAAAATTCTTCTGAATCTAAAACCAGGAAAATAAAGAGCTTCTATTGTTAGACTGTCACTTTCAAAGTAAACTGATTTTCAACTAGAACATAGTCTTTGGTACTAAATCAAGAATCTTCAAACTAAACAGTTGTAAAAGTCAGTCTAAACTTCAATTATTAAACTTTAGTTGTTCAATCAATCTATGTATCAAATAATGATATAAATACTCCTGTCTAAAAGTTCATAATAAAATACAATTATTAGAAGTTGCTAACAACAAAAAGCAAACAAGCATGGTTTTATTTTACTTCCCTTTCCTTATGTAAGTTTTGCTTCAATGTGATTTCCATATTTAGTATATAATATAAAAACTATGTAAAAATGTGACCTAGCCATCCTGAAAAAGAATCTGTTGTGGTAGAAATTCTGCCATCTTTTCCCACATATAAACCATGTCAGCTGACAAGCAAGGCTTTCTAAAGCTAACAAAGGACTTTTTTTTTTTCAGTTCCATCCTAAAGGAGTGGATAAAGCCATACATATAAATTTTTCATTATGTCCTAGGACTTACCAGATGCTCACAATGGTTGATAAATGCTTACTCTGCTTGTGCTCCAACCTTGACAAAGACAGAGGGGAAAAAAGCAACTTCTTCAAGTGATGTGGTTGATGTGGAAATGACATGATCCTTGGGAAAATGTAGTCAAGTTGGCATTTTTATTAAGTCAGGAAGGGCTGGACAAAGTTTTTTGAGATGGTTGGCAATGCTTACATGCTATAGATTATCTGAGGCTGGGTATAGAAAACCTATGTTGAGTTTCTCTTATTTCAACTTATATCTTAAATTTAGTGCAAACTGTACCTGCCAAAAACATATGTCCTCTGTATTCTAACTGTGCACTACCTACCATTGGGTCTTCAGGTGGCCTTCTTATGTGACACATGATAAGTTCAGTGAACTTAAGGTTCTTCAATGTGTACGTTATCTGAGACTGTAAGATGATCTCAAACTCACCAAAGTTTGGTTGTAAAAATGAAAAAAAAAATGTTTGTGTGCTCCTCTTTCATTAAGTTATATTTAGAGCATGTGATTACATATAGCATTTCTTAGACAAATATGGAATAAAAGGATGGCTAAATATCAAGAATAAGTACCAGCCTTTAAAAATCTTAAAAATGCTGGGCAGTGGTGGCACATGCCTTTAATCCCAGCACTTGGGAGGCAGAGGCAGGCGGATTTCTGAGTTCTAGGCCAGCCTGGTCTACAGGGTGAGTTCCAGGACAGCCAGGCCTATACAGAGAAACCCTGTCTCGGAAAAGCAAAAAAAAAAAAAATAAAAATAAAAATAAAAAAAAGAAGAATCTTAAAAATAAGAAGAATTGACCTATAGAATTATAACTGTTTATTTTTAAGGCTCTAAGGCTCTGACTTTCATATCAAGTTGATCTTCCCAAGTTTAGTGTTTAGAATTCTATTTCTGTTTTTCCAGTACATAGTATGTTTGTTTCAACAGGGAGAATCATTCACAAGTTCATAGGAAAGGGCATTAGAACTGTAATCTATTAGCTTTTTCTATATGCACAACTATACTGATGGCAAAATGCTGCAGCTACAGTCAAGTATTTGGTTATCTGTGAGAAACAACCAAATACATAGTTTTATTTGTATTATAGTCCATAAGACAGAAAATGGGTATCTAGCTGTGATTGTCACAGATTTTTTTCCATTAGCCTAAATGATCTGTGTTTCATTATTCAGATTCAACTTACCAAAACCCTTTTGATAGGGAAAACACAGGCCTAACTAACTCCTTTCACAAGACCTGAGATATAGAAAAGTGAGGTCAGTTGACTCTATTCACAGACTAGTTTCAGAAGTAAGAACTGCACACATGTACTGAACCCCAGAGGTCATCACTCTTTTGCCTGTACTGCTTCTGTTGGGAGTAAAGGCATTAAGAGAGAAGGAAGGAGTTGTATTTAAATGTTGGAAGAATATTTTCACAAGTGGTTCCTCACTCAATGTGCATAAAGGTGAACGGAAGTCCATAAGAGGAGAAAGGCAGTGAGAGTCCACGTGCAGGGTTTAAATAAATCCAAGATTACTGGCCAGAGTAAACAACTTTTGGTCTGTGGAAGAAAGAGGGAAATAAACACACACATGCGATCATGCATGCACACACAGACACACGCCCACCCTTGGGGATGGAGATAGTAGGAGATGAAGGAAGGAAGACAGATAGGTCTCTGAAATGGCTCTTCTCCTCTCATACACAGTAGTCCTGCAGCTGTTCCCAAAGCTGTGCCATGCAGAGGGTAAAGTACATAACACAAAAACTAAGCATCTGCATTGTGACCTTAGTCATACCAATGATACCAGAACTTTAACTCAGCCTCACCTCATCCTCACTAATGAAGAGGGAAACCTTACGTTCTGTGGAAACTCTTCTGCATATTGATAATAAGATTGTGTGCATTAACAGTGGGAAGGAAAGCAACCCACAGATATATCTTTTCACTTTGCTGTATGTTTTACCTTTAAAAAAGAAGTGCTGAGAGACTTTTTGTTTAGGATCAGAGGACTGGGAGAGTTAGATTTCCTGACTTTCAAATAAATTTGAACTTCCTGGGTAGAAAGTTTAGAATCCAATTTCTGTTTTCTGGGCAGAGTTTCATTTATTAGTGATAAAATGTGAATTTTCTGCTTCAAAGATAAAAGGGTCAAATAACTCAAAAGTCCTGGGAAGCCTGAGATAGTTATTACAAAACTAACTTTTAATGAGTTAAGCGTAAATGAATTAGAAACATGCATCTTGGATTTCTTATTAAAATATACATGAGGTTACAGGTTATAATGAAAAATACTTGGCAAAGCCTATGTGAAGGGTTGCCAGTCTTCAAACATCTGAGACATTCTAACAGTTCTCCCAGTGACAAATAGAGTCTGCTCTTGTCTGTCCTCTACTGTTTCAGTGAGTTCTTTCATGCACAACTGTCTTTCCTGGGTCCTACTTGCCATGTGTGGCTACGTGTGCTGTACGTGTTTGTTAGTGCATGCATCCATCGCGTGCCTAAGTGTGTGAGAGTGTATATGTGGGTGGGAGTGTAGGTTGGGTATAGGCCAGAGGTCAATGCCAATGTCTTTCTTTATTCATTTTCCACCATTATTTTTCAACACAGAGTCTCTCAATGAACCCAAGAGTCATGGTTAGCCTAAGCTAGCTTGCCAATGAAGTTCAATGATCTGGTTGTTTCCACTCTAAGTGTTAGGATTCACCCACCACCTTGTCCAACTTTAAAAATCAGGTTTCTGCTTTCAGGTGGGCATTCTACTGACTGAGCCATCTATCTCCTCAGCCTCCTAGTTCACTTCTGAATGCATTTCCTCCAAGGAAAGCATAGGACAAAGTACAGAGTTGACAATTTCTTATTCCTGAGTGCTACAATTCAAGCATATCACAGCTTGTTGAGCAAACACAGCTCTGTCCCTGTAGATATTCTTTCAGAGTTTCATGCAGGCAAACAGTGTGTTACACAGTAGCTACTAATTTCAGTGACATTAATGCTACACATTTGGGTTCTTTACATTGTCATGCCTTCCACCATCTGGATGTATACATTTAAAAGATCTGATTATGCTGAGAAATGTTAGTGAAAAAATAAAAAGTAAAAAAAAAAAA
>JADRCH010000007.1:17117542-17132241 GCA_019843965.1 Rhynchomys soricoides
TTTTTTTTTTGAAACCCAACTTAAAAGGAATAGATTTCGCTCTCCCATTTCTCCTTCTCCCTCTCTACAGTAGCTTTCTAAGACTTGTAGCTTGACTTTCCTGTTGTTTTTCTCTTAAATTCCAATAAAACTGTCCTTGAACTTCTTTCTGAAACCATTTTTTATATTGTTTTACTAATAAGACTAAGAACCCAAAAGAAAACCCAGATTTCCAATTTAAAAAATGCTATGCTCTGGTACTCTATGGCATGCTATGCTGCAATACAATACTATACAACACGATATGATATTTTTACGATATAATGTGGTACTGTAGTCAGGACTTCTGCTTATAGAGCTCCTTCTGGATCCTTCTTACTTAGCAAACTGACTCTTTAATCCTTTCTCTGAATGAGCATGAGAAGAATGTTCTTCTTGACCATGAAGAACAGAACTCTCAAGTCTTTATAGCCAGATATCCTTTGCTACCCTGCAGCCTGCACACTTTTCTGGAAACAACCTCAGGGCAGAGGCCATGTTAGCTGTTTGCCACTATACCTTATGTCTAAGGAACCAGTATAACCCGATGCCTAAGGAACTCTCTGAGTAGAAGCAGAGGTCAGTAACTATTTCTGAAACAAGTAGACAAAGGAAATTTCCTTAAACATGGATAGCCTTTATGCTCTACCAAAGCTTTCAATGTGTTTTTAGTATATTATGTAGCTATGCGAAGAAAAATAACACAGCATAAAGAAACTAGGAAATAAACATAATGTGATTATAAATGCTTTTCCGGAGAGTTCCTTTTCCAGTGACAGAAACTGGCAGCTGCCAGTGTGTAAATAAGGTACATGATGACTCTGGTGGAGCAAATCCTTGGGACAGACTTTCCTGGGAAAGCTTTCCTAATTTCCCATTTGATACTGAATAAAGACCTTAGCATCAGGGTCAGCTACTCAAGCTACTCAGGATCATTCTCAGCATTAGCCATCCTTCTCTTCCATTTACCTCATGACTCAGCTCTAATCTAATCACTAGGTCCTCCAGGCTCTAGCCTTTGAACTACCTTTAAGTACAATCATTCTTTTGTCTGTTTAATCTTCATTACCAACGTTCTACACTATTGTAGGATATTCTCTCTGTTTCCACAGCTCTAAATTTGTGCCTCTCAATTTCATCTTCCCACCATTCCCAGATGTACTGGCTGGTTTTGTGTCAACTTGACACAAACTAAAGTTATCACAGAGAAAGGAGTTTCAGTTGAGAAAATGCCTCCATGAGATCCAGCTGTAAGGCATTTTCTCAATTAGTGATCAAGGGGGGAGGGCTCCTTGTGGGTGGTACCATCTGTGGGATGGTAATCTTGGGCTCTATAAGAAAGCAGGCTGAGCAAGCCAAAAGAAGCAAGACAATAAGGAACATCCCTCCATGGCCTCTGCACTAGCTACTGCTTCCTGACCTGAGTTCCAGTCCTGACTTCCTCTGATGATGAACAACAGTGTGGACGAGTAAGATGAATAAACCCTTTCCTCCCCAGCTTGCTTCTTGGTCATGATGTTTGTGTAGGAACAGAAACCCTGACTAAGACACTGGATTATTATACAATAATAAAACATGGAAAACAGTACTCCCCTCTTTAAAGGACTCCAGTCAGGGGCTCCAACTCACCTTGAATTTTGTGAGTTGGCTGACTCAGAAGGACAAACAGCCCTTAAAAAGGGGTCTTACCTACCACTTCAATTTCTTCTCCTCATATTTAAAATTGTATGATATAAAATGTAATCTCCCCTTAAATTATGAGATTTCACAATAAACTTCCTTAAAACAAGTGATAGTTCATCAAGGTTCTTTAAGAATACTCTTTGCTGCTGCGTATTTGAAATCTGTTCCAGAATGTCAAACATATCTGTTATGTTTAAAATGAATCTCTAACCATAAAAATGTTATTATGCTCATCTCAAAGTCATTTCCCACATGTAAGCAGGCAGGAGTTTAACCACAAAGCCATTACCATGGAAAGATATGTGTGTTTCTCTTGGATATTTAATGACTTAGACCAAAATAAATAATATTTCTTGACCTCCACTTAATTATATTAGTATGCTGAGTCTCTAAAAACATGCCTGAAACTTAAGACTTCTCCATTATTAACCACTATTTATTGCTCTTAAATAACACTTGAAGCAATAAAAAAGGATAATTTCTATTGTAAGGATTTTCTGTGTAACATAGACTGAAATCTCCATGGAAATGCCTTAGGTAGAGATCCAATTTTAGCTGCATTTGTAGTTTACAAAGTCAATTACAAGAAGCTAATAACCCCAAAATTATGATACTTGAAATTCCAAATTTCAACCAGTCAATATTTATAGATCACCCACTGAATGGGAAATGTCGCAGCAGCACCATGCATAAAATTAAAGTAAGCATTTTATTACAAGGAATGAACAATTCAACTGGGACACCACTGTGTAAAATCCTAAGTACACTGCTAGTCACTTGAACATAAAATTGAATGGCATGTTAATAAGAGAACTCACTTGAGGACTTGTTTCTACATACTAATATGTTATCCATAATCCTGTCACATGGTGAAAGCTGAGGAAGGTGCATTGCACTGTATTCAGCATCCAAATAGAGATTATTCGTATTTCTACCTTGTCAGTGGAATGCTAAGGCACATTTCCCAGTTTCTATTTGCTTAAGGACTATTAATCACTTTCCTGAAAAATAGCGAAACCTGATTCCCAAAGGAGACAGAAAGACTCAGAGAAGAAAGAGGTAAATAACGCTTCTCTAATAATGGCCAGACTACCTCAACCATAAAAGGCATAACTGACTGATATATTGCATCATACCCAACTATGGGTCCATAAACATCTATCGTCAGGTACAAAAGAAACTCAGAACAATTAACTAACTGTGGTGCCTAGTAGCATACCAAAGCCCATGCTACCCTCCAGGCTTCTTCAGCATCACAAATACTTATTACAGATTACATGCTGGCATGCTTCTTTTTCTCAACCCATCCCCTACCCTAAACTTTAAGCTTCCATCCCCACAAGATTTTCATTTTTAAATAAACCTGCCATTTCAAGCATATCTTGGCTCTCCTTTCTTGTCTTCCTCTCTCAGTCTTCCCTTCTCCCTCTCCCCACCTTCTCTCTCCTCTCAACGCTCAGTCCAATCTGCTGCCCATGTTTAGTCTACTACTTTCCTTGCTCTGAACTTATCCTGATGCTTCTGTCTGTACTCTTCCTCATATCTACAACAAACACTCCCCTCAAACATGCACTCACTTTATACATCTATGAGCAGCAAAGATTTCTAGTCAGTATGATGAGACTGATGGAAGATCCCACACAGACATAAGATTATCAGAAGAGTTCCATCATGACATGTATATCTAAGTGAGGAAAAGATAGTTCAATGGATAAAATACCACTTAAGCATGAGTACAAGTCTTGAGTCCCCAGAACCCATGTAAAAGCCTGACAGGTGAGGGAGCCAGCCACCTGTAACCCTACTACTTGGGAGGCAGAGAGAGATACAGCATCCTTGGGGTGAGGTGAGCTAGGTAGCTAGTCTAGCCAGAAGCACTCATTGATGGGCTTGATAAATAAAATGGAGAGCAAAATGAAAAAGATACTCAGTATCAAATTTGGGTCTCCACATGGATGTACACATGTGTTCATGATCATTTATACACGTGTGTACCTATATAAATGCAAGCACACACACATACACATAATGTGCACAAACACATATAGCCCAAATTGTGCATCTCAGAAAAGTTAATAACAATTCTGTTTGTGCCGTAAGGAAATTGTTGAATATGAATGCATAAGTGGGTGTAGTTTGAACCAATTTAGGGAATTTGAACTGTGTCCTGGGGGAAAAGGTAATCATACCCATGTTTTATAATGTTGAGATAAATAGCAGAGCACCCAAAATTATTTTAGGCCATAGACCATAAAGTAGGCAGAAGACCCAAGCCTGGTTTAGAAAAGGTAGGAATGAGCATGTGGGAAGTAAAGCAGCAATAAGACAGAATAATAAGTCTTTGAAGATATCTTAGATAAATAATAATCTGCAGCTCAACATGACATTCACTGAAAACAGAACACCTGTTGGTAACAAAAACCCTGGAGAGGAAGTGTGGCTTAAAACACCAACCTTAAGCTAGGATGCTAACTAACCATTCCTTTCCTGCAAGCCTCAAGTATGAAACTGAGATAGCAGAACAGGCTGCAGGCCAGAGTGAAGAAGACTTACATGTCATCTGGGAAATGTCAATTTATTTTCTCATGTGTGTTTTGAAGATTTAAGTAAGTTTTAGATACTAGATTCTGCCCTAAGTTAGAAATAAGATTGATGTAGTCTCTCCCTCATGGACTTTATAAATTTTCTTTTTAATAGAGATTTAGTCAGTAAATAAACAGTTATGTATTTTCAGATAACAACAAAAAACAAACAAACAAACAAAAAACAAACAAAAAACAACTGTGAATAGAACATTTCAATGTTAAAAACCTGAAGCACAGGTTTAGAGGATGAGGATCCAATTCAGAGAAAGATGTTAGATGATAAATTGTATGGAATTTTTTTAAATAAATAAATCTGAAAAAACTAGTAATGAGAAGGCATTTTTGGTGGAGAAATATCAGATGTCAAGTACTGGAGGTGGCATCAATGAGATGTGCTCAGAAGAAAGACATTGACTTGGGCAGCCAATGCCCAAGATATTGAAGAAACGGAGGCCAAAATCCACCATGCTGCAAGTACCTCTTCTTAGGTGTTCAGGACTTGGCCTTCATTCCAGGAGGGAAGCACTGGAGGAGTTTGACCAAGATGCAATACAATCTTGTTAGGCTTTTGAAACATGATTTCAATGTTCCTGCTTTGTGACGGGACTACAGCTAGCTGATCTGTAATAGCTTCATGTTTTCTATACCATAGAGATTATTGTGGTCCAAAACAACTTCCTAAATATTATTCCAGAAATGCCTATCAGGCAAAGGTTTACTTTTTTGAATAATAATTTTAAAAATTATTTTATTTATTTATATTTCAAATGCCATCCCCCTCCCAGTCTCCCCTCCCAGAATTCTCCACCCCCCTCTCCTTTACCTCTGATGAGTGTTCCCCCAACCACCACCTCATCTGACTTCATTTCACCCCACCACACATATTCCCCTTCCCCAGGGCATCAACTCTCTACAGGATTAAGTGAATCCTCTTCCACTGAGGCCAGACAAGGTAGTCCTCTGCTACATAAGTACCAGGGCCATGGACAAGTCTATGTATGCTCTTTAGTTGGTGGCTTAGTCTCTGTGAACTCCCAGGAGCCCAGGTTAGTTGAGACTGTTGGTCTTCCTACGGGGTTGCCATCCCCTTCAGTTCCTTCAATCGTTCCCCTATCTCTTCCATAGGGGTCCTGACCTCAGTCCAATGGCTGGCTGTAAGTATCTACATCTGTCTCAGTCAGCTACTGGAAGAGCCTCTCAGAGAACAGCCATGCCAGGTCCCTGTCTGCAAGTACAACATAGCATGAGTACTACTCTTAGGGTTTGGTACCTGCTTGTGCTATGGGTGGTCTTTCCTTCTGTCTCTGCTCCATTTTTGCCCATGCATTTCTTTTAGACAGGAACAATTCTGGGTCAAAATTTTTGAAGGGTTGGTGACCCCATCCCTCCACTAAAGGCCCTGTCTATCTACTAGAGGTGGTCTCTTGAGATTCCATCAACCCACTTTTGGGCATTTTGGCTAAGGTCACTCCCTTTGAGTCCTGGTAGCCTCTTGCATCCCAGGTCTCTTGGACTTTCTAGAGGTTCTCCCACTCACCATCCTCTGCAGCTGCATATTTCCATCCATTCTGCTGGCCCTCTTTGCTTCTTTCCTATCTCCTCCATATCTGATCCTGTCCTCCTTTTTGTAGGCAATATCCATGTGCACAAGAACATTTTGGAAAAATAATGAATGTGAACAAATTTTAACTGAATTCTTAAAGCTAAACATTCATGGCATATGTTGTTCCCCAAGACAGCAAAGTCCTTCTGTTGGGGCAGATGCAGCAGCAGTCAAGCATATTTGTCTTTAAATATTTCATTTTTTTCTAAATCAGAGCTACAAAATTTTTGAACAATGATCAGAATCCCAATAACACCCATGGGAACCAAACTATTGGAAGCAGATTCTTCTGGATTCAACACGTGCACCATGGTGTTCGTACAACGGCCACCACTTCTTGGCAAATAATCTAGACATGTTCTTGCTACGGCTGTGCTCACTTCTCATTGGCACCAGGACAGGCATAATTTTATTGCTGGAAAATCCCAGGAGGAGTAAATTCAGATTGTCTATTCTACTCCATGGTGACTGTAGTTAGCAACAATATATAATGTACTTGAATATTGCTCAGAGTATAGTTTAAATGTTTCATCCACCAAAACAAACCAACAAACAAACAAACAAAAAAATTGAACAAATAAAAACAATAAAAGCAGCAAGTATGTGAGGTGATCAGATGTTGATTGGTAGAAGTAGCCATTCCACATTGTGTACACAAGTAAGAACAACATGCTGCATACATGATAGCATATTATAACATTATCACAAAGGCATATGACTTTTATATTCCAATTTTTAAATATTACATAGTTGTGAAAACAGTTTTATAAAAGAGTTCTTCTATTTTTACTTCTTTCTTCATTCAGATCAATTACCTGGCTGTTCATACATATAGTCCAAAGTCCTTGTTGGGTCTTATTATAAATACATGTAATCTATTGATATTCTTGTACCTATATTAAGAGTTATACTCAGAATAAATAGGAAAATTTTCAAAGATCTATTTATTTTTTTCTAAATTTCAAATTTTCATAATGTTTTATTTATGGTACCACTACCACAACTTACAGGGCAATATATTTGATGTAATGAAAAGAAAAAGGAAGGTATATCTAACCAATGCTACATCACATTTATCACTAGCTGCGTTTTTGCAAACTGTGGTTATGACAATCATAAGAAGAAGTTTGTCCTCTCTAACCTGCAGTATCATTTCTAACTATAGATCATTGTTCTGTCTGTAGCAGATTTTACAGTGCCTCTAATGTGTTTGCAATGACTGTCTCGATGTAACATGCAGTTTCCTGACAGTGCCTGCTAATAGCTGTAGCCCTTTTCTGCTGTTTATAAAATCTTCTGTTATCATATTCACCACTTCTACCACCAGATCCATAGCTACCACCACAGGGACTACCTGAGCTTCTTCCCCCAAAATCGCCCCCCTTAGTGTGTTGACAATTTGATTGTTGTTGCCCACTATAATCTGCAAAGATATTACAGTTCCCATCACCACCAACAATTCCTCCTTCAATGTACACATCATATTCTTCTCTTCCCAAACTACCACCATATCACCTTGGTTTCCATATGTCCATGTCACCATTGCCTCCTCTACTACTATAACCAGAACCTTTATCATAGTTGCTACCATCACCTCCAAATCCATTATATCCACCATCCATAACTACCTCTGCTTCCACCACCTCTACCACCATAGTCTCCTCTTCCACCAAAGTTTCCACAACTATTAAAATTACCTCCACCACCTTCAAAGTTTCCTCCATGTCCCACAAAGTTGCCAGATCCACCTTCATGACCACTATGTGAGACAGCAGACTGCATCTCTTGTTTAGAAAGGTCCTTCTTACTTCACAATTCTATCCATTGACATTTTGTGTTTCTGAACAATGATTTATGAACTGTCATGATCATCAAAAATTAGAACTCTGCCTGCCTTTTTCGATTCTGCCTGTCTTTCATAAGTTCTATGGCTTCAGTCCTGCAATATATTTTTAAGATAAGTTTTTCTAGGGTGAGAACACAGACATGCCTTGTCACATACATGGAGGCCATAGGACATTTGTGGGAGTCTGTTTTATCCTTCCATCTTTGGAAAACAGAATCTCTTTTATTTCTGTCACTGTGCTGTTTACTCAAGTCTACTTAGTCCAAGAGCTTCTGGATGATTCTCTTTTCCCTGTCACCCACCCCACTGTTGGAATGCTAGCATTACATAAATGTATGGGCTTCCCTCTGTAGGGCTTGCCCAGCAAGTACTTTTCGCAGAACTGTCTTCCTAGCCTTGGAGATACTCTTTCCACATACAAAGAAAGGTTTGAATACCTCTTCATTAAAGCAGTGTGACATCTTGCAAATTACAAAGCCCATCTGGATTTATTTCTTTATGAGATTATTTCTACTTTTTAAGATTATTATCAGGGTAAATAAAAATGAAAAGTTCTCTGAAACTTTACTTCACATGAATTGTGATAATAAGTGGGGACTTCCACTATAAAAGTGGCTAAAATGGCAACTAGCTTTGCTGCATTCTATTTCCTTTTAAAGAAGCTTCACAGTAAAATTGTGAACATCTCTGATCCATGATCTACTTACCTAACACAATGCTAAAAATCACATTGGGGGGAGTTTAGGAGGAAAGTCAAAATGCTGTAGACACTGGACTATTTTAAATTATAATTTACACAGTTTTGCTACAGAACTGTTCAATCACCAAAATTTCATGCATTGAGAGTTTGAATAAATGTCAGCTGATGTTAAAGATGTGAGTAAACACTTATAAAAGAGAGCAATCTCTTGGAATGATTTTTCTATGCTTGACAGTCTTGGGTTCCTCTGTGGACAGATTAAATGACTCTCTAGGAAATATGGAAACTGTTGCTTTACCAAGAGTTGGAACCTACATAATTTTGAAATAACATTTTCATTAGTAGAAGCAACTTAGGCAAGCACTATAGGATCTGGGCCACTCTCTCTAAACCCCCACCTTGCTCAATATCTACAAACTCCTTCATATACAATGTTTTACTTAGCAAAGAAAAATAACAATTAATTTTATTTTAATTGTCTAAACTCCATGATGTCTGGAAAAACGATGATTCACAAGAAGATCTAACATAATTGTTTTCAGATTAGAGGGAAAATGGGGACTGACTAGCCATGCACCAAATGGCCAATCAATCTTTGGCAATATCCTGTTAGAAATGCCAAGAAAAAATATTTAGGTTTGCAACAATTTATTCAGGATAATCTTTAAAATGCTTCCATTGTATAAAATGGCTTTTTTCCTTAACCTTAAGTGCTTGTCTTTGTCTATTGTTCTTTCCAATGTACTACTAATTAGATCTGGATCCAACAAAAGTATCTCTGCAACTCTCATCAGTTACCTTGATCTCTAACATCCTTATCATCCCTCCAGAATCCTCTTATGAATAATTGTCTTCAGAGAAAATAAAATAAGAATCTAAAAATCCTTTCATATCAAATACATTTAAATTGAATTGCAAATGGTTTTTTTCTTCGTGTGGAGTTATTAGAAGTGTGTTGGCACTCACCTAATATGTGAAGGGTGGGAAGCTATTCACTATCATTGTTCTCCTCAACTCTGTCACAAGACAGCAGCCTCCATTTTAGTGACCAATTCTTCACTTTGCATGTGGATAACCTTGGACTTATTAACGAGCCTTTTTAAAATGTCAGGCTCTTTGGTCATGAAACTGAGCTAACAATAGTAATTCACATGTTTTAGAGTTATATCAGGGGTAAATTAAGTAAGTCATATCAAGTATTATAGGCAAATGGTAGTTTATAAGTTCTGGATACAATTACATGGTTTTATCGATTTTTTTTTTTAAGTTTGGCAGAAAACTGGTAGTTTTATTTGTACATATGTTGGATCACTTATGGAACCAGTTTAGCAATTGTAATTCATTATAATTCCTGCTTTTTTGGAATCGAAGAATTGATTCTTTTTAGAAAATAATAGTTTTAATTTGTAAAATGTACGGTTATATGATATGAAACAGTCAAGATTGATGAGTCAATACCAATTTTTTATAAACATTATTTCAGTCTGAAGACATCATTATAAAACTATACAAATGTGTCCTTTGTTTCAGAAACTTAATTTATTAAAATAAAATTAATTTTATTTAGGTCAAAAGGATGGTGGTATATCTGAGGCCAGCTTGCATTATACAATGATAGATATCTTATCGCAAAGAGAAATATTATTGCTCTTTATTTGTGGGAACTAACCTGGAGCAGTGGAACGAAGCCCCACATGTCTGTCCCAGGCTCTGTGGCTCTGGGTGGGACAAGACACGTGGGAAGTGGCTGCACGTCTTCCCACACAGTCTGACAGGCAGGTGGGAGCTGTGGGAAACCTTTGCGGGCCCTGCATGTGGGTGAGGGAGGCAGCCATTCCCTGGGAACATTTTGGTGGGTTCTCTAGCCTGGGGCATGGCAGCTGCCGCAGGGTGCCACAGACAGGCTAGCCGGAGTACAGCTGGGGTTCCCTTTGGGACTGGGTCTCAGCAGCTTGGGGTGCCAGGCTAACTGCTTAGGCTTGGGTGAATGGGTACCTTCTGGGAGCACGGGGAAGCCTTCTGCCGGAGATTAGACGCAGCTCCTTAATTGAGGGCCAGATCCCTCACTTCCCACGGTGGGTCCGGATGAAGAGACAGTCCATAATTCTAAGACGTTTATTTTCATCATAGGAGAGTGGCATGGATGGAACTGTACCCCCAGCTGTCTGGGAGAGGCAAGGCAGATATAGTAACTGGGAAAAGGGTGTGGGTAAGCCTCTAGGTGTCTCATTAACATGGGGATGGCTTGGGGCTGTGTGGCCACGCCTCTACCTGGGGCGTGGCCAAGCCTCTACCTGAGGAGGAGTGGTACATAATGGTGACTGGAGCCAAAAGCCTCGTAGGAGCATTGGCATAAAGTTTCTGGTCCCTTGCAGATTTCGCTAGGTCTCCCAGAGTTTTAAGCCTGTGCTCTACCAGGTGCCAGACTGCCTGTCACAGATAACTGCCCCACATTTATTTAGACTAATTTAACTTCCAAGAATTTACAAATTGAATACCATGTCTTCAGAAATAAATAGCATTAAAGCTTAGGTAAAATAGTAAGGCCTCGATGGAAAGTTAAGGCCTAGGTAAAATGTTACGGCCTAAGCATCTGTTACCTGTCTAGCCTGCCATTATAAGGAAACTTCCTTACATGTTTATACTGTTACTAGGAAACTTTTAGGCCAAGTTAATTACATATTTTGTTATGTTTTGTGCCCTTAGAAACCAATCATGATAGAAATCAATACAACTGTTTTATATTTAGCCACAACAATCTTGGACCTGAATCAATTACCCATCAGCACTTCCTGAACCTGTGTATAACCTTTTATGGTATAAGGCTCCCCTGGAATGAACCCAACATAAGAGATATAAGAAAGTATTTAAAATAAGGCTTCCATTTTATGTAGTGATTGAGTAAAGTTTAAGTCACCAAGATGTCCCTGGGAACTGACATTGTACGTGACAGAAAGAACATACATATGGGCAACTGACATCCTGGTGGGCAAGTTAAGGCATGAGTGTTAGACAAAACGAGTCCCATGCTGGTACATAAGTTAAGGCACGAGCGTTAGGTAAGGCAAGTCCACTACCACAGTTGAATATCCCAACCCATGGAAGCAGGATAAGTATACAACAAAGACATGTTCCTAAGGAAATCCCTCTACCCTTAAATCCTGACTGGTGGAATAACTTGGCATAGATGTTTATAGATCTCAGGTTTTGAAAGCCCTGTAACCAAAAAACCATATAACTTGGAGTCATGGTTCAGTTCGTGAATCTGGACTGTAACCTTGATTGAACAATCCTGGGGCATATGCTTAATAACCTATCCCTGTCAGACTGAGCATGATGTTTATGTGTTTTGTGAGGCAATTTCTGGATGCCTCACAATAAGTAGATCGTTATTCTACTAACTATCTACTTAAATGGATCCCCAAATAAGTAGATAGTTAGAAAAAGCTTAATATACCAATAGATACAAAGAAAAAAAACTTTATTTTCATAGTGTGGATTCTGCTTTTAGGCAGAACAAGTGGCCTACAATAATATGCTTATTGTTTTATTTCTTAAAATAATGAATCCATTGGGTATTGTTCAATGATTAGTCATAATGGAATGTGGAGCAGGAGCAGAAGAACCCCCAAAAGTATGGAGTCACACTATAACAAGGATGCATGGTTTCCAACTGACATCTCTCATAGTCCTTAGGAATGACTACAAACAATAAAAACTGCAAGCAATTATTTCACTTTATTCCTGAGTTGAAAAGAGAAGCCTAAGAGACATGATGCTTCTGGATGCTCTTCCAGGGGCAGTCATCGGGTCCCACAAGACGAGGAAAAGATGCTACATGGTTGAAAATTTGCAGCCATTCAAAAATCACTTTTAATGGAAAGAGAAGCCTAAGAGACATGGTGTTTCTGGATGCTCTTCCAGGGGCAGTCATCAGGGTCCCACAAGGCTAGGGAAAGATGCTACATGGCTTAAAATTTGCAGCCTTTCAAAAATCACTTTTAACTTTGTTTACTTTTTGGCATCTCACAGAAATAAATTTAGAAGCAAATCACTGAAGGGAAAAAAATCACATTTAATCACTACAATAAACAGAAAAGGAATCATTGGCAGCTAGTGAATAACTCTATTTTTCTCTGTAGATTTGGCAAAAGTCTGTTTAGATTTTGCTCTTAATTTGAACACTTAACATGGCAATATATTGAAGCTGTGTGACATGAAAGGATAGTCTAAGGTTCTCAGGGACTCAAAGAAACAACTCTTCTCAACTCTCTCCCAGGCCATGTCTCAAAGTATGTGAAAGTAAAGAAGAAAAAAGAAGTCATGAAAGTTTCTATAACTTCACAAAACAAAAGAGCTGCTAAGAAAAACTGGGAAATAAAGGAAATGGACCTTACAGCCCAATAGTGCTATGGAATCATGACAGGAGCACAGCTTTATAATGCAGAGATCCATCATGGCAACATCTTCACATTTTAAACTGGACAAGGAGAATAAATAATGGAGAAATGGAAGCAAGGAATAAAGGAGAAAGGGAAGAAAGGACAATGGGGGTGATGTACGGATGAATAGAGAGAAAGAAGGGGGAGGAGAGATAAAAATAAACGTAAAGAGTTCTGCTCTGTGTCTTTCTGTTCCTGTATGTCTGTCTGTCTATCTCTCTGTATCTCCTTCTGTCTCTGTCTCTATTTCTCTTGCTCTGTTTGTCTCTTTCTATGTGTATCTGTGTCAATGTCTGTGTGTGTGTGTGTGTGTGTGTGCGTGTGTGTGTGTATCAGGGTTACAGATGATAAGACATCCCTGTAGAGTTCTCAGAGGCATTAACCAAATGCCAATGTTTTAGCAATGATTGATAGTGTTAAAGAATTCATGTTTGACCAATTTTCAAATTACACAAATTCCAGAGGGGTATTTAACCTATTGACCATCTGTCAATCTTCCCTCCCATGAGTCCTGTACACAAAGAAAAATGAAAAGATAAACTAAGCTAGTGGTATGTTCTAAATTATATCTTAAATATAGAATTACAGGTTCATGGTGAAATAAATAATTTCAGAAAAGACTACATAGATAAGAATGCTGTACAGTAAATTTTACAGCATTCCCCTCAACCTTTCCAACACTCATGAACTCTCATCAGATATAGCTTTTCTTTAGTATTTCTTACCTTCCTTCCACACACTTCTGTGTGTGATTAGCATGAGAAATTAAATTTATTTTATATATTTTCTGAAAACTATACATATAAGATTGTATGTAAGACAGTGCTAATTAACAACTAGCTTCCATCTAACATCTTTTGGAAATCTATCTATCATCTATCTATCTATCATCTATCTATCTATCTATCTATCTATCATCTATCTATCATCTATCTATCTATCATCTATCTATCATCTATCTATCTATCTATCTATCATCTATCTATCTATCTATCTATCATCTATCTATCATCTATCTATCTATCATCTATCTTTCTATCTATCATCTATCTATCTATCATCTATCTATCATCTATCTATCTATCTATCTATCTATCTATCATCTATCTATTAACCAACTATCTATGATCTATATTTATCCATCTACATACTATCTATCATAATCTATTTATTATCTATCTATTCATAATCTATCTGTTCATCTATCATCATCATCATTGTTGTCATAATCATCATCTATTCTATTCTCTAGAAATCTAGTTGTCTATATAGTTCTGAAATAAACATCTTCACATACATTATGTATGAAATTTTCATGTGATTGTGTAAGGTTTTAAATGTGACATCATTTATTAAAATTTTAAAGTGTTTACATAATCCTTTCTCTTTTTTCCATCATCATATTTTATTGGTTCTTTGGGAAATTCATGACATGCATCCAGATCACACTCATTTCCCAGCCCTTCTATGTCTGCAACCCCCTTAGTTTGTGACTTCCCCTTCCAAAAACCTTAAAATAAAAATAAAATTAAAATTAAAATCAAGTCCAATTTGTGTTATCTATACTCACTGGTGCACGGTCAAACTCTCAGTGGCCTGCCCCTTAAATACTACTGAGTCATTTCCCTCCTGAATCCTCAAAAGGGACCTTCAGTTGTTAAGAGCTAAGGTCCCATCTTTATCATCCTTTTACAGAGTTCTCTTTGACTATGGCTTCCTGTTTAGGCTGTTACTTTTTGGGGGATAGTGGTAGGGATTATCGTAGAAGCCATCCATTTCCCTCTTTCTCTAACTATGTATCTACAATCATCAATGTCACTGT
>JADRCH010000007.1:17132251-17181043 GCA_019843965.1 Rhynchomys soricoides
TGCTTCTTGTTGGAAATTTGATCAAAACAACAACAAAAAGTAGAAATAAGTAATACCACCAGGCTCAAATGCAGATCCTCAAAGACCAAAATGTCAATCATATAAACACAAATCAAAGACAATTCTTTAAAGGAATAACACAAAGAGATATACAAATATTATAATAATTTACAATGAAATTCAGAATAGTAAAAGTACAAAACCCTGAAAATCAAGTTTTAAGTCAAGTAAAGATAGAAGAAAATATTAAAAGAAGATGAATTAGCCAGTGAACATCTAAACAACACAGAGATACTGTGACTTGAAACACAATATATGTCAAAAATTCATGAGCTTCAGCTAATATTAAGTGACAAAAGAAATTCGTGTGAACTTAGACCCAATGATAGACATAAAGTGGCCAACCTTATTAGAATAAGAAGAGAATAGATATTTAGAATTGATACATTATGTATTTATAAAATTATATTTTAAAATTATTTTAGAATTGTGTTCCTTAGAAAGTTTTTCATCTAAAGAAAGTCAAAGTCAACATTTGAAGAGGACATGTTGTTGGGGAGTGATAATAGATGACCAGAGTTCATAAATTCAAGATCCATTGTGTACATGTATGAAACTGTCAAAGATAAATAAAATATATTTTAAACAAAAGAAAACAGGGCTTATGCTTAAAAATGGAGACATGGTATCTTAGAGAACCAAAGAAGGTGATAGTATTATATTTTCCAAAACTTGGACTTCTCATTCCTTTAGCACAGTAAATTTGGCTCACAAAAGGGCAAGTGGAGTTGTCATCTTAGCTATTTTTAAGTAAATTATAAGGTTAGAATGTTTTGGATTGTATGCTGCCCTAGTTAATCCTGAGTAGTTACTTTGTGTCACTTCTTGGGACTATAAAAATAAGCAGCCAAACATGTTTCATAGTACCTGAATTTTGTTTTAAAATGTTCTGTTTGGTTGCTTGAAAACTAGTAAGAAAGAATTTTACTCAGTAGATTGAGGAGAAAGCTGGCATGTATCTGTGCTCATACTGTATAATGACCGAGCTAGGATTTTCTTTTCCTGCCTAAGCTTTCAAACACTGAAGTAATTAGCATTATTATTATTATTTTTTTTTTTTTTTTTTTTTTTTTTTTGGTTTTTCGAGACAGGGTTTCTGTTATAGCCCTGGCTGTCCTGGAACTCACTCTGTAGACCAGGCTGGCCTCGAACTCAGAAATCCGCCTGTCTCTGCCTCCCAAGTGCTGGGATTAAAGGCGTTTGCCACTGCCCGGCGTAATTAGCATTATTGAACATTATTTTGCATTACAGACATTTGGAAAAGTAGTTGAGGTCACTAGAAAAGGATGGTATGCCCATTTGACTCTAAGCCTGGTTCCATAGTTTGACAGTCTTAACATAAGAGTCAAAGTCTTTGCAGAATTTTATGTTATTATATAATAGGCCAAATTACCATTTCCTCTGCCTGACTCAATAATTTAACCCTAACAAAACAAATAACACAACTTAGAACTACTTATATTCATATCATCTTGGAAGGCTGTGCTATTTTTTTTTTTTTGTGGCATTGATTGATCATTAGGTCTTTAATATATTTTTATCCTTAAATGAAGGATAAAGTTATTGAGTACATGTCAGTGTACCACGAAGTCTGATAACTAAATATCCATAGAAATAGGAATAGTTTTTAAATCTGAAAATTTTAAAAGAAGCCATAATTCACTGCAGTTTTACAGTTTGGTCATATGATAAAGTAAAAAAGTAAACTCCTTTTATGGCTAAGAAACTCACTTGAATTCCCATATTAGTATAAGAGTCAAGAACTACATTTCCAAAAGAATCCTTCTGTCTTGCATTTTATTTCAGAGTTCAAAACTGGGTGTCTTTCATGTGTATTTAATTTTGGAGGGAAGGAGCAACACAGACTTGGATATGACTTCAAGTAAGTTAATAATTCAGATAAAGGATAAGTCCATATTGATTGCTAGTATACAATTATGACTTATTGTTGCTGCTCTTACAGTTTTTGGAATGGATTAAATTATAATCATCATTCTAACTGTAGGTGTGGTTGTATAAGATAGTAAGCCTGATTTTTGAAGGGCATGGGACTCATATATAGTCATAAGTAAATACTGTGTGCATTTAATAAGAGCCTCAGAAATTAAACCAAAAAACAAAGCACAAGGAAGCAGAGGGACAAAGTTGGGATCAAGAGGAAGAGAAAGGGGAGGGAGGAAAGAAAAAAACAAAGAGAGAAACACACACACATATACTCAGAGAGAGAGAGAGAGAGAGAGAGAGAGAGAGAGAGAGAGAGAAAGAGAGACTAGCATCTTTATCAACCAATTAGTCATCGTCGGCAAATGTAGCTCACTTACTTTGCCAGTGTGAAACCCAAACAGACCAATAATGATTATGCTAGTTATGAAAACCAAGCTGTCTTCAGGGAAATTTTTTGATAAATGAAAGGCAATTTTATCTCCTTGAATACTGAGTGCTAGAAAATTATTTCTACTGGAAGCATTAGTTCACTCTCAAATAAAGTCCAAGTCCTGAGTCCATGCATGGTGTTTATTTTCCTTATTGATCAAAGAGTCACATGTGGCTTTCAAGATCTGGGAAAGTCATATGGAAAAGGTATATGATGCTTCTTTTATCTTCTTAGGGATGTAAATATTGATCACCAAAGAAACATTGAATATATTTTGGAATCATCAATACTTGGAAGGAAACTAATTTTATTTCTTTTAAAAGTTAGTCATTTAATTATTCATTTCCTATCATGAAGATTCAAAGAAATACTTTCTCAATGACAGGATTGCATATAAATATCGTGCCACACATGGAGGAGGAGGCTTAGACAATGGCTTTTCTCGAACATCCTAATATAAAACCTTCCATGGACATGATAGGATAATTACCAACCTACATATCCATTAAAATAATTTTGACCCTCTTCTAATTAATTATTTGATTAATAAAGGGCATACAAAGAAAACATTTAAGGTATAATCCACTAGTAGGCAACAAGAACTAAACCTAAGCTTTTCTTTCAGAATTTGCTTTTGCACTCTGCGTTTCATCTTTCAGGGTAACCATTAGCTTTAGTTGGCAATCAAAAGCCCTCTGTGATATTTCTTAGCTGAAGGATAATGTTTTAAGAAATATAGTCTTCTATATTGAGAACTTTGATCCACTTGGACTTGAGTTTTGTGACAGGTAATAGGTATGGATCGATTAATAAAAATGAGATACATTGAGCATGATAGAAGAGAAAGTGGGGAATAGCCTTGAATGCATTGGCACAGGAGACACCTTCTGGAACAGAAAAAAAAAGGGCAGACATTAAGATCAACAATTAATAAATGAGACATCATGGAGCTGAAAATAAGGCCATAGAATCAAATGCCAGCCTATAGAATGGGAAAGATTCTTACCAACCCCACATCTGACAAAGAACTAATTGCTAAATACATAAAGAACTCAAGAAACTGGACACCAGCAAAGTAAACAATCCAATTTAAAAATGGAGCACAGATCTAAACAGAGAATTCTCAACAGAGTAATCACAAGTGCCTGATAAGCACTTATATAGAAATGTTCAACATCCTTAACCAGCAGGGAAATGCAAATCAAAATGATTTTGAGACTCCACCTTACCCCTGTCAGAATGGCTAAGACTGATACCACAAGTGACAGCTTGTGCTGGTGAGAATGTAGAACAAGGGAAACACTCTCTCATTCCTTTTGGGAGTGCAAACTTGTACAGCCACTTTGAAAAATGATATGGAGGGTTCTCAGATAACTGGGAATCCATATACCTCAAGACACAGCTATACCACTCCTGGTCATATACCCAAAGGATGTTCTATCCTACCACAAGGGCACTACCTCTATTATGTTCATAGCAGCTTTATTCATAATAGCTAGAAACTGGAAACCACAGAGATGCCCCTCAATTGAAGAATGGATAAAGAAAACATGGTAGAGTTTTAGTGAATAAGAGTTCCTTTCCCCCGGCAAGATGGCGGAATATGACTTGACTACTCGCATCACGTACTTTCTGGATTGGCACCTGGTCTTTCCGCTTCTTGAGTTTCTCTCTGTGAAAGAGATTTATAATGAAAAAGAATTATTACAAGGAAAATGAATCTTCTTAGTGATACCAATATGGTGGACTTTGCTATGGATGTTTACCCTTATTCTGATGATATCCAACATGCTTTATTGTGCAGCTGAAGCAGCTCTAGGCAGAAACAGAACCAATCGTGAGGATGTTTGAAGATCCAGAAACTACAAGGTAGATGCAGTCATCCAGGGGTGGCTGGATGTTATTTGACTACCTGGCAGACAAGCATGGGTTTAAGCTAGAGTACTTAGATACACTCTACAGATACGCAAAATTTCAATAAAAGTGTGGAAATTACTCTGGAGCAGCAGAGTATCTTTACTTCTTTAGAGTTTTGGTTCCAGCAACAGATAGAAATGCTTTAAGTTCACTCTGGGGAAAACTGGCTTCTGAAATCTTAATGCAAAATTGGGATGTAACCATGGAAGACCTTACTCTATTAAAAGAGACCATAGACAATAATTCTGTGAGTTCTCCACTCCAGTCTCTTCAGCAGCAGTCTCTTCATGGCTCATTCATTGGTCTCTGTTTGTTTTCTTCAACCATCCAAAAGGCCATGATAATATTATTGATCTCTTCCTTTACCAACCACAGTACCTTAATGCTATTCAGACAATGTGTCCACATATTCTCCGCTATTTGACCACTGCCGTCATAAACAACAAAGATGTGCAGAAACACCGGCAGGTGCTGAAAGATCTAATGAAAGTTATTCAACAGCAGTCTTACACCTATGAAGACCCAATTACAGATTTTGTTGAATGTCTATATGTTAACTTTGATTTTGATGGGGCTCAGAAAACGCTGAGAGAATGTAAATCAGTGCTTTTGAATGTCATCTTGGTAGCCTATCTTGAGGACTTCATTGAGAACTCCTGTCTCTTCATATTTGAGACATTTTGTGATATCCACCAGTGTATCAGCATTAATATGTTAGCAGATAAACTGAATATGACTCCAGAAGAAGCTGAAAGATGGATTGTGAATTTGATTAGAAATGCGAGGTTGGATGCCAAGATTGATTCTAAACTAGGTCATGTGGTAATGGATGCAGTCTCACCCTATCAGCAAGTAATTGAAAAGACTAAAAGTCTTTCTTTTAGAAGCCAAATGTTGGCCATGAATATTGAAAAGAAACTTAATCAGAACTGTAGATCAGAGACCCCCAACTGGGCAACCCAAGATCCTGGCTTCTGTTAAAGGACTATAAAGAAAAGAAGAAAGGAATCAGTGGGAGACACAGTGGCCATTCTGTATAAAGGGCGACATACATTCTTAGAAGCAATTAACGTGTTTGCTACAAATTTTGGAGAATTTGAACAAAATTGGCTATGATTCAAAAAGAAAAAGAAAATGTGATATATTTATTCAACTCAGCTGTTAAAAGTAATAGCATCCTAAAATTTGTATGGAATGGGTGGATCTAGAAAATAATAATTCTGAATGTAGTAACTCAGACCTAGAAAGACAAACATGGTAAAACCTTATTTACAAGTGAATTTTACCTGTAACGTAAAGAATAGTCATTCTACAATCCATAGACTGAGAAAAGCTAAGTAAAAAGGAAAACTCAAGGGGGGAAACACATGAATCTCCCTTAAATGAAGAAATAGAATACAGATCATGGATAGACTAGGGGCAGGTAGGGAAAAACAAGAGACACAAGTTTGGGGGAGGATAGAGGAAGAGAATTCTGGGAGAGACAACTGGAATTGGGGGGGGGCATTTTAAATGTGAGGTAGAAACCCAATGTAATGGAAACCCCTGAGAATCTATGAGGATGACCCTAACAAAGACTTCTAGTGATAGGGGATACAGAACCTGAACCAGCCATTTCCTGTAGACTTCCAGAGAAAGGACTAGGACACCAACCCAGCCACAAAACTTTTGACCTAAAATTTGTCTTGCCTACAAGATGTGCTGACTTAAAAGTGGCACAGAAATTGTGGGAGTGGCCAACTAATGACTGATTTATTTTGAGATCCATGTCATAAGAAGTCCATCCCTGACACTGCATGGAGGGGGATGAACCGCAGCCTGGATAGCCCAGATATCTAGCATAGAAGCAAACACAAAAAACATAGAAGCAAAGTCAATTAAATGGTTCCTTATGATACTCTGCTTTACTTATGGACATGAGCTTTAATTGTTATCAGAGAGGATTCATCCAGCAACTGATGGAAACATATACAGAGACCCACAGCCAAACATTAGGTAGAGCTTGGGGAATCCTGCACAAAAGAGGGAGAAAGGATTGTAGGGGCCAGAAGAGTCAAAGACACATCCACCAATAAAAAAACAAAAAAAACCAAAAACACAAAAAAACCCCCCACCAAAACCAAAACAAGCAACAAACAAAAAAACCACAGATTCAAATAACTTAGTCTCATAAGTGCTCACGAGATAGAACCAACAATAGTAAATCTGTATCACCTGCATGGGTTTGTCCTAGGCCCTCTGCATACATGTTATAGCTGTGTACTTTGGTCTTCTTATGGGCTCCTAATAGTGGGAGTGCGGCTGTCTCTGACTCTTTTGCCTGTTTTTGGAACCCTTTTCCTCCTACTGGGTTGCCTTAGCCAGCCATGATATGAGGGAAGGTATCTGGTCTTGCAGCAACTTGATATACCATGTTTGGTTGATATCCTTGGGAGGCATACACTTTCCTGAAGAGAAATGGATGAGGAGTGGATTGAGGGGAAAGTGGTGGTAGTGGGAACGACTGGGAGGAGAGGAGGGAGAAAAAACTACAGTTGAGATATAATATATGAGAATGACTTTTTTCTAGTTCAATCCATTTGCCTGCAATTATCTAATTATGAGTTAAAAAATGTTTAACCCATGCCACTTTGCATTTATAAGTAATTTGCTAAGAAATATGTTAACATACAAAAAAAGTACTACAGAGAAAAAAAATAAATTTTTTATCATGTACAGTGATTAATGTCTTAACATCTACTTAGACTCTTTATTACATGTGTTTTATTTAATCAATTCAAAATACAAGAATATGTTTTGATGTAATGTCTTTTTTATCATAAATGCCCAGGCACATTCTTGTATTGGGGCAGTGACTGGTGGCTACTAGCAAAGCCATGCAATCCCCTGCGCACTTTCTGGATATATTCTACAGTCTTGCTATGCAGATTTCAGTACTGTTGTCTGATATTTCCTTGTCTCGGCTATGTATGCAGTGACCTTTCAGGGAGCTCCAATGGTGGTCACATCTATCATGCCATGCTAGTCCTCGAAACTGACTTTGTCTTTGAATTGTCATAATAAGTATTAAGTAAGGCATTAACTTAAGTGAATTTAGCCCATCCTCTGGTCTAGTGTAGTGTATTTCATTATCAACATCATTATTGCTCCTATAATTATTTTCAGTAACTCTTAGCCTTGAGGGAGGACAGTTACTTAATGGATTCTTATCTCAGTGCATGAGGTTGAGGATAAGGGTTACCCACTAACAAGGTCAGACATTCTCAACTCTGTTAGAATTATAGTATAAAGAAACACACTCCTACGAGCTAATTAAGATTAAGGATCACAGTTTTCTCAAAGAAAAGCAGGGATAAATTGGGGGCTTTCCTGTCTATCTCAGTCTAAAGGCTACAAGCCTTATTAAACCACAGTAAATAATGGTTTTTCATTACTTTGATTTATTCAGAGGTAAAGAAGCTTGAGAGATGCACATCCTGAACTTATTACATATACTAAACTCCTAAACTGCTTAGAACTGAAATAAGAATATTCTTCATGCTCTGGGAGCAGAAGCCAGTGTTATAGAGATTGAAACTAGTTAATTTAAACTCTGACACATGGACAAGATTTTTTTTCCCCACATAAACTGCAAAGATCTGAAAATAAAGATTGATAATAGAAAGGCAGTATGACCCTAAGATGAACTTGGGAGGTAATCTAAGATTCAAAAGGTCGGAGGGATTTCCTTATGATTTAATTCCCCACCCACCTAAGGCCTGGAAGGACCTGCAGAGCTTGTATTAGTCAAATGACATAGCTTGTTTGATTATTAAAGAGTTTTATTTTATAAACACATATTGTAGTCCAATGTGAGAGCAGATGCCTATGAATCCAGAAGAGAGTGTCCGATCTTCTGAAGCTGGTGTTACAGGAGTTTGTGAGCCACCTGACATGGCTTCTGGGAACCAGATTTGGGTCTACTGGGAGAGAAGTACACTGATTTAATTCGTGAACACATTCTAGCCCCTAATTTTTTAATTTTCATGAAATTGGCAATCTGATTCAAAGAAGCATGGATGAATGACAAAGTTGATAATTCTGCCAATATTCAGAAAATCCTGCATTAATCTTCTGAGTGTCGGGCATTCAGGAAGACCCAGTATAGACAGATGTTTTGTCTATTATAAAAGGATAAAGATGAAATAAATAATTCAGGTTTGAGGAGATTGGTCTACTGATAGTATTGTAGTTATTCTATTTTTATATCATTTTTCAATGAGTTAATGGTCAACTTTCAACTTTATAGCACAGTAAAGTCAGATTAAGAAAAAACCATAAGTATCATGATGTGTTTCAGCTTTTATTATGGTTATATGGTTAGATATAACTTTACTACATTTTTTTTACTTGACTAAACTTTTGTGACTCTTGAGTGAAGAATGAAAATGACAAGTAACAGTGATTTTCAGTGTCTTTAGCAATAGAATTCATTGTACAAATTGATTGGCAACGTTCCTACATGTGTATACTTTGTGCATCATGATTATTTCCTTACTCACACTTGTCCTGGTACCCTTGTCCCCTTGTCATCGAAGTGGCTTCTAGAAGAATCTCATTCGTCCCCAGGGCCACAGTCCAATAATAAGGGGAGCCTTGGCAGTTCAAAGACAAAGTCAGTTTTGAGGGATGGCATAGCATGAAAGATGTGATCACCATTGGAGTTCCCTGAAAGGTCACTGCATGCAGAGCTGAGACAAAGAAATATCACACAACAATGCTGAAATCTGCATTGCAAGACTGCTGAATGTAACCAAAAAAAGGCACTGAGACTTACCTGATTCTTCTAGTATCTTGCAAGGAAAAGTTCCCATGGGCCATCGCTTTTCCTTTGCCAACCTTCAGGTCATCTCCTCTTCTGTTGCTGCTAAGTTTGTGTATACTGATAGAGCTTGAAATATTACTTTTGATGTTTCCTGGTAACATTAATTTTCATGAAAATGAAAAGATTTCATTTCAATTTATCGATAAATAATAATACTCTCGTATTATAGATAATCTATTTTTTCTGTCTACTATGTCAATTAGACAGTAATATCAGTTCTTTCATTATAGCACCACAGGATATGGAATTAAAAGAAGGATTGCAGAGAGAGGCTTTGACTGCCATGGCTCCACGGAAAATTCAAAACCTGAAAAGATATGCATTAGAAAACAATCACAGATTTTCAGTCATTTTAGTCACGAGAAAGTTGTCGTTCAGAAAGTGGGAATCATGGGAATAATGCAACAAGTTAAAACAGAGGGACCACAAAGCTCCACACTGTCACTTAAGGAACCCACGTACAAGAGATCCTTCCAGCTCATTGCTTTATGTTCATAAGCTTATGGATTTTTTGGTTGTGAAGACAAGGGAATTGAGAAGCTGGATAATTACGTATAAGGTTCCTTCTTCTTTCTTTAAAATAGGCTCTCACTGTATAGCACCAGCTGTCATGGAACTCACCATGTAGTATTTTATAGTTTTAAACTTGGTGCAATCCTCCCACTTCTGTCCATGAAGTGCTAGAAATTCAGGCATGCGCCACCGTGCCCAGCTTATTCAGAGTCTTTATTTGGTGTAACCGGAATGTGGTTGCTGTTCGTATTTTCCTGACTTGAAGTAATCATATGACCCAAACAATTGTGAAGAGTCTGAGGCATGGTATCTAGTGCATGCCTGCCACATATGCAAAGTAGTTAATAGAAAACTTCAATCTCTACTCAAATGCTACTGAGACATTTTGATACCTGAATTTTCTCCCTTTTTATTCCTCTTATTCTTTTCTTGCTTTCTTATTTAACAAGCAAATAAATCTATATTATTTTGTATGTTGACTCCAAGATTTGGGCTATTAAAAGATGTACACTGCCCTTTTGTCATATATCTACTTCACTTTTCATTTAATGTCAATTTTCAAATAAAATAGGGATTTTGTGAGAAAAACTACATTTAGTACATTCTAAAAATACAAAATAAAACAACACTGAAAGGTATATTGATTCCAAAAACACTTGCTTTTATTATTTCAGAATAATTATAATAATCATACAGTTTATAATTCACAGCATGTGCTACTAGAAAACTTTGTCTTGTTGTACACTTGACTAAAACTATTAAACGTCTCCAAATTATAGATGTGGACAAAGTAAAAAGCATGAAATGTGATAGCTATCATAAACCAATAAATTTTTGCTTATTTTATCATTTCAAATTGTTTCAATCACCAGAAATGAAATAAAATAATCCAGGCTCCAAAATCCTGAATCTCTTATTGTAGCTTGAGATTGAGGCCCATAGAGCACAACATCAAGATTAATATATGAGGTAAACTAGTCAAAAAAAAGACTGGAAATCTTTCTCCACCTAAACTATCCACAAAATGTAGAGGATGGGTGTGCACACATGCACACACATACATACACACACACACACACACACACACACACACACACACACACATTGTGGTATACAAATAATGGAAAGGTAAATGTCATGTAAAAGACCTATAGTCTTGAGCCTCCTGGCTCAATGCTGCTGAATGTATGCCTTTCTCCAGCTTACTGAACGACTCTACTTTCCTAATCAACTGACTCTGTTTTTATTCATGTGTCCCTGGTGCAGTTTTTTGGTCATGGACCACTTCAGCAGTGCCTTTCAAATTCTGATCTGCACCAATCATAATATGGTGTGAACTAATTTAATAACAGTGCTTTTAAATGTATTGCAACACTATTAAGCAAAAAAGGTTTACCTAATTTTATGTATCAGTGATTAGTATTTAGTGTTAACTGATAGAGAAGTGGTAACCATCATTGGTCCTCATAAAGCAAATTCAACATTGGAAAGACAAGTTGCCTAAATTATATTGGTAGGTCAAAGAAATAAACAGAGTTAAGTGAATATATGGACTCATGGCTAAAATTCACTGGGACAATCCAAATGCAAATGCATTATCTAACGCTTCATTTTTTTCCAAATGTGGAAAGGAGGTTATGGAAATATTGCTATTGTCCAGGCTGTTATTTACTCCTCACAAACTGACAGCAAGGTTCTATTGCTGAAATTAATACCTATACAACTCATTGAACATGCAGGAGTTGAGCTAGTGCCTACCTACAGCATATACCCCTACTGATTAGTGTTCCCAGTAATGTACTCTGCATGCTGCCAAAATGCTGGGGGAACCAGCTACAAACCCTTTGATCTAATATGTGAGCTTCCTGCAAGATGTGCTGGCAGTGTAATAGCAGCATAAAGATTGTGAGCACAACCAACCAATATCTGGTTGTGTTTATGGTACAATTTGTGTGTTGGAGCCTGTCATAAACACTCCTCAGATGCCCCTCCTACTGTCTTGTGTATTTAAAAATATCTCCATGTACTCAGCTAACGTGATTGATTTAGGAAAGTGTGTACTCTACCCTAGTCCATGTTTCACCTGAATATTCACTTGCAAATTGGAAAAAGTTCTTTCAAAAGTATGTGTGCCATAAGTTTTTCATCATGGGATGACACTTTTAAAAATATTAGCTCTACAATAAGTATTTTAGAAGCTAAAAATTTATTATTTCTTGCTACTTAATACATTTGTTCTAAATGCCCATGTTTTTCTTCAAATGATCTCTAATATATTATTTATGACATAATTAAATACAGCCAGAGAAAGAGAGCAAGAGATTAAATAGGAGATTAAATATAGATGCAGCTTCATACATGATCATTTCACAAATGTGAGTGTATATTTGCTCCCTTTGGCAAAACAAACAGACAACTGATAAAAAGAAAAAAAAATAAGAAAAAGAAAAAGAACTTTTTTTCAGTAATTCTTGTCTAGAACAAACCATTTACTAGGTACTCAGCAAATGTTTGGGAATTGTTTTAACAATTTGTCTGGGGGAAGGACAAACCTGAAAAAATGGCATTTCTCATCACCTCTCTACAAAAACTGCTTTCAAAGATAAGGTGTGATTAGTAAGGATGGTGTGGAGTTAAGCTGCTTTGATTCAAAATCCATCTCTATCATTTACAAAACTATGATTTTATACTTTAACTGTACATTTTCTCTGTTTTAATCTTCTTTTCCTTTAAAATGGGAAAAACTTTCGTAGTAACTCATGGTTTGGATGAGGATTAGGAAGCTTCTCTTGTTTAAAACATTTAGAGAGTAAACACTCAGTAAATATTTACTACTGGAGCTAATACAGTATTCTTTGGAGGGTGGTATTCTCATATAGAAATTATTGTGGATGGCTAATAGTTATTATCTATCAGTTTTGTATGTCTATGATGGTTCTATCAAAGATTAGAAGCCCCTTGTGTGTCATGCCTTACCCCATGGTAGAAGCTGCTAAGATACTGGTGACTATTAGAAGACCTAAAGTTACTTAAGGTTAGCAACTGCTGAAGCCTCATCTGGGAAAAAAGCAACGCACCAAGAGGGAAATTTGTAGACAAACAGGAAACTTCAAGGACAACACAAATCCATGAGGTTAAATTGGAACATGTGTCTCTATGTCTCTAACCATGATGGAGGTCACCCACCAAAAATTCTATTGCTCTTTAACACAGTAGGACAGAGAACAACTGAAGGACTATGGAGGCAGTTGTTATTTCAATCAAATGAGGCTGGTCAGCCCCTAATGATATGAAGAATCTACCAAATTCTAGAACTGAAACATACTGTTCCTCTTGCCTACCACATTATTGTCCCAGTGTCTAACACAGACCTAAAATGAGAAGTGCATTTTGGGAAATGTAGTTCTACTAGTGCTGAACTCCTACCATAACTCCTAAGCATTAGACTTCACAACAGTAAAACCATAAACAAACAAACAAACAAACAAGCAAACAAAAACCCTCAAGTAGGACCTTTACCATTAAAAATAAGAAGGAAACTATTTCAGCAAAGAAATGGCAAAGTCACAAAACCTAAGTCCTTTGGCTGCTGTTCCATATCTCCCACAGGCTACTGCCTCCAGAGAACTCTACACGGTCTGGACACAATTGCTAGTTTATCTCTCTTTCTCAGGAAAATGCAAATCAGCAAGTAAAATATCAGATATGCCTTATCATGCTACAGGGATAGGATGTCAATTAGGCATCTGACAGTCAAATAGCATATAATTAGATTTCCAGTCAAGATACTACAAATTATTAAAACTAAATTAAATCTAGCATCCATCATTTTCAATAACAATCCAAATATCAAAGTGAATATTACTATTAACCATGTAGCTAATAAATATTCTAATAACAACTATATTGATGTTTTGGTGTAGTGGTGGAAAACTAGGAAATCAAAGAAAGGTGCCCAATCTACTTATTCTAAAAGATTTTCTGTGTATTTTATGTACATTATTCCATGCTTTTATATGTACAAGATTTTTATATCAGTACTTAATAGTTTCAGAAGAATGTTCAAAATATAAAATGTTGGTTTGTAAATAACAAAGCATTCTCAAAACACTTTCACAGGACACATCCTAATAATGTGTTGTATATGAGCATGTGTGTTCAGTGTAGTAGGCATATGAGGTGTAGAAATATAAGTACGCAAGGGTGGCAAGCTTTTCCTGTAATAGATCAGCAAGCAAATATGTTCATTGTTGAGGGGTATATAGTCACTGTCTCAACTAACAAATGCTTCCTAGTATTATAAGTGCAATAGCAGCTATGCATTATGATAAGTAAATGAGTTGACATTATTTCTTCCAAGAAAAAGAAACTTGGCTTAAAGTTTGAATATAAGCTACTTTCATATATTGTGAAATTTACTTAATGTTTTCTGATAATTTAAAAACAAGTGCTATTCTTTCCTCACAATGCATATGAATACATCATGCTTAAATGTAGATCTTAAATTATTCATATCTAACCAATCTCTCACCCATTTTAATAGAAATTGCTAGCAATGAGAGAAAATCGAATGTGTTAAATGAGATAATGCAGATTTTATATAAATAAATTTAAACATCTTATTTTCTCACAGAAATCAGGAAATGCAAGATTGTTTTAAAATATAATTGTTTATCACAATTTATCACAGTGATTGTAGACCAATGATTTATCACAGTGATTGTAGACCAAAATTATTGTAGCCATAAGTTGTGATGCTTCTTTCTCCTGTTGCAGCTGAAATAGCACAAATGTTTCATATGCTTGCTATTATGTCTAAAATCTTACTTAATAAAATAAGGAAGGCATTTTTGCTTTTGGATTTGTCTTTAAATAAATGTGAGTTCTTTCAATAATTACATTTTTTCTTGGTTATACAACCCTATGTCAAAAATTATTAAATTATCTCTTGTCACATCATCACAGCCAGTGTGGTTGAGTATCTTGTGTTTTCTATTGTATGGAAAAAATGAAAACTCAAGGTTTTTGCCAATTTATTTCTTTCCCCAGTGCTCTGAAACCAGTTGACAAAGCTATCGGTTGCCATAGAAGCAAAAGCATAGAAGTTGTAATACATAAAATATGTCAAAACATGGTATGGATTATCACATCAGTCTAGCATATAAGAAAGAATCTCACAATCTTGCCAGTTGATTATGGGATTGTCTCTCACAAGGGGCAAGCCTGGTATTCCGTCAGGAAATATCACATTACTGTGTTGATTCCATTATGTTTATCTTCAGCAAGTGTTCTGGGCAATGTTGTCAGAGGCAACAATCTAAAGAACAGGCATTTCAATCTTTTAGAAAAAATCAGACTAAAAATCAGGACTTAAATGCTGTGAAAAAAAATACAATCTATTGTTTATTTCCAAAGAGAAATATACCATAATCATTACATCAAACTTTTCTCTGTATCTAGCTATATATTCTACATTTATGTTTTTATTTTAATTCAATAATATATACAGTGAAAATATAATTTTCTTCAAATAACTCAATTAGTAGTGAAGAAGAAAACAGACTAAAACATATTTAATTTCCAAATTCAAGTGTGTATAAATTTCAAATTTGGGCCTCTTGAACTTACACCTCTTGATATTTTAGTATTTTTTCACACTGCTCTCTTTCTGTGGAAGTGGTAACTAGGAACAAACATTTATTATTATGTTCCTCTATTTTCATTGGAAATATGCCACTGTCCTGACCAAAAAGCACATAGAGAAAATAATAAAAGGCCTTAGACTGTTTTAAGATTAGATTTAAAAATGACTGATGATTACCCAATATGGTGGTGAGTGACTGTAATCCCATCCCTTGAGAGGTAGAGGCATGAGGATCAGTTCAAAGCTACCTTTAACATCTTAGAGATTTGAGTCAACGTAAGCTACATGAGACCCAGTCTCAAAACAAACAAATAAAACAAGCATCACTAGGACAGAACAGTGATTTGAATGTAAATGATAGATCATAACTATAAACTAACAAAATATAACTATTTCAACTCATTCCGTAGTCTTTTTGACCTGTACATTAAAAATGTAATTAAAAAAGTAAAAGTAAAAAATAAAACAGTTGTGAATAAAACATAGGGTTTTAAAAATACTACTAAAAATCCCTTATTTTATATTTTCGTATAAGAGACTCTATACTAATAAATATAGTTCACTATAAAATATTTTGTACAATCATTAAAAGTACAACATAACAAAAACAAAGAAAAAATATAACATAACAATATCCAATGGAAAACAGAAACTATTTTGAAAGTCATACAGGTATATATCACATAGAGATACAATCAGAAAATAGCTTCTGCTCTTAATCTGCAAGAATAAATGTGTGTATGATACCTCATCCCAAATGGAAAGTCACTATTATAATATTATAGTGGATATATAATATAGGATATATTATAATATATCCTTCTTCAAAGTATTATATAATTACCAAGTGTTTTCTCTAAATAGAAAACCTGGCTGTCCATATGAGTGCTTTCATCCCAAAGTTTCAGTGTTAAACGAATGCATTCTCTTTGTCAGTATCTTCATTTGCAAAATGAAAATTAAAAACATTTACTTCATGAGGACATTAGGAAAATCAAAGTGAAATGAAGTAGGTAGAAATCTGTAAGATGAAAGCACATCACATTGGGTAAATCCCCTATAATTTCATGACTTGTCTCTTATAAATGCATAAGTTTCACTGTATCTGTCATCACCCAAGAGCTCCCCATCATCACTAAACGGTCAGACGAAAGTGAATAATGGGAAATCTTACCCTCTTTATGTATTTCATTATATCAAACTCTCAACACTCTTTTGCAGGAGGTTGTATATAATTTAATGAAAACTACCAAGGGGACTGTATACCACATGTAGTTCAGGGAAAGAGACATGAAAGTAGAGCATACAGAATGTTAATCATTTTGTTGGAAATTTTCACAGTTTTAAAAGTGTTCAGGACAATATATACTTTGTCTGTTTCATAATTGGCAAGATAAGACCCAAGATTTCACTGTAAAATACTGTATGCACACATTGTGTATAAAGCCCAACACAGTATAATTTGTTTTGTTCTCCCTACACCCTTGATAGGATTTTTTTTTTTAAATCTCTCTTTTAACCAGCACCCACAAAAGTTACCTTTGTTGATAACTCTCTAATAATACGGAGAAATCAGGTATAAGATAAAGGAGGCTGTGAAGCAAATCTACTGAGAATCAAATAGGATTGAGGGTGGGGGAGATGGTAAAGGAGGCCTTGGTGAATGACTAACATAGGTGACTAATGACCAAAAGAACTCAATAGCACTTCTACAATTACACCCACAGGTTAATTCCTTTCTAAATCTTTTTTACTAGCCACTCAACCAACTTTAGGCTTGCCTCCACAAACAACAAATGCTTCTCTCTTTGCTCCACAGCAGTCAGTTGGTTATCTTTCATCTTCAGTAGAATGAGTTATTTTTCAAAACAACATAGTTACTGTAATGAGATGGCCACGGGGTTAGGCTAGCACAGAGAGTGTTTGTGACAAATAGACCTACTTTGTCCCTATCTATTGTTTAACCAAAATTCATGACCAAGGCCTCAAGTTTAAATTTTAGACATCTAAGCAAAAATTTTAGAAAGGGTTTTCTTTATCTATTTATTCTCATTTTAATTGCTCTTGCTACAGTTTAAGAGAAAGTATGCAATCCTTTAAGTAGTAAAAAGGCTCCAGCTTTTCTGAGCTCCTTTCAGTATAGAAAGCTTAGTTCTGAATTGAACATAGACTTTGAACTCACAAGATCTGAAACAGCAACTCCATATCTATATGATAGGGATTAGGAATCTAAAGTTAAAAGCCCCAGCTTCTCCATAGGAAGACAGTGACTATCTTGACTAACATTTTTACTAGGACAAACATATGCCACACATATGTGATAAAGTTTCCACCAAATAGCAAAGTTGTTACTTTTGGCACTGTCTCCCACAGCGACATATTCTCAGCCAGTTGTCATGGAAAAAGAAATATTTCTAGACTTCCTACTCTGTAGAGATCTTTTCTAACCATAGGGAAGAGTTGGATCTATTAAATTTGCTTAAACTTAAAATAAGATAAAGTCACTGGCAGAGTTAAATCTTAGCACATTTGTAAGATGAAGACAGTGGTCAACAGAGAATGAGCACAGGGTACAACAAGAATCTTTGTTTTATGCCGAAGCATTAAAAAAAAGTAGGTATGAGCTGCAAGGTGACAGGAGACGAGCAGCCGTTTGACAGGAGAAGCATGTCAAGAAAATCATGATTTTCTAGAAAGCTAATTACACTAGGATTTGAAAATTGTGCTGAATTTTCAACACAAAAATTAGATTTTCAACTAAATCAAGAGTAGCTTGATTTAGTCGATTAGAAAATAAAGTTGTCAAATAATTTAAGATATACTAATGGCAGAACACCAGAGAAGAAGACTGAGCTCAGATGACTCACTTACTAGCCAGATGGTATAAATGACAATTGCATACAGACAGAAACTCTTGAGGTCTCTAAAAATGTTGAATAAATACTTGCTGAAGAGAATGAACTAAATCTCATTATGAAAAGAGAAAGCCTATGAAATCTCTCCACAGCCTTCTTTCTCAGCATAAGAGACTCTCTTTCAGGAGGCTGGGGAATTGATGAACTTTTAGGCCCATAGATGGAAGCTGGTGGATGCTTCCAGAGCACCAGGAGCTCTGGAGATGCCATTCCATAATTCTCTAAGATGACTCAAAGGTCACAATGTGGACTCTGACTTAGAATTTGTTATGGAAAAAGGATATAAAACAAACCCACGAAAAGTAAAAGCAAAAGGGATGAGGTCCAGAGGAAGCTGTGGGTAAGCTTCTGAGATTTTTTTCTCTCCAGCAGGGTCATTGTGATGCACTAAAGAACAGTGCCTCCTCACTCACTGGAAAAGTATACCTGGAACTCGCAGGAGAAACTACATTCAATAACCACAGATTAATTGCTTCCTCTAAGATTGGGAATTAAAATAAGTATTCCATTGTGGTAATTTTATTAAAAATTCTACTTGAGTTTCTAGATCAGGCTATTGGATACAAACAGGAAATAAAAATGCCCAAATTGCAAGGAAAATGTATCTTTATCTTCACAAAGAACATAATAAAATTAAGGAGATCCATCGTAAGTATTTTATATTAATGGTTTTCTGCAACTGTAACAAAATATCCAAGCCTGAGAAATCACAAGGCAGAGGAGTTAATTTTCCTAGTAGCTTTAAAGGCTGAAGGTCTATTGATTTGTTCACCGGAGAAGACCCATGGTAGATGCCATCAAAATGGTGAGAGAAGGTGAAAGAGGAAGAGACATGGTTTCTTGTCATATGACACAACATGAAGTATGTGTGTGCTTGTGTGTGTGTGTGTGTGTGTGTGCGCGTGTGTGTGAGGGGAAGGGACATATGCTACATCTCACACTCATGATGCTAATGATAATTAATGAAGGGTCCCAGAACAACCATCTCAATCTTTCTTTCTAAGAGTAAACTTCCAATCATCTAAGAATATCCTATGGGGCAGAAAGGCCAAATCTCTGTCTCCTCTCTTGAACTGGGGCATTTATCTTTCTCTGCCTGTGAACAGCTAAGCCTCTTGTTCTTAAGCCAGGGAGCTCTAATGCTTGAAGCAGTGGGGTTAACTATCTAGACTCCAGATTCTCAAGTGTTAGGGCCCCTTCACCTTGACATTATTTGAGCCAGTTCTCCACTCAGACCTCATCACTGGGAGTCAGCATGAAATGGTGACAGACAGCAGATTGTAGGTGCAGTGCCTAGATTTGAATTTCAACTCTGTCATTTATTCTCTGTGAGAATATAGGCAATTCACAAAGTCATCTCTAAAATCTTTCTTTTATTAATTAATTCTTTTATTTATTTACATCTCAAATGTTGCCTCCTCACAGAGTTTCTCCCCCACCCCTTCCCCTTTGCTTCTGAGAGGGTTCCCCCAAGATATCCACCCCCCATGGCATCAATTCTCTATAGGTTAATCTCATCTTCTTCCACTGAGGCCAGATAAAGCAGTTCTTTGCTACATATGTGTGTGGGGGCCTCTAAAATCTTTTAAAACAGGACCAGTCTCCTACTCTTTTTTTTTCCATACTAGATGACTACATACAAATTAGCACATAAAATATCATCTTTTTTCTAATAACTGGTATGTACCATTATTTAATAAAACAAAACTTTCCAGTGATGTGTTCAATTGATATAATGCTAATTTAATTCTAACCTAGCTTCCAGATTCACAAAGAAATGCTACTATATTTATTAGTATCATTTTTTGAAACAAAAGTCTCAGTATTAACAAAGTTTTAGAAGTCTTTCTATGGTACTGGTATAATAATGAACTCACATTTACTATACAGGACAAAAATTACTATGTTAAAACATCTCTGCTTTAGAGACCAGCCCATAGAACACGCAGAACATGCAGAACATTCCATCTCTTCTCAAATAAATTGAGGGAAAGTGATGCTCAGCATTCTTTCTTCTAACAGGAGTTTCCAACTATGTGATATTGCAATATAATGTAGTCATCTACAAATGTGTTAGAGCTCATTCCCAGCTATCCATGAGACTCATAGAGCTCCAGCCGTGAGATGGGCATGCCTGTGTGGATAGAGCAGTTGAAAACTGCCATCCTTCTCTTTAAAAAATGTAGCTGACACTAAAATTTCAAAAGTCAACTCAGCTATGATCTGAGGAGAACCTTCTATAACAATTATTCAAAAAGCCTAGAAGACTGAGAGTAGAGAGAGTGTGATGGCTTTTCTTGGTTGCCAACTTAACTATATCAGTAATTAACTAAAACCCCCAAAAGAGGCACCCTTATGACATACTTTGCTTAATTTGAAACTGAAATATCCACTTCTATTCTGGATCGTTGAGATGGGAAGACACACTTTTAACCTAGATCTTTTGAAGTTGCAAGACCTGCCTCTAATCTGGGTCATGCCTTCTTCTGGAAGTTTATATAAAGACTTAGAACAAGGAAGTTCTCTTTTTGCCTCGAAAAGCCTCACTAACAAGTCTATTCATTTACTAGCATCACAGTCTACTTCTTCAGGACCAGCTTTGTAGAATGAACAACTACTGGATTCTTGGATCTTCCATTTATTGGCAGCCATTGTCAGATTAGCTGGACCACAGTCTGTAAGTTATTCTAATAAATTGTGTGTGTGTGTGTGTGTGTGTGTGTGTAGAGAGAGAGAGAGAGAGAGAGAGATTGATTCATTCTATTATTTCTTTTACTCTAGAGAATCCCAACAAATACAACCAGTAACTCAAAAGATGCTTCGAAAGTTTACAAGGTGAGCAGGAAGAGTCTGGCTCAATTACTTATAATTTAACTGGTTTCCACCATGTACTTTTATATGTAAAGGCTCAGCTCTAGGAGCAGGAGGCAATTCAGTTATTTAGCAAGCATTTCCACCTATTTGTACCCTGTGAGGAACAAGAGACTATATATAAAATGAGACTTAGAGCTTCCTGACACATCGTGGCTAACAAGGAAAGAAAACCCTGAGGCTTGGGAGGGATCTAGGGAATTTAACATTACTATCATTGTTTTTAAAAGGAAGTGAAAAGGGATACCAAAGACTTCTTGCATGATGTCCCAGTGAGGAAATTCTTATACCTAGCTGGAGAGGGGCAGATGAAATCAACGGGGTGGGAATAAAGCTCTTCTGACCTGGTGACTTATCTAAGCAGAAAGTCTCTTCCCTTGGTGGTACTTGAGAGGCCTTGTTTGTACTCACTTGATCCCTGCAGCTCTCCACCATACTCCCAGCCCCCATCTGCCTGAAAACAGTTAAAAGGCAAAGCAGTAAATCAGGAAGTCTCCAAACACAGCAG
This sequence comes from Rhynchomys soricoides, assembly GCA_019843965.1. Classification (NCBI taxonomy): domain Eukaryota; kingdom Metazoa; phylum Chordata; class Mammalia; order Rodentia; family Muridae; genus Rhynchomys; species Rhynchomys soricoides. The sequence goes on from JADRCH010000007.1 coordinate 17,153,918, forward strand.
GGTTCAGTTTACAGTACAGCAGGGTTAGGGTTGAAAACTGAAGTCTAATTCCATTTTCAAAGCTGAACATCTAATGGGGATTATCATTAATGACAGACAGCGTAGTGTCAAAGGGTTGTGTCAAGTTCCAGACCTTTTCATGCTTTAAATTCCTTTGTTTAACCAAAGGTTAACCAAATCATTGCTGGTTGCAAACTGCTGCTTCAACATACTGTGGGTGGCCTATCTTTGCCACAGAGTCAGCCATTGCTGCTAAAGAGACAAACATGCTTACAGTTTATACACATGCTTGTGGTGCTGAGACATTTTGAAAGGAAACAAGCTCATGAGATGTTTAGAATAAAGAAGTTATGGATTTCTACCTTTATAAAATACTTATATATTATGTAACTCTATATGTATCACAATTTGCAATTATTAAATATCATTTCATTTTGCTTGCTTAAACAACACTATTGTATCTTAATAGCTCCTAGATGCTCAGAGTTGGATGTGAGAATCCTGCTATGATGCTTAGTCAGAATCAGAACAGATTCACCATGATGATTATTGCATTCACAGGACAGACAAAGATCCACAGGACTCAAGGTGAGTTTGATAAATTGGGCCAAGCCAGGAAAGACCAGATGAGGTTTGCTCAAGTCATGGATATGCAAGCTTTAGAAAAGGAAAGAAATAGCATGATGACAAAGATGTGTTAATGAGCTTGGTGTGGTCATGTGTCTGTAACATGCCTACAATCTGTGTTGTGAGTGCATGGAGCTGTGTCTCAAGCCCAGTGAAGACTAAAGAAATCTGGAGAAGTTGGAAAGACCTGAAGAGCATTTTGTGATATTCCAAGGAGTCAGCACTCCAGGAAGTCATCACCACTTCTGCTAACTCTTTATGTGTCTATTTAAGCACTCTTGGGAGGTACCTGTTTGGGTCTCTAAAAATTAAATAAATAATAAGTAAAATGCTGAGAGTCAGAAGCAGAGTTTTTGATTAAGCAAGTCTTAAATACAGTCTATGATTCAAGAATACATATCTTACACTTCTGATGAGAAGATGATACTTTATAAACCAGTAATTTGGAGACAGAAGGTTTCATTTTGTTGTTAACTATTAAGAAGGTAAAATATGAGACACATGCCATGGGTAAGCACCAATCCCTGACACTGTTAGTGATACTCTGTTATGCTTGCAGACAGGAGTCTAGTATGGCTGTCCTCTGAGAGGCTCTACCCACCATCTGACGAAGACAGATGTAGACACCCACAACCAAACATTGGACAGAGGTCAGGGACCCTTATGGAAGAGCTGGGGAAAGGATTGAAGGCCTTCAGAAAGATGGCAACCATAAAGGAAGACCAGCACTGTCAACTAACCTGGACCCTTGGGAGCTCCCATAGACTGAGCCACCAACTAAAGATCACACGGGGGTTGGTTCGAGACCCCCCACTGCATATGTAGCAGAGGGCTGTCTTCTCTGATCCCAGTGGGAGATGTCCCTAATTCTGAAGAGACTTGATGCACCATGATAGAGGGATACCTAAGGGCTACCCTCTCAGAAGCAAAGGGAGGGGGCAGAAGGGAGGAACTCTGTGAAGAGGATGGAGAGGGGCCAGCACTTGGGATGTAAATAACTAAATAAACAAATATTCTTTTTAAAGGTGAAATGAAGAGGATTGCTCAGTGGTGTTCTTCCTGGCATTGAGGAGGCACAGTTGCAGGAACCAGTTGTGGTTGGCTAGTGTGTGATGAAGTGTCCCTATTGGTGCAAATTAGGCTTTCAGCACAGCCAGCAGCCTGATCTTTACTAGCTGCTTAGCCATCCTTACCTCTGCTAGTTCCAACTGTCCTCTGAATCAGGTGAGTTGGTAGCTACAAATGGACCTTACCTTCCAAATGTAAAATCAATTATGTAGTGTAGAGATAGGAGGACTGGGTACCAAATCTTCCAAGCTTTTCAATTTTCTGTCACCTCCAGTGCTTTAGGCCTACCACATTTTAGAGCTTGGTTTTTCTTCACATATTCTACGTCTACACTGATGTCATCTCCTATACCAGACATGCCATTTACCTTTTCTAGCTGGTCACATTCAAACCACCTTTCAAAGCCTACCTTTCTTTCCTCTCCTTTCAACCTGTTCTTTATTTTCCCAGTGTGCAAGTATCCTGCCAGTTTTGAAAGTCTATACCCATATTGACTTACAGAATATACAGTAACACATAAGCATGTATTCTTCTGTCCTCTGTCATTTTCTTTAGTAGTTATCAAGACCTACTCCTGTAAGTCCACCTGTGTCACTCAGGGATTTATCCAAGTGTTCTACACAGAAGAAAACATTTTGAGTCTCCAGTGCTGACCCAAACTATCAATCTATAATGCCAAGGAAACAAAGTATAAAATGTTGAAACTGCCTCAGATATCAACAGTCATAATAAGATGGAATGAGTTATCTTAAAAAAAATATATCCTGATAAACATCTCATTTTCCGTCCTCACTGAGTTTAGAGTCTATGGTAATACCTTCATTTTCAGATTTCTTGATTCCATTCTTGTTGGTTTTGCTCTATTTTTAATATTTGCACCTTTATTTTACTAGGTTTAAGCTTTTTAACTACACACCCCAGGAAGAGGGAGGAATTTTTCAACAACAGAATATTTGATCTCCAGACTCCAGAAAAGTGCCTTCTGTACTCCCATCCCGGCCTTCCTGCCCCAGTCCCTGGGAATGACTCCAACTGGTTTCCTTCTGAATTGCATGGTACCCACTCCTTCTTTCCCTAGCAGACACTCTCACACACCCAGCTATAACAGTGTGGTTTTCAGATCATTCCCAGATGACCTCCCTAAGCCAATACTGTTACTCCCCCTGTCTAGACCTAGATGTTAAGCTTGCAGATATGTTTGGCTAAATGTTTTACAGTCTACAAACTTATCATGGTATAGACAAATGTAAGTGTGTTATTTCCTCCCAAGGCTGTGCTCCTTGCTTGTGATCATGATAGGATGATCATTAACCCTCTGCAGTTCTCACAGGCAGTGAAAAGGAGGATCATTTTAATTAGGCTTTCTCATTCATTTTTGTCCTCTATTCTTTGCTCATAATATTTTTCTATGTTTATCACAAAAGAAGAACTCAGTGTCTCACTTATCCCATGGGAGAATTGTGGTAATACAGGCATTCTTTTCCTTGTGTTTGTTAAATTTATATTGCTCTTCCTGTCCACATTGAATGTAGTTGTCAAATATTCTAAGATAATTGGATCCTTACTCACCCCATTCTTCTACAGAAGTTGGGAACTCTTGAAGGATAAGTGACTTTAAAGCTGACTGGATGTATATCTGTTTTGTCCTCCATCTTCTTCCTCCCTCTGACTTGATTACATTGTGGAGTCAAAGGGAGTGCTGTCACACCCTCAATTTCTTTTAACCTATTCCTCTTTAACACCATGACCTTCTGAAATCTAATACAATCATGTTCCTGATTTAGAAACAATTTTATGAATTCAAAGAAGATAAATTTGACTAAAGTATGGTCCAAACTTAAAACTAGAGAAGTCATATTGATTATTGGCCTCAAACTTAACTTTTCTCTAGACTTCCAACTTAGAATCTAAGGAAGCATGGAAACTCTGGACAAAACTAGGCAAGAACTTAAAAAAAGTCACCTGGAGATAGTGAGAGAAAAGGAAGAGTGGCAAATATTGGCTGAGGTCCCTATTCGTTGTGTTTCTAGCATGTATACCAAGTGCTACGTGAGCATTTGCATCAGGAGGGCAGTGCCATCACTATCACACAGAAAGCTATCGCAGGTGGAAGTGCTTCTGTTAGCTGTCAAGTCAGCCATCTTCTCCCACAGCTTTATAATTTCATTTGTATGTTTTGAAACCATCACTGAGGAAACAACCAAAACATACCAGAGTATCTTCACTTTAACCATCTTGTTAATTTATATTTCACACTAGAAGAATTAAATTTATTTATTTGCCATAGTTTTGTCAGGGTGTTATTGATCACAATGTTTTAATTAATTTTCGGAATATACATTTAAGCTTACTATATGATCAAGATTATGAATCTATTCTTGAGTAACTATAAGGCAGAGTCGATAAAAACAAATGTCTTTAGTAGTCACAGTGAACATAAAGATGTCGTTGAAGTCATTTTAGATAGACAGTTTCCAATAACTCCCCTGTTCCCTCAATAACGTACATTCTGTAATCTCAAGATCCTTGATTGATACACTGATAAATGCTTTCTTCTGTTTTCGATAAAGAAGAAACCACTGACCAAAGCTAAAGCCAAGCTTTGCCTTTAAAACATCTCCCATAAATGTCAAAGTATGTCACAGCCTAATTCTTACTGTACTGTGTATCATGGCACTACAGCACTCATAAATCCCAACTTTAAACCCAGACCTTGAAATGACAACTTTGCATTCAAACAGTTATTTTGTTGGCATGATTCCTCAGAAGGATGACTTGGGGGATTACACAGTCATCCTCATAGCACCAGTGAATCCCATAAACTTGAGACTATGATGCCTTCTTTGTCTATGGCTGTAAGTGTCACAGTAAGGAATGGAACATGTCAATAACCTGCTCAGTAGATATCCTGTCTTAGATGTCTGGATTTGATCACATTTAGGGTAATAATTTAGCCTCATAATAATTTAAGGGAGATCATTTGGGGAAATGGATGGCTAAAGTAACTACTTTTTAAATTTAAATTTTTACTTACTTGGGGGCAGTAACTTAAAGGTGAATGTTGCTGAAAAACTTCTAGCAAATTTACTAATTGTGATCTATCTCACTATATCAACCCTTCATAATCAAAACTGAATGTTTTCCACAATGTATTTAATATGTGAGCCTTAATACAGCAAGCATCAATTCAGCTTTTAATTGGGACATGTACACGAACCAAAGCTGCCTCACCTTACTTCTCTAATTACAAACATTCCCTATTACTGTGAATTTTATTGTCTGTAACCTGTTAATGACTCTCTCCATAGTCCTGTAAGTACATCCTGCTCGTTACATGGAACATGAAAAACTGGCATAGCTTTACCACGTGGATGTATATACTATCTTTTTGCTTTTGTGTCTTCATATGCTTTTACTTTTTTCCTTAGAAAGTCAAGACCCCTACCGTCCTAACACCTCCATCTTTCCCACCCCTATATCCTGACTTCAGTTCCCAGCAATTTCTTTTACTTTGCATGTCTTGAGGCTCGGAGCATTTTATATTTTCTTCACCTCATGTTCGATTAGCCTATCCCTCATTTCTCAGAACAGTAGAAACTATGTGCTTTTTTTCCTCTGCTGCTCAAATCCAGATGCCAAGAAAATGCAGGCAGTATTATAAAAGTGCTGGGTGAAGGAAGAGACAGCACTGCAATCTGGGACCCCTCCCCGCTGTCTGGGACCCCTCCCTGCTGTCTTCCTTTTTCAGCATCACGTAAGAAACAGGGATGTGGATTGATGTTATTAAAACATCCTTTATTTCTTTTTCTGAGCCTTTGTAAGAGGCTACCTGGCAAGTCAGTGTCCAAGTGCAAGCACTTTGGAGGAAAAGCAGGCAAACAGCCCACTCTCAAGAAAATGACTTAGAATTAATCTGATTAATCAATAATCAACACCTATAATATTATTCTGACATAAAGAAAATAACAACTTAGATATAGATCTTGAGACAAATAGTTTTTATGCAAACTCGTAAGGAAAAAAAAAAAACAGGAAAATTGTGTGTGGTACAAAGATTTGCAGTAGGCTTTCCTAGCTATTACATTTCTAAGAGCATATAAACATATAGGTACATGATTAGTTTCCTAAGAACTTAATACTGAGACTGAACAAAGTGGAAGCAGACCCTGGATTTAGGGTGAGCTGAATCCAAAGGATTCTTGCACCACACCTGCTAATCACTAAACTGAAAGGTCTGTTCCAAGATGTACCACTCACTGGTGGCAGGCCCACATGGCTTGTATTACCACACATTCACTTATGACCCTCCAGGGAGTATTTCTATTGTGAAGCCTATGGGGAAAAAACCTGCCCCCAAATTCTCTTGAGCAGAGAATGCAGACATTCCACTCATGAGGCACTTGTTTGTCAATTGAGCATGGGAAGAGAAATTGATGAGGGAACTAATTATTCTTGAAGGAGCTTCAGAAACCAAAGCATTCATAGATCATGCAATGCAAAACAACAGGGGAATGCATTTCCCCAAACCTTGAAAGGCTTAGATTCTCAGACTGGCATGGCTGGTGAACAGAACTGGGTTTCTCCATTAAAAACAGCACTGTGTTCTATTGAGGCCAGACATGGCCCATGGGGTTAAAGCAGTAGGAGGGTTCATTTCCTAAAATTGTGAAGTTTTCTAATTTTTCCAACATTAAATATTTATGAATAATAGAAAAATGTAGACCATAATTGTTTTGGCTAATCTTTTGTCTCCTTGGGTTTTATGAAAATGTGTGTGTGTGTGTGTGTGTGTGTGTGTGTGTGTGTGTGTGTGTATGTGTGTTCTCTCTCAAAATACCATCAAGGAACACCACAGTTGTTCAAGGGTTTGGAGCTTTTCAAAACAAAAGCTCAGTGGCTCACTGTTTAAACTAACTATGCAAAGAAACAAGCCAGGCCCTAAGTGAAATTGCTCTGGACTTTTAAAAAGGACAAGTCCAATTTGGTTTTCAAGCCACAGATGGTTTCCTGTGTCAAAGTTACTAGTCAAAATGCATTCACAGAGAGTTAGAATAAACTCTTTGACTTTGTACATTAATGCAAAATGGCAATTACTTGGGGTTTTTGCAAGGGAAACCAAAAATATTTCTAATGTCTGCATCCATTCTCCAGAAAGTTTAAAAAAATATATTAACGGGCAATAAGTGAAAGAAAGAACAAAAGAATGAGAGAGAGAGAGCGAGATTGAATAAGAAGGTATCCATTGCTGTGTAGACCTGGAACTAAATTTCCCTATGACTATTTGTAGTTATGCCTACATGTGGCCAAAACTAAGGCATTTCCACACCTAAAGAAAGCAAAACTTATGCCACAAAATCAAAAGATATTACTTGTGTATAGGGTATAAAATATTTGAGAAGTCCTAAAACATGAGGAATTCTGTCATTCATAGACTATATCTGAGACAGTGTTTAAATCAATGAAATTCTACCCTTTGCAGAGCACCACAATAAGTCCTATACAGACATTTACCTATTTATCTTCAAAGAACTTATAGTTCACTAGTGTCATGGGAATATAACGTTGTGCAAGATGTTTGGTATAGAATAGATATTTTGGTATAAAAGAGATATTGTGGGAAAGCACAAAGAGTAGGAAACCAGTTCTCATAATGTTGTCCAGAATATATATGGCAACTAATTATTCAGAGTTGCTTATTGTTGGATTTTTTCTAATAGTAGAAAAATTTTCACTGAATAAACTCTTCTGATTTTAAAACTGCCCCAATGTTTTTCATCATTGATGTAATGACAAGCAAAGGCAATCTTGAGAACTCTTGGTTCTCTTAAAAAATGTGGCTATTTATATCACAAGATATAGCTTAGTAAACTGGCAATAATTACTTTCTTTTATCTAATATAATATATTTGACCTGTCTTAAAGTTTCAACAAAGTTGACAATATCCAGAGAAAAGGTAATATTTGGTTAGTCAAACAAATGTTATGAGATGTTACATTTGTTAACCTCGTTTGAACTAAGGAAATATCTTGGAGTAGGGCAGAAGACATAGTTCTGAGAAGTTTGCCAAGATTCTTCCAGGGCCAACACATTTGATCTATTTGTTCTTTCTCAGCTACAATTATAATTCAGTTTGATAAATCATACTCTTTCTGATCTCTGAAAGTAAGCAGAAATTGTGGGTGCCATTTGGACATGCAGGTGACACCAAGGATCCTATCTGCACAATACCCATCAAACCAGAGCAAGGATTGTCTAAGGATCTTTTGTGAGAAAGAGAAATAATTCTCAGAATAAATGAGGTGTTTAAGAAATTTGTAAGGGTACTGTGGTTATTTCATAACCAATAGGCCTGGAATACAAGAAATATTATTAGAGTGGTCACAAGCCAGATAGGTACTTCGGAGCAAAAACAGCAACTCAAATAATCTCTCTCCCACTTCTCTCTCTCTTTCTCACCCCACCTCTCTCCATTCTTCCTTGAAGAATGAATATGTTGAAAGTTGGACCATAGTAAAGATTCTATTCTACTCTGGTTCTCAGGGGTTAATAGAGGTTTTGGAGGAGTGGTGAATTTAGTCTGAATACATATTAATTCTTGCTCACAGAATTAACATGCTTTCTCAAAACCACTGTCTTTAAACATTCTTTTCAGAAGGCAGTGTGATTGGTCAGAGGGAGATTTTCTCACCTGAATTCTGGAGAGTTAAAAATAACTTCTCCACCAAAATCACTTGAAAAGGACTCAGGTCATTCACAGAATGTCTGATTAAAACCCAAGTCTTCTCTTACAGGCTTGTATTAACTTCAAATTCCTATACACAGCTGAGTTCCAGTGAGAGCAACATCTATACTCATTCCACAGTTCCTCTTCCTTTCTGAAAATAGTTTAGCACTTTCAATAAAGATGTCAGTGATGAACATTGATAAGGAAAGTAGGTGTGTAAAGATTGCAAGCCATCAAACCCAGTATAGCACCACTGGATTGGCACAAGTGTTGTACAATAACTCTTATCAGAGCATTAGAATGTGTTGAGTAGCCTGGCAGTACTTTTCCATCTTTACATAACGTCTTAGTCAGTGTTCAACTGCTGTGAAGAGTCAAGATGACCACAGTAATTCTTAAGAAGGAAAGCATTTAACTGGGTCTCTTTCACAATTTCAGAGAATTAGTCCTTTGTCATCATGGCAGGGAACATGGCACCACATACTCAGACATGGTAGTTAAGACCTCTACATCAGATCCGTAGGCAGCAGGAACAGAACACTGGACCTGGCATGGGCTTTTGAAACCTCAAAGCCCACCGTTAGTGACACATTTCCTCCAACAAGGTAACACCTAACCCAGAAAGGCCATACCTCTTAATACTTTCAAACAGTGCCACTCCCTAAGCATTCAAGTATATGAACCTATGGGGGGCATTCTTACTCATAATCATCATTCTTATCTTCAATGATCTTAGTTTGAGCTCAAACAAACTTGTGTAAATATTGGCTGTCTCTAACTTCCTTTATCGATCTGTAAACCATAATGTTTGGCTTGCATTATGAGAAATGGGAGCATCAGTGGACAAGGCTGTTGTTCTAAACATGAGTTGAGCCATCATCTAAGCTATGTCATAGGGCAATATTCTGGGTTCTCTTCTGACCTCTTGACATAATAAGTAAGATCGCTGTAATGAAGGCAGCAGTTGTTTGTTCCTCTCCCATCTTCTTCAACCCAGGGCCCTTTAATGTGCTAGTTTTTCTTGAGCAGTGCCAAGGAATCTGTTGAGTATAGCCACCATTAACATTGAAAGATTAGAAGTTTAGAAAGAGCTTGGATGAGAGCTACACATGTTAATTCTATAACTTATTCTTTGCTTCATTAAATATTTCTAAGAAATCCACTTGATTTCTCTGTTTTTGTTTTTTTCCTCAGTGTGATGGAAGAATTAGAGTTGACAGAAGGCACCTCCACCTCTGCTATGTATTGTATACAAGTGTGGGATCTGAAGTGCAGCTAAGAGAAAGGCCAGTTTGACGCAGCAATATAAGAGAAGGAAAGACAAATGAAAGAGTTGTAGAAATATCAGGGCAGAGGATAGAAGACATAGACTCTTCTTTTGGTCCAGCACTGATTGCTTGACCTTAGATGAGATTCTCAGTTTAAGAGGCCACAGTTTAAACCACCAACCAAAGAGTACACATGGAGAGACCCATGGCTCCAGCTGCATTTGTAGCAGAGGACTGCCACATCTGGCATTAATGGGAGGGGAGACCCTTGGTCCTGTGGAGGCTAGATGCCTTCAGTGTAGGGAGATGCTAGAGTGGTGAGGTAGAAGTGGGTGGGTAGGGGAGCACCCTCATAGAGGCAGGGGAGGAGGAATGGGATAGGGTGTTTGCAGAGGAAAACTGGGAGGGGGGACAGCACATGAAATGTAAATAAATAAAATAACCAATTTTTTTAAAAAAGGAAAAAAAGAAGCACAGTTCTGTGCTCTAGTAACTGGAGGCTTAAGACAATGTTACTCATCCATGCTTTCACAGTGGAATACCCAGGGACTTTTAAAAAATTGATGTGTAGGTCCCATCCCAGAGATCCTGGTTTAATTGGTTTGTGGTGTAGCCTGGGTATCAGGGTTATTTAAAGCTCCCTAGATTCTCATGTATAGATGAGCCTGAGAACTCTTTATTAGGGCTTTCTTTGGAAGAGGACAGGATGATATATGACTTGTGGGAAGACCATCCCTCCCCCATATGTGTGACCACTAAAAGCTATGTAGCTCATCCTTAGAGAGTCATGCCACAGAATCCTGAAGGTTCTTCATTACTTAGCAAAATTTATGCACTCCTGGAGGATGTAACACCTTGAATTATAATGAATATATCTCACTTACAATCAGAAAAAACTAATTTGGAAAGAATCTCAGAGTTCAAAAGTTCAAACTGTGAAATATTTTAATGATGAATTTTTTGAGATAAGGGGACAAGCAATGGACGTGTTGCTCCAATGTCATATTTTTCTGTAGGTACTTATATTGGTATATATGTGAAAGGGATCTTAATTTATGACATCTTTTTATATAAGTTTTTAGTATAAAGTATTAGGGTATACTTGTGTGACCAGGCATTTTTAAAAGCCATTTTCCTATTTCAACCTGTTTTGAAGTTTAGAAGTTGCTTGAGAAGGAAACCACTCTGAATGACTTCTTGCCCTTCCGTATGCTTCATTTATCTACATAAGCATTTCCTGCTCAGTTTTATCATCTGAGGATTGCTTCCTGTGATCACCCATTCACTTTCTACCTTTTATCTTAATCCATGTTATCTCTACTCTGAAGCCAAAGCAAATACATCACTGTAAAATACAATGATAGAAAATAAAAAATGCTCTCCATTTTATATGAAAAAGTCATAGTCATGTCATGCAATATACATGTCAGTTCTCAAAGATGTTTGCCTGTTTGGCAGTCATTGGAGGCTTCACTCACCAAAATGGAGCCAATACTACAAATTTGTAATGCATTAAATAAGTCGATCCTTAGAAATAAAGTCTCCATTAAGCTTTGCACTGCTGCCTGCAATTGTCTAATGGGATGATACCTTTTCTCTACTAATCAGCACACTCTATCAGAATCAGCCTGCCTGACTCACACCAATGTATCTTAATGCCATACGCTGGTGAAATGAGCCAGGAAAGGAATGATCATATGAGGGATTCAGTTTCACAACAAAGAGTTTGTTGACGGCTCACACAAGCAGGATGATCCAACATAAACCAGATTGCTCTCTCCTTTTAATATTGAGTATGAAACATAAAAATAACCACAGTATTCTATGCTACACATTATAATACATAATATAATGTATTACATAACATAATGTATTATATTCTTTTAAGACATTTTACTTGCACAAGGGACAACACTGACACTGACTTTTTAAAAATGTATTTAAAATGTTATATAAGATCTCTCATAAATGATATAAATCTCACTTCTGACCAGCTTTCTGCAAACATTTTTAAAGAATTCAGTGAAGAATGTTAAGCCAGCCTGATCATCCTGATTACTCTCTCTCTGGTTAAGCTAGCTGTCCTGGAGGAAGAGAACAGAGGTTGCTTTCACTTAGACAACTGGGTAAGGTGATACTTTTTTCAGGATGAAAATTTATCAACAAATTATTGAATTTGACTACCCACTCATTTATCCAATTTGACTCAAATGGAGTGAAAAAAAGTTGGTATTGTTTAGTTAAAGATTCAGGCAGGGTTGAAATAATAATGTTCAGCATAACATAAATGTTCTTGAATTCCAGTCTTTGCTCTACCTCATACTAGTGTGAAAATTGGCAAAGACAGCCAAAACTGAAGTATTCTCATTTATAAAATGTGTCAGAATAAGGCTTAACAAAATAGCAGTCACTTACAGGGAAAGAACCTTCACAAAATGTGTGCTTATTCATGGAGGAGGCAATACTGACCACTGACTGCTGTCCATTAAAGATCCAGTGTTTTGTGTCAGAATTTTGATGGAGATTGAATTAAACCTGTAAATTGCTTTTGGTAGGATGATCATTTTTACTATGTTAATCCTACTGATCCATCAAGCATGGAAGATCTATCTTCTGATATCTTCTTTAATGTCTTTCTTCAATGACTTGAAGTTTTCAATCATACATGTATTTCACTTGCTTGGATAGAGTTACCTCAAACTATTTTATGCTATTTGAGGCGATGGTGAAAGGTGTTGTTTCCCTGGTTTCTTTTTCAAACCATTGGTCATTTGTATATAGGATAGCTACTGATTTTCATAAGTTCATTCTGTATCCAGCCACTTCCCTAAATGCGTTTATCAGTGGTAAAAGTTCCCTGGTGGAATTTTTAGAGTCATTTATATGTATACTATCATATCATCTGCAAATAAAGTTACTTTGACTTCTTCCATTACAATCTGTATCACCTTAATCTCCTTCAGTTGTCTTATTGCTCTATCAAGACATCGAGGACTATATTGGATAGCTACAGAGGGAGTAGTCAGCCTTGTGTTTCCACTTATTTTGTTGTTGGCTATAGGCTTGGTGTAAACTGCCTTTGTTATGTTGAGGTATGTCCCTTAAAGCTTTAATCACTCAGGGACTTTTATCATGAAGAGGTGTTACATTTTATTAAAGGACTTTTCTGAGTCTAATGAGATGATCATGTGGGTTTTTTTCCCATTAAGTTTACTTATACAATAAATAACATTTATTGATATTTTTCTCTGGGATAAAGCCTACTTGATCATGGTGAATGATCTTATTAATGTGTTCTTAGGTTAGATTAGCAAGTATTTTATTTAGTATTTTTGCATTTATGTTAATAAGGGAAATTAGTCTGTAACACCCCCCTTCCAACACACACACACACACACATGTGCACACACACACACACACACACACACATACACAAACGCATGCACATTTTGTTGGCTCTTTATGTGCTTTGGGTGTCAGGGTAACTGTGACCTCATAAAATGAATTGGGCAATGTTCCTTCTGTTTCTATTTTGTGGAATAGTTTGAGAAGCATTGGTGTTAACTCTTCTTTGAAAATCTGCTAAAATTATTCACTAAAACCTTGGCTTTTTTGGTTGGAAACTTTTAATGACTTCTTCTATTTTACTAGGAACTATAGATCTATTTAAATTACTGATCTGAATGCTTTTTTAACTTTGGTAAATTGAAGCTCTTGAAAACTTATCCATTTCTTTTGGATTTTTCCGATTTGTTAGAGTACAGGTTTTATAGTGTGTCTTTTCCCTGTTTAGTCTTTGTCTTGATCATAAGATTCTCTGGATTTTGTTAGCTTGGATTTTCTCTCTCTCTCTCTCTCTCTCTCTCTCTCTCTCTGTTTTGATTTTTTCGTTGTTTGGTTGTTTGGTTGGGTTTTTTTGTTTGTTTGTTTGTTTTTGGTTGGTTTTTTTTCTTTTTCTTTTGACACAGGTTTTCTCTGTGTTGCCCTAGCTGTCCTGAGACTTGCTCTATTTATAGGCTGGTCTCAAACTCAGAGATCTGCCTGACTCTGCTTGCACATCACCACTTTCACCTTTTAAATTAATTTAGATAAGAGTTCATCAATCTAATTTATTCTATCAAAGAATCAATTCTTTGATTCATTGATTTTCTGTATTGTTTACTTTTTTCTATTTTCTTTATTTCAACCCTCAGTTTGATTATTTCTTGCCATCTTCTCCTCTTAGATGTAATTTCTTCTTTTTGGTCTAGAGCTTTCATGTGTGCTGTTAACTTACTCATATGAGATATCTTCATGTTCTTTATGTAACACTTAGTGCTATTAGCTTGTCTTTTAGAAATGCTTTCATTGTGTCCCAGAAGTTTGAATATGTTGTGTATTCATTTTCATTCAATTCTAGAAAATTATTAATTTCTTTATGTGGGCCCATTTTTTCATTCAGTGGGGAGTTATTCAGCTTCCATGAATTTTTATGCTTTCTGCTGTTTCTGTTGTTGTTGTTGATATCCAGCTTTAATCCATGGTGGTCAGATAGGATGTGGAAGTTATTTCAATTTTCTTGTATCTTGTTGAGTCTTTCATTGTGTTTAAGTATGTGGGCAGTTTTGGAGAAAGTTCCATGAGGTTCAAAAAAAAGGTATATTCTTCTATGCTTGGGTGAAATGTTCTGTAAATATCTGTTAGGTCCATTTCATTTATGTCTATTAGCTCTAACATTTGTCTAATTTCAAATAATACTACAAAACTATAGTAACAAAAAAATATACACATGGAGAGACCCATGGTGCTGACCACATATATGGCAGAGGAGGGCCTTGTTGACCATCAGTGGGAGGAGAGGCCCTTGGGCCTGAGTGTGTTAGATGCCCCAGTATTGAGGAATGCCAGGGAAGAAAGACAGGAGTGGGTGGGTGGGTGGGGAGCACTCTCAAAGAGGTGGGGGGGATGAGATTGGGGGTATCCAAAGGGGAGACCTGGAAAAGGGAAAACATTTGAAATGTAAATAAAGTATCAAAAAAATTTTAAAGAAGAAAAGAAAAAAATGAATATAGTATTGGCATAAAATAGATATATTGCTCAATGGAATTGAATTGAAGACACAGACATAAATCCTTACTTCTATGTGTACCTGATTTTTGATAGAAACCACACACTAGAACAAAGAAAATATCTTTAACAAATGTTGCTAGTCAAACTGGGTGTCTGCATGTAGAAGAAAACAAATAGATCCATATGTATTGCCCGCCACAAAACTCAAGTCTAAATGTATTAAAGACTTCAATATAAGACCAAATACACTAAAGCTAAAAGTACAGGTAGAGGAAAATAGCTGTGAACTCTTTAGCACAGAAGTATACTTTCTGAAAAGAACACTCCTAGCACAAGCACTAAGATCAACAATTAATAAATGGGACCTTGTGAAACTGAAAGCTGTTGTTAGGAGAAAGACACAATCATTCTGACAAGCAGCTGTCTATAGAACGGAAAAAGATCTAGCAACACCACATTAGATAGAAAACTAATTTGCAAAATATATAAACAACAACAATAACAGCAAACCCTAGATATCAAACACCCAAATTATCCAATTAAAAATGAGATGCAGCTATATTCTCCTGCTCCTTATCCTTCACCTCCATCAGCCTTCTGAACCATACAGGTAAGCTTCCCTTACCCCACCAATCTTCCCTGATCTTTGAGACTTCTGGGCCAAGTCAAACTGCCCTGATCAGCCTACTATCACAAGAGGACCTCCATGGACCCACTGCCTCTCCCCCTACCTTCATCAGACCTGAGACTCCTGAATCATACAGGTAAGCTACCCTTCCCCCAACCATCTTCCCTGTTTGCTGAGACCTCTGGGCCAAGCCAAGCTCAGCTGAGCAGCATGATACCCCATAGAGACCTCCATTCTCCTGCCCCCTTTTCTCCATCTTCATCAGACTTGGGAACCATACAGATTAGCTTCCTTTTCCCAACCCATTCTCCCTGTTCTCTGAGACCTCTGGACAAAGCCAAACAGCCCTGAGACCATCTGCTAGCCCAGAAAGAGCTCCATTCTCCTGCCACCACTTTGACCACCTTCATTGAATCTGAGGCTCCTAAACCACACACTACTGCAGGTCCATAACCATACAGCCCACGGATACCTATCAGAGGTCTGGAGCATCAGGATTATTGATATTCACACCCCTCCCAATACCTAATACAACAAGAACATTCAGGGATCAAAAACATCCAGATGGCTAAAGGCCCTCAAAAGAACACAATCAGCAAAAGCTAGAGCAATATACCTCCAAATCAGAACTACCCAACTACAGCAAGACCTGATATGCTAACTCAACCTAAACACAAGAAAGTCCAATCATTGAAGATGATAGAGGCCTTTAAAGAGGAAATAAATAAACCCCTTCTTTAAAGAGGAAACAAATATATCCCTTCACAACATACAGGAAAACACAATTAAATGGGAGAAAGAAAGAAATAAAACTGTGCAAGAACTAAGCGCACATACACACACACACACACACACACACACACACACACACACACACACACACTGAGGAAATCCTGGAGATGGAAAACCTAGAGAAGATAAAAGGAATGACAGATACAAGCACCACCAACAGTATTCAAGAGATCAAAAACAGAATCTCAGGTGTAGAAGATACAATAGAAGAAATTGATATAGCAGTCAAAGAAAATGTTAAATCTAAAAAGTTCCTGACAAAAACATACAGAAAAATCTGGGATATCATGAAAAGACCTAACCTAGGAATAATTGGAATAGAAGAAGGTGGAGAGTATCAGCTCCAACGCTTGCAAAATATTCTCAATGAAATCATAGAAGAAAACTTTCCTAACCTAAAGAAAGAGGTGCATATAAACATACAAGAAGCTTGTAGAATTAGAAGCAATTAGACTTGACAAAAAAAGAAAACCCTTCTGCTACATAATAATCAAAACACAAAATCTACAGACCAAAGGAAGAATATTAATAGGGGCAAAGGGATAAGGCCAGGTAACATACAAAAGTAGACATATTAGAATTACACCCAGCTTCTCAACAGACACTCTAAAAACTAGAAAAGCCTGGACAAATGTCTTGCAACCTCTAAAAAAACCACAGATGCCAACCTAGACTACTATACCCAGCAAAATTCTCAATCACCTTACATGGAGTAAACAAGATATTTCAAGACAAATTCAAATTCAAACAACACAAATCCAGCCCTACAGAAAATACTACAAGGAAAACTCCAACCCAAGATGGATAACTATATCCAAGAAAACACAGGAAATAAGTAATTCCATACCTGCAAATACAAGGAGAGAACACACACACACACACACACACACACACACACACACACACACAAACACTACCAGCATCAAAATAACAAGAAATAACAATCACTGGTCAGTAATTTCTCTCAATACCAATGGAATCAATTCCCCAGTAAGAAGACATAGGCTAGCAGAATGGATGCAGAAACAGAATGCATCATTCTTCTTTATGCAAGTAACATACTTCAGCAGTAAAGATAGACATTACCTCAGAATAAAGGGATGGAAAAAAGTGTTTTCCAAGCAAACAACCCCAAGAGACAAGCTGAAGTAGCCATTCGAAATGGGCTTTCAACCAAAGTTAATTAAAAGAGACAGGGAAGAATGCTTCATACTCATTAAAAGAAAAATCTACCAAGATGATATCTCAGTTCTGAATGTCTATGTCCCAAACACAAGGGTACCCACATTTGTAAAAAAAATCATTGCTAAAGTCCAAATCACACATTGAACCCCACACATTAATAGTGGGAGACTTCAACACCCTACTCTCACTAACTGACAGGACATCCATACAAAAAGTAAACAGAGAAATAATGAAACTAAGAGACATTATGAATCAAATGAACCTAACAAACATCTATAGAATAATTCTCCCAAACAGAAAAGAATATATCTTCTTATTAGCGCCTCATGAATCCTTCTTCAAAATTGACAATATAGTTAGTTTCAAAGCAAGCCTCAACAGATATAATAAAATTGAAATAATGCCTTGCATCTTATCAAACCACTGTGGATTAAAGCTGGACAACAACAGAAACATTGGAAAGCCTACAGACTTATGGAAATTGCACAACTCTCTATCCAATGATCTCTCAATCAGGGAAGAAATAAAGAAATTAAAGACGTTCTAGAATTCAATGAAAATGAAGACATAATGTACCCAGATTAATGGGATTAAGTGAAAGCAGTGCTAACAGGAAATCTCATAGCACTAATTGCTTCCATAAAGAAATTAGAAAGTTCTCATACCAGCAATTTAAAACTAAACCTGAAAGTTCTAGAAAAAAAAAAAAAAACCAAGCACATCAAAGAGGAGTAAAAGGCAGAAAGTAATCAAAATCAAGGCTGAAATCAATTAGTTAGAAACAGAAAAAAAAAAAAAAAACAATACAAAGTAAAAACACAACCAAGAGCTGGTTCTTTGAGAAAATCAACGATATAGACAATCCCTTGGCCAATCCCTTAACCAAGAGACAGAGAGACAGTGTCGAGATAAACAAAATAAGAAAGGAAAAGGGAGACATAACAACTGACATTAAGAAAATTCAAAGAATCATTATATCTTACTTCAAAAGCCAGTACTCCAAAAAATTGGAAAATCTTAATGAAATGGATGATTTTCTAGACAAATACCACTTATGAATGTTAAACCAAGATCAACTATTTAAACAGCCCCATAATCCCTGAAGAAATAGAAGCAGTTATTAAAAGTATCCCAAGCAAAACCAGCCCAGGGCCAGATGGGTTTAGTGCAAAATTCTTTCAGACTTTCAAAGAAGAATAATATCAATACTCCTCAAACTATTCCATAAAATAGAAACAAAAGGAGCACTGCCAAACTCATTCTAGGAGGCCACAGTCACCATGATACCTAAACCACACAAAGATTCAACAAAGAGAATTTCAGACCAATTTCTTTTATGAATATTGATGCAAAAATACTCAATAAAATACTCAAAAACCAAATTCAGGAAGATATCAAAGACATCATCAATCAAGATCAAGTAGGCCTTATCCCAGAGATGCAGGGATGGTTCATTACACAAAACTCCATCAATGTAATCCACCATATAAACAAACTAAAAGAAAAAGACACATGATTATCTCATTAGACACCGAAAAAGCCTTTGATAAAATCCAACACCCTTTCATGTTAAAGGTATTAGAGTAATCAGGGATAAAGAGCACATACCTAAACATAAAGCAATATACACCAAGCCAGTAGCAGACATCAAACTAAATGGAAAGAAACTTAAAAGTATTTCCACTAAAATCAGGAACAAGTTTGCCCACTCTCTCTATATCTAATCAATATAGTATGTGAAGTTCTAGCCAGGACAATAAAAGAACTAAAAAAATATCATAGGGTTACAAATTAGAAAGGAAGAAGTCAAATTATCTCTGTTTGTAGATGATATGGTACTATACATAAGCAACCCCAAAAATTCTACCAGAGAACACTTACAGCTGATAAATACCTTCATCAAAAAGGCTGGAAACAAAATTAACTCAAAGAAATTAGTAGCCCCCCTTTATACAAATGATAAATGGGCTAAGGAAGAAACGAGGGAAGCAACACCCTTTTCAATAGCCACGAATAATATAAAATATCTTGGTGTGACTCTATACAAACAAGTGAAAGATCTGTATGACAAGAACTTCAAGTAGCTGAAGAAAAACTGAAGAAGATACCAGAAAATGAAAATGGCGTTCATGCTCAAGGATAGGCAGGATTAAATATTGTGAAAATAGCCACCTTGCCATAAGCAATCTATAGATTCAATGTAATTCCCACTGAAATTCCAACACACCTTTTATAGACCTTGAAAGAGCAATTCTCAACCGCCTATGGAAAAATTTAAAAAACAAAACAAAACAAAAAACAAACAAACAAACAAAAAATAATAACAATAGTTATCTCAAATGGCCAAAAAGCACTTAAAGAAATGCACAGGGTCCTTAGTCATTAGGGAAATGCAAATCAAACAACTCTGAGGTTCTATCTTACACCCATTAGAATGGCTAAGATAAAAACTCAAGAGGTAGTACATGCTGGTGAAGATGTGGAGCAAGGAGAACACTTCTTCATTGTTGGTTGGAATGCAAAGTTGTACAACCACTTTGGAAATCAATTTGGTGGTTTCTCAGAAAAATGGGAATAGCCTTACCTCAAGACCCAGCAAAACCACTTCTAGGCATATATCCAAATGATACTCCAAAATCCCACAAGGACACTTGCTCAACATAGCAGTTTTATTCATAATTGCCAGAAACTGGGAACAACCTAGACATCCTGAGGCAGGGGAGGGGGGAGGGAATAGGGAGTTTCCAAAGGGGAGATCTGGCAAGGGGGAAACATTTAAAATGTAAATAAAGTATCAAAAAAATAAAAAGAAAAATATAAAAAGAAAACACAAGAAAACCAAAACACACACACAAACAAGCAAACAACAACAAAACCAGAAATTCTTATGAACAAGAATATGAACCAGAAAGAGAGGTTTATTTAACAAGTTTTAAATAGTTTATAATTTTATTATCATGATATAATGAGTGTTAGCATTCACTTACACATTTTGGTAGTGATATGCTGGAGGAAATATTGCACAGACTTCATTGACAATCCAATTACTGACAAGCCTGAAGGAAAAGAATAAAAGCTTCCAAGGGGAGAAAGCCATCCACCTTTTGTCATGAATATTCACATGCCTGAATGCATTTTATACAGGCCACTACCAAGCAAGCTCACTTGGACCACACATCTGTGTTCTATTGCATTTTCCTGGATAAATCAAGTCATTCAGGGCCTATAAAAGAAGAATTCATATAAAAACTGTTTGTAAGGAAGACACATTACTCTTTTTATAAGCTCGTTCATTTATGGTGAAGCTATTAAAAGGAGGCTCAAGTTGACAATAAGAAGCAAGTCCTAATTGTGTAAATATATGTGGTGAACAGACCCAGATAAACAGGGAAGGGTAAAAGTGATCAAGACCCAGAGACTAGAGAGTCCATGAAGATGTCCCCAAGAGGCTGATTTGGATAGAAATAAAGAGATGAAGATCTACACAGATGTGCCTAAGACACATGGTAAACAGCTGGCAGGCATTCTTGTGAAGAAAGTGCTAAGGGCATCCCAGGAACTGCTTGAAAGGAACACAGAGTGAGCAACAAAGGAAGTGAAGTCTAATTCTAGGAACTGACACATTAGCCTGTACTAGAGGAACTATTCATGGGCCAGGTTCTGAAGAAATGGTGGCAGTGCAGATTCAGGCTTAAGGGGCTCACCTTCTGCTAAGGGCCCTGAAGCAATTCTCAGACATGAAGTGATGTCAGCGATGCCTAAGCAGTGCATACTGAAGTGGGCTAGCTCTTTTCAAAACACAAGACTTCTCCATTCACAGGCAGCTGGCACTCTTGTCTCAATAACCTGCTGTTACTGGAAGAGGGAGATTTTGTTGAACAGGTATGCTAAAGTGAAAAAATGTGGACTGCTGAAAATCATGAGCCAGAGGCTTGTTCCTGATGGATCCTAAGTAAAAAATTCAGAATGTGCAGTTTCTGAGCTCAGTGTCTGAAATGGCACTGAATTAGGTAATCCAGATATCCAGCTGCAAGCAGCAGGTCTGGGTTAGGAAGCTCATAAACCTGGGATCAGAGTACCCCGGGTTCAAGTTCATATACCATCCACCTGAGTACACTTAAACGTCAGCTGGATCTCACTTTTGCTGTAGTACTTTAGCTGTTTGTGACATGAGTTTAAACAAAGCACTCAGCACAGTTTCTATAGACAGCTCTTTAGCACCTTCTTTGCTGCCTCTGCCAGGATCTGTCTCTTCTTAGCCCTTGCATATGGAGGCCAAGTCTGCAAGGAAGTAAAGAAATTGAAAAAGAAGTTAAAATGTTATCAGGATGGCTTAATGGGTAGAAGTGCTTACTGCAAAAGCCTGACACTGAGTACCATCCCCAGGTTTCAAAGTAGAAGTTGTAAATTTAGTACTGCCAGTGGATCTCTGACCTCCATATAGCTATTGTGGCACACTCAAGTCCATGTGAACACTTTGTAGTGGGTTGAATAAGAATGGCTCTGCTTTCCATAGGCTCATATATTTGAATGCTTAGTCATCAGGGAATGGCCCTACTTGAGAAGATTTATGAGGTGTGGCCATATTGGAAAAAATTGTCACTGGGGGTAGGTTTTGAGGTTTCAAAATCCCAAGCCAGGATCTGGATATAGAAGTCTCACTACTTCCCCGGTACCATATCTGCCTGAATGCTACCATGCTCCTCACCAGGATACCATGATGATAATGAACTAAACCTCTGAAATTGTAATCAAGCCTCAATTAAAGGCCTTCTTTATAAGAGTTGCTTTGGTCATGATGTTATGATGCAATAGAACAGTGATTAAGACACACTTTCATGCTCACATGCTTTAATGTATGCAGCATACATGAATGCACAATTAAAAAATGAAAGACAGACGAAATGAAGGAGGAAAGGGAGGAAAGATGGGAGGAGAGAGTGGACGATGGAGAGGAGGAGGGAGGGGAAGAGAGAGGACAAGAGAAAAGGGGAAGAAAGGACTGTGACTTAAATGGAGTGCTGAGAATTGTGGATATTGTCTCTTACCAACTTAGAGAAGAAGGAGGTCAACTTGGAGCCAAACGAAACAATTGCTCTGTCTATGGTCAGACAAGTTTGGATTCGAAACTCTCCTTTTGCACCTCCTAGACCCACTGTCATCAGAGACAAGGCTCTATTTTTCCTTTATCTTCTTTATTTTCTGATGAATGAATTGTAGTATTCAACATAGGAAACAACACAAATGCAGAAGGATAAATCAAGGTAAGGATTGGAGGGAAGGGAATTTCTAGGCAGAGGGAACAGTATGAATTCTGTCTCAGCCTCCTGTGTGATAGCAACTTGAGGACATGGTTACTTTTACCTACCACTGTTATAAAATCAATCTGAGTTCAGACCAAATTGTCCCGTGTATGATTTAATGTTTGCAAATAGAAAACAAAATTTAAAAATCTTGAATCATTTAAATCACCAAAATCCTTAAGGAGGTGAAACCAATCAGAAATATTAAATGAGAAATAAAACAGTGAATACAAACTTTGATTCATTTCCACTAGCATCTAATGTGCTGGGCATCACATGTATTCAGTCTTCTCAGAGGGAAAGGGGAAATAATACATTAGAGATATCAGTAATGTCCCAAACTGTCTTCTGCTGTACAAACTTCCACCCCCATTAAGCAAGTGAGAACTCTCCTTCTGAGAAGATGGCATCCTTCTCGGGACTCTACTCTTAGATCAAAGGCTCTTCTGCATTCATAAGCACCTTCTACTGTGGAAACATCTCATGCCACTCATTTTGTCTGCAAGAAGTGTTTGATAGTTTCCGGTATCATCAGTTCACAAAGGTGACACTCAAAATACATTTGATTGTGTCTGCTTGCTTTTTTAGTGCTCCTGACATGATGATTTAGGCAAGAGGTTTTAGTCTCTAGAGAGAAGACAAATGAAAATGGTCTGAGTCTTAGATGTAAAGACAGTGGTGCCTTCCACAGTGGGCATGTGCTCTCCTTTCTGCATTTCTAAATATGAAGTTTCACTCTCATTGACTGAAGAATTAATTAGCTTGGCAGGGGTGGGGTGGGTGGTAGGTGAGGACATAGATATCAGGAAAAGAACATGGCAAGATTTGCCCTCTGAAATTAAAACAGACCAGTTTCATGATCAAAGAATGACCAGATTCTGCAGAAACTTCATTCCTTTTTTAGGTAATAAAAATAAGCTCACAGGTTTGTCGTGGTGTGCAGGGCAATGTAATGCAAAGGAGAGATGATCTGGGGAAAATAGTACAATCCTCAAAACTGTCCATGCTAGAAAATTTGTATGAAGAAGATAAAATTGAAGTTTGAGGGAAATAGATATCTTCTGCTATCCTTTCTGAGGGAAAAGGTAAGAACATTCCAGAAAGGCAGAGAAGAGCTAGACCTGCTTCATGTTAAAGGAGGCCACGCCCAGCATGCCATTGATGATCATAGTGACCGGGGACCATTTAGGGAGTCAGGCCCAGAGGCCCAAATGTACCTTTTGAGAAGCACCCCAACTTCTTTAAAGAAACTGTGACCTAAGCTGAACTTTTCATACTAGTTGTACAAAATAGATTCACACCAAAGTTATGAAACAGGCTGAGTTTTGATGGAACTATATTCATGTAGGGTCTCTACATGGAAGAAGCCAGTGTTACACTCATTTACTAGTGAGGGAGCTCAGATATATCCACACTGATAAAGACAAACTCAAAATCCTGTCAGCTGTAGGCTTCAGTTATGAAGGCAAGATAACTAAAAGAATTAGGTGCAGGAGGTTTGCTGCCCTAGAGTCTAGTCAAAACAGACACCATGGTGCCTGGGGAAGTTGACCCTTGTCATTAGCATGGTTGTGTGGGCCTTATTAGCCATGTGCTCAGGCACTCAAGACACCAACTTAAGGAACAGAAAGAGTGGCAAGGGATGGTGTGAAAATGACTAAATATGTCATTTCAAGAAAGATGGAAGCATGAAATAAAAGATTTGAGTCAAATAAAATATATCAAAGGTTCAGTCTGTCCTTTGATAATGCTCAATTTTATGAGCTCCTTAAGATGAATGCTTTGTTGTTTGTTTTCTTTTCATTTTGTAATTTTCTGTCTCAAAAACACACTGTTTGGTCAATAAACAAATATCGTTACTTTAAATTTCAATGCTTCACAAAATCCTAGAGAGCAGAATATCTTAAGTGTTTTCTTATTCTCACACATCCTTAAGTGCATTACTCTGGAAATATGAGAGTAAACAAGTCTGTATGACTGGATTTCAAAACAATACGATTTGTTTTCTGGTTCTCTCTCTCTCTCTCTCTCTCTCTCTCTCTCTCTCTCTCTCTGTGTATGTGTGTGTTGGGTGGAGGCAACCACATATAGTTTGCTAAATTCTAGCTGTAAGACATTGTTCAGCATACAAAGGTTCACAGAGGTTATGCCTTCCAAGAATAATCTCCCAGGGCCCCATTCAACAATAAATATTTCCCAACTCCCCGTGCAGAAGTCAGAGGAAGGTCGCAAACACTAAAGAAATTGCCTCTGCATCCAGTCAGTTTGGCAGGCTGAGAGCCCTTACACAAAGAAAGTCTGTCTGTTGGTTTTCTTCCTTTCTGAGCAATAAGCCATAGAAAGTTCCAGAAAGGCCTGGGGAAAACATGTTAGAGACTCCCTTTCCTTGTACAAGCCTGAGTTATGAAAACACAAAGGTTTGCTTCTGCTGGTTAGACTGTCGTAACTCTGACCATTGGACAGAATGAAAACAGGAACTTCTGTAAGCTTACTCTGAAGAGTCTGTGAGAAAAAGCACAGGGCCTACTGTCAGTGTTCTTACAGCTTTGGTTTGCAGCAATGCAGAGGACAAGTAACCACTATTTACAGCTAATGGTCTTGTTACCCAGTAGAACCCCAAGGGACCTTCTGCTTCTAGAGTCATAGAACAAGCACCAGGAGCAAATAGTTTGGTATCTTTAAAACAGACACAGAAACAAATGAGCAAACAAGATTTAATATACTTGTGACTGTGGTATGAGGAAAGCCACTCATTTCCCACCCAACATAGTCCGTGTCTTCTCACTTCTCTTGTTTTATGCCTAGTGAGGAAAGGTGCTTGAAAGTCTACTATGCTGAACTTCCTGTGTCTTGTTAAACCAAAGTGACACCTAGACACTTTGGTGGAAATGCTGCAGGTCTCGATTCTGAAGGATTAGAGTGTAAAAGTTGAGAATAAGACCTCTGCTGAGAGAAATCAAGTCAAACATAGTAGGGGATAAGAGAGTAAAACTGACTACCATGCCCACATACAATTGGTGATATGGGATGAAAATACACAGAATAGACTCAAATACAGGATCACAGTCCACTGAAATAACAAGGGTACCATCTGTCGGGTTTCTTAGGTCAGTATAGAAGGAGACAAGATAGTCCATGCTGATATATACATGAACTACTGAAATATACTTTAAACATTGACCTGACTTTATGCTGCAGCATTGTACTGGCCTGCTGCTAACCCACAGACTTTTCAATAGGTTGGTATGGACAAGATGTATAAAGGTCAAATGAAGGTGACTGCAGTTGAATGCAATGTGAAAAGCAGTAACGGTCTGCCCGGTGCCTTCTTTTGCTATTTGGATTCAGGCACTGCCCAAACTACAACTGGCAATAACATTGGATTTCGAGGCCCTGAATGGTGCTGTGGATGGAGGCTTGTCTGTCTCTCACAGTACAATAATTTTGAAGCAAGAAGTCCAGCACAAATATATACCTGAAGCATGTCATAGGCCATAATGTTGTAAACTACAGGTGACAAAGATGAACATATTTATAAGGAACAATTGTCTCCATCTATAATGAACAACAGAACCTCAGGCAGAGAGTAGATGTGAAAGAAACTGCTGCTACTGGATAGAATCTGGCTTATGGGGTGAAGTCCAAGAGAGAGGTTAACAGGAAGAGGTGGAATGGTACCTAAATGTCACTTGCTTAGAAGAGTAATCAGGTCACTGATTTCAAAAGAAGCCAAGCTTCCATAGAGCCCATGAGCAGGCTGCTGAGATCAAAGGAAAATTTTTACTGAGTTTTTCTTTTTCATAAAGATAATAAACTTATTGACAAAGCAGCAAATGATTTTTTACATTATTTTAAAAAACATTTGTTGGATTTATTAGATTAAGTTATCAACAATGACTTTCCTAACAAGCCACTTAGATATTTTTTAAGATGAAATTCATATGGGAAATATAGGTTGCATACTTAATTTTTTCTAATAATTTAAATTTTATTGCTGTGCTGGAGAGAGGGCCCAGAGGCTAAGAACACTAGCTGCTCTTCCTAAGGATGTGAATTCCATTTTGAACAGCCACATGGGTTCACAACCACCTGTGGCGCCACTTCCAACCACCTTCTCTTCCAGCCTCCTTGAGGACCAGGCATACAGGTGGGACACGTACATGCAGGATAAAGACTTATACATATAATATAATAAAAATAAATAGAATTTAATAAACAGAGACTATAGCAGTTGATACAGTTCTTAATTTGTGATTTTCTGTGCCATGTGCTATTCTGTCTCTGCTATATCACTGTTTTTAATGCTTAAAAAAAAAATAAGATGGACTCAGTTTGTATTTCCAGCTAAAATTACAAATTTACTGAAATCAGTCATGGCTCATTTACTAATTCCTGGATTTTCTAAAAAGAAGAAGAAGAAGAAGAAGAAGAAGAAGAAGAAGAAGAAGAAGAAGAAGAAGAAGAAGAAGAAGAAGAAGAAG
>JADRCH010000007.1:17181053-17305905 GCA_019843965.1 Rhynchomys soricoides
AGAAGAAGAAGAAGAAGAAGAAGAAGAAGAAGAAGAAGAAGAAGAAGGAGAAGAAAAAGAAGATGAAGAAAAAGAAGAAGAAGGTTTTGTTAACTAAAGGCCTCTCATGCTTCATAATTTTCTGCAAATAACCGATGTGCTATCAATAAAGTAAATAAAGTATTTCTATTGAAAACAGATCATCAATGATACTCATGTTGAAAATCATGTACAGGAACCTGAGGTTAAGAAATGTTACAAAAAGACCATATATATCTATATCTATATCTATCTATATATATATATATATATTCACAATTTACACTGAGTATATGAAATACATGTTAATTTATTTAAATCATTTACATATTTGAAAGAGGTACATTTTTACATATTTTGACAACAGCATCTTTTTTTATATTTTTTATACCTTTTAGATACTGGCTTTCATATATTCTGCACATATTTATTTACAATTATCTGGCACTTTAAGTTTAGTTTTACTAACGTCTACAAACTGTCCCACTTAATAGCCTCATCTAGACTCATATCAATATATATACATATTAATATATGTATATATATATTGTACATATGTTATATATGTAAATATGTATACAAATATTTTGCAGACATCAGAAAAATAAAACATATAGAACCATTAGTTTTCCAATTACAGGTGGTTATGTTTCAAAAATAATCCAGTAATACCTTAATATTAACTCTAATTAAATGGCTGTTGTCCACATTTGTCTCTTGCCAGGAGCAAAATAATTACTCCAGGCCTTGGCTATGTAATGAAAGTCTGTGACTAGTTTACTTGTTTGATGTCTTCTACATGTGAACACACTGAACACATGGTATTCTACCACTTGGCTTCATTGTATGAGTCTCTTCGTAGCTCTGCACCAGTTAGTCACAGGTTGCAATGGTCACATGAAGATAATACTACAATATTATTTTAACTTTGGCTCAACCAACTATTTAAAAAGCCTAAGGAAACAAATTAAACTCTTCTTTTGAAATAGGTTTAAAAGTGCTTTGTTGGAGTTTTACAGAAATTGCACTAGTATTTAAAGTTTCTGAGACCATCACCAAAGAATTAGAAGTTTATAGCTTAATGGCCAGCCTCATAGAGAAAGTAAGCAGAGAGAAGATTTAGGAATAAAATGATCACATTTTAACATAAGACAGGGGAAGGTGAGGAAATCATATTAAGACTGGGGTGGGGGGGATCCAACCACTAGCAGATGTGGAACGTTGTACAAAGTCCAATGCTGATAGGCATCCACGGAATGAAAAGCAAAACTAAAAGGTGTTTCCTGAGGCTGTTTTAGACTATATCTTAATAAGTCTTGCTCTTTCAAGTCTGTGCATAAATTTGCATCTGCTTGCCTGACCTAGATTAATAGGCCTTGAATGTGGCATTACATGATTGAAATGATGTGTCAATGGAACTATTCTCAGAGCTAGAATATACAACACTATATAAATTTAACACACTTTATATTCTTGACAATACAGAACCTGATTCTTCTAAATACTCTTCTATGGACAATGAATGTGGTTGCTGAGTTTCTCTGCCAGAACTTATCTCAGGATGAAGGTGAGTCTGTCCATCCACAATCTACCAAACAGGTGAGTTCCTTGAATTATCACCTAAATTCATCAACAAATGACACTTCACATAGAACCTGATATTGTTCTATGGTTTATTAAGCTCTCTCATGACTTGGCTCAACATGGATCACTAAACTCTGAACATGCTCTGATATCCACAGCCAACCTGGACTTCTATTAGTTTACCAATATGTGTTCTTCTGAGTTCTTTTCTTTCCTGCTTTCTTTCTCTGAAGCATCTTTCTTCAGGGTTCTTCATGAGTTTGAATTAGTCCTGTTATTCAGATTTCAGCTTATATTGAATTCTACAAAGAGTTTCTGAAACACAGAAATCATGCTTATTTTTCCACAGAAAGGAACCGTTCATCAGTAATATCTATCAGGGCCAACTGTTGCTT
The DNA here is from genome assembly GCA_019843965.1 of Rhynchomys soricoides. Taxonomy (NCBI): domain Eukaryota; kingdom Metazoa; phylum Chordata; class Mammalia; order Rodentia; family Muridae; genus Rhynchomys; species Rhynchomys soricoides. Next base: position 17,183,051 of record JADRCH010000007.1, read on the forward strand.
TTCTGGTTATCTCTGTTTCCTGTGGGCTCTTCTGACATGAGTGCAGCCCAGGAGGAAAGAGTGGCATTTTATCATTGTGTCCCTATTCCTAGTTCTACCTGTAAAATATGACATGACTCAGAACATCATATAGGTGAATGAAAAGAGATATAAGTTTTATAAAGAAGTATTACAATGAAAGAAATTTATGCAGAGAAGAAAATGGACAGAGCTCTAATGAAAGCCTGAAGTTTTCTGTGTGAGTGTTTTTAGAACTTTCTGTTTCCAAAACCCCTCCACATGGACAATAGGTCTTTGAGAGCTGTAACTGTGGACCCCGACCTTAGAAAGAAAAGGGAAATCAGAAGAGAAGACTTGAAATGACAGAGGCAGAACTCCTTGGAGCCTCTAAAGGGTGAGTCTCTTGACATTCACTGTGTTAGTCCCTTCTGTCACTGTAACAAAAGCTTTCACTAAACCAATTTAATAAAGGAACAGTTTATTCTAGACCTAGGTTACAGGATTTCATTCCACCCTCAGCTGGATCCACTGTTATGGGCCTGTGCTAAGACAGAACCTGTGGTAATGGGATCATGAGGTCAAGTAACAGCCTCAGTTTTATCCCAAAGCAGAGTGATAGACAGTAATGACTCTGAACAAGGTATACTGTTCAAGAGGATGCCTTCAGGAACTTTTCTCTAAGCAAACTCCTTCTGAGAACTAAATTCACTAGGAGTTTATAAATTGATTGATTAGTTGCTGAGGTGAAGATTGTCAAAATCCAACCACCTATCAATATTACTGACATATGGTTGCCCAAAAAAAGTTCAATACCTGAGCTGTTGGTATTGTTTTTATATCCAAAGCATGACAATCATAGGCTGGTTACGTTATTGCTTTTCTTGTGGTCAAAGCTTCTTCAATGATAAGGTGTTCACTCAAATTATGAATATTAATTGAAGAGCAAAATCTAAGCCAAGAATCATTAGAGGAACAAAATAGGCACTAAGAAGAATGTCTTTTATAGCCATGGTGTGAAACTCTTGAGAACAGTGTAAGATCAGAGGTATACATGTGAAAAGGTTAACGATGGGGGAAAGTATGCCTGGGAGTAGGTGTATCATGCTGAAGAATCAGGTCCCTTCAGTGAACACCTTAGCTCAGAGGCCCAGTGGACTCCATCAAGCTGTACTGATTCAAAGAGTATTTCCACTCACACTGACAAGGACAGAGCAGCTTTTTCCTGACTCCTTCTAAGTGAGGCATGGCCTGCAAAGCAGCAGCAAGCCTGAGGGAAGGGACAACCTGAATGTTTTCCCATGAGCACTGGACTCTCATTCATCCTTGGCAAGTGCTTTGAGTCAGTCTCCATTGAAAGGCAGGCTGAAACCCTGCTGAGCTGACAGCTGCCACTGGCCTAGAGCCCACAGTGGACCTGAAGAGAATAATTCTCCTGATTCATTCGCAGCTTCAAATAAAACCAAATCAACACTTTGGAATAACAGAATGTGTATGGTATGGAAACAGAGGACATTGTCTTTGATCTTTTGTGATCAGAGTGTAATCAAGCAGCTCAGGAGATATGCACATGATGCCACAAACAGAATCACCTCAGCTCATCCATTTATATTTTCTTCCTGTTTAATGTAAATAAGATAAATGCATGACTCTTTCAAAATTCAATGTGATTCTACAGTCATTTTGGAAAGTTAAAGCCTATCTATAGATTAATGCTTTCTAAAAATCTCATAGAGATCTGCTAGACCAGAGAACATGTGGTCCAAACTATGAAAGGTCATAGAGGCTATATGGGACTGCTGTCTGGCACCTGGAGTTTCTTCCCATTATGCTCCAGAGTGATGGCAGAGCGGTAAGAAATAGTTACAGTCCATATTTTCACAAATAAATAGACATGAAATTAATCAAGAGAAGAAAGACAAGAGGTGGCATCTTAGGAGGTCCAAATAATAAAATCACAAAGGGTTCCTGGGATGCTCTCAAATATTCATCTTTCTTTTTGACACATAATTCTTAAGTAAATATAATATTTCACCATATACAAAGGCAGTATGTCACCGGAAACAATTTATGAAGCAGTAGGAGGTTGTATGTGGCAGTGTTTTAAATAATTTCAGATTCATGAGCAGCTGGGGTTTTTATATGTAAATAATTTAAGTTTTCTATTAATCATCTCATGAACTCTGCAGAAAAAGTATAACATTGGAAGAGTATGAACACACTGGAAGTAATCATACAACTTAAAAATACAGCTGAAAAACTAGGCTGCATTTTATGGACTTCTGTTTTCTTAATAGTCTGGTTTCTTAAAAACTGATAAAACATCTGTTTTGAAAAAGGAGAAAGTAGATGAATCAAAATAACATATTCCCTTCCCATTTTTATAAATCACCTTTTTCTTAAGTCTCTGTTGGCACTTGCTCTGTGGCAGACACTAGGCTCTTTAGGACACAAAGTCATTAGGTCACAATGTCTTTAAAGATAGACAGAGAAGATCTATGTTCTCATATAATAAACTATCAGAATAGGCTAATTTGCATATTTGATTATATAATTATGTTTATGAAGATACACACCCAAGGAAGCACTGAAACAGCTTTTCCAATCATACCCTAATGATTTGGAAAGCCAACTAGAACTGACTGAGAGAGTGACATTAGACTGACATTGGTGACAAGGAAGATATTAGATATAAAAGTGAGGATAATGGGAGGAAGGCTCAAGACTGTAATCAAATTAACAAGTTTCACTTCAAAGTGGCTGAAGCATCAAACACAGGAAGACAAAGAGAAATCTAGACACTTAACAGGATCTGTGTGATAGTATTTATATGTTTAGTAATATTATTCATACATAAATACATATGTAACAACAATTAAGAAAGTACAAAGGTCAAATTTGAGAGAGAGAGAGAGAGAGAGAGAAGTGTAAAGTGGGCTATGTTGGAAGGAAGAAAAAAATGAAGTAATTATGTTTTAATTTTTAAGAAATGTAAAATTGTGGTTTCACATTGAAACTCAATAAGAAACATTTGGAGTATTCGATCCATTAAAGGTATGGTTATGTATGCAATTTGTATACAAGACGGAGAGAGAGAAGAGGATCTCCTATAGTTCAAACTGACTTCAAACTTGCTATGTAGCCAAGGCTGGCCTCAAAGAGAGAGCAAATATTTATGAGGAGGGTGCTCTCAGCAGCCACTGATAAATTTGAGAAGAGTAAGAAGAACAGCATGAAAGTGGTGGTGTTCCAGGGGAAACAAATACAAGGGAATGGTCCACAATAGAGTGAAGAATTCCTGCTTTTCCTGGAAGATGGAGTATCAATGTGTACTTTTTCAATGACTGACAGGCTAGTTAGAGAAGACTTGTGCCCATTGTTTTAATTGTGAATTCATTGTGCATAAATGTGTTCTCTAATCACACCAGCCCGTTGTCACTGCTTGACACTGATAAGTGCATATTCTGACCATCTCCCCAAACTAATGGAGAACCTTTGCGCTTATAGTTTGCATGCACATTCAAGTTAAAGGAATCTGTTCTAGGACAGGCAGCATTGAGACATAAACACACTAATGTCAAGAGAGCATGCCCATTGTTGTTCTGTTCAAATTAACTAGTAAATGAACACAACATACATATTCTCAACTGATGAATTGATAATAACAATGTAGTACATATAGACTGTGGAGTATTATTCAACTGTAGAGAGGAGATGAATTTTGTAGTTAAATGGATGGAACTAGAAATGATCATTCAAATGAATTCACTCTGAACTAGAAAGAAACACTGTGTTCCCTCTCTCCCATCCAAGGCTCCTAGTTCCAAATCTTTAGATGTGGATCTATAACCTAGAGTAATTTTGTTTTCTCCAGGGGAGTAAAATAAAATCAAATGGTCATGCCTGAAAACATATACATTCATGTCACATTATACAGACTGGGTAGGTTGTATTTATGTACTTAGGGCTAAGTTTAAATATATCAAAGTAAAACAAGGCATATGTTTAAAAGAAAGGAATTGGAGGTACATGGAAGGATTTGGAAGAAGAGGAGGGAAGAGAAATGATGTAATTATATTATAATTTCAAAAAGTCAAGCATTTATATTTAAGGAGAGAACATGTTAAGAATCCAAAAGAACAAATGGAGATTCAGTAGTAATAGCTAAGAACTCCCTGAAGAAAGGCTGGGGGGGGGGGCAGAGTTAGGGGAGACCTTTGATGTGAATACCCCAAGAAAACCACACTGGACTTCCCATATGACAAAGTAACAAAACTGTATCCTTCCAGTGATAAGAATAAACATTGGCAAGAAAAATTGAAAAAAAATTGTTTATTAATTTACATCCCAAACACTACTCCCTCTCCTGGTTCCCCCTCATAGTGTCCCTTCCTCCATCTCCTCTTCCCCTTCTCCTTTGGCAAATCAAATCTCTTAATGATTAGGTGCATCCTCTCCCACTTAAGCCAGACAAAGCAGTCCTATTGGGGAATGGATTCCACGGTCAGGTTACAGCTTTAGGGAAAGCCCCTTTTCTGGTTGTTGGGGGACCTACATAGAGACTGAGTTGCACATCTGTTACATGTGTGCAGGGGGACAGCGAGAGGAGGGGTTTGGCCCAACTGGTTTATGTTCTTTGGTTGGTGGCTCAGTCTCTGAGAGCTTCCAGGGATCCAGGTTAGTGGACTCTGTTTGTCTTCTTGTGGAGTTCTTTCCCCTTCAGGGTCTTTAAGCCTTACCCTTAACTCTTCCATAAGAAGAGTCCCCAACTGACTTCTGTTCAATGTTTGGCTGTGGATATCTGCATCTGTTTCAGTCAGCTGCTGGGTAGAGCTTCTCAGTGGACAGTTATGCTAGGCTCCTGTTTGCAAGCATAGCAGAGAATCGTTAATACTGTCAGGGATTGATGCTTGCCCATGAGATGGGTCTCAAATTGGCCCAGTTATTGGTTGGCCATTTTTTCAGTCTCTATTTCATCTTTGTCCTTGTATTTCTTTTCAACAAGACAAATTTTTCATTGAGAGTTTTGTGGATGGATTGGTGTCCTTATCTCTCCTCTAAGGGTCTGGCCTCTTCAGGTTCCATGTCCCCTCTGTTAGGCATCCTGGCTAAGGTCACCCACATTGACTTCTGGGAGCCTCCCCATCCCAGGTCTCTGGTACTTCCTAGAGATTCCCCCCCACCCCCACTTCCAACTCAATCCCTAACCCTAGCAGCTCAGATTTCTATTCATTCTCCTGGCCCTCTGGCCCTCTCTCCTTTCTCTGCCTACACCTGTTACTATTCCTCCTATTTCCTCTGCCTCCCATCCAGTTCCCTCCCTCCTTCTGCCTCCTATGATGGTTATTTTCCTTGTTCTAAGTGCAATTTAAGCATATTTGTTTAGGTTTTCCTTCTTGATTAACTTCTTTTGGGTCTGTGGGTTATAGCATGGTTATCTTATGGTTAATATCCACTTATCAGTGAGTTCATACCATGCATGTCCCTTGGGGTCAGGGTTACTTCACTTGGGATGGAATTTTCTAGTTCCATTCATTTTATTTAATTCCAAATATTTTGTAAACATGTCTAAATTTCTACAGATTTCATCAACTCTGTATATCTATGTATTCTGTTTCTACAAAGTAAGCACAAAGATATCAGACAATACAAAAATGTGTGCTTGATATTGTTTTATCAAGATGAATCTTGATATGAGAAAAATGGTAAAAATAGCTCTGAGGTGTACCCCACAGTGTCATGCCTAGAGGTTACTTGGCTGCTCACCACAATGCAGCCGATCAATCCCATGTTCCCCAAAAGCATACACAGCAGGACAGAAAATCCAGGGTATTGTGTGCTTCTTAAATCATTGCCAAAATATAGACAGGCTTCAATTGTGCTTAATGGCTCCTTAGGTTACAAGAACATCATTCTTTTCCAAAGTTCCAGCTGGCAGTTCCAATTCCTTCCCCATCTGCTCCCTTGTGTTGATTTCATATCTTGCACATGACAATAAAATTGCATCTGCCTGTGCAACCTTCCAAGTGTGGTTTTCAAAAGAAAACTCAAGTGTTAAAGCCACAATTGAATGGCTCAAGGCAGCGACCAAGTTTCATACCCACTGAAGAAGGGCAAGGAAGAGGAACAAGAATATCACAGTGTATTAAAAAAGTGACTAAAATGGAGAGAATGGGGACCCATTCATTACTCTTGAAAAGGTGAGCCGAAGAGGGAGTAAAGCTTAAGAATATAGAAGACAGGCTATATTCCATTCCGTCCCTGGAAGGCAGCAGCACCTGGTCAACAGTGCCTCAGAGGAACACGATAAAAAGAGGTCTAAGAGCCACATATGCACATATCCTCCATAGCTGTAATCTTGCAGATAATAACGGGACTCTAAGTCTTAGTATTCCTGGATGTGTATTCTGCTCTGGGAAACTAGAGTAAAACTGACCAGGTAATTGTTGAGAGAAATATGGATGGTGTTTTTGTAATGGATTAGAGATGGTTAGAACATCCCAAGTGGATTTGTTTTGTAATAATTAGATGGGGTTAGAAGATGTCTAAGTGGGGTTTTTATTATTTGAAAGCTCTTACAATAGGAGACTGATACACTTAATCTGAGTCTGCTTTGTGATACTCTTGACTGCTTGATAAATTCATATTTTATGTTTCTTTTGTCTCACTAAGTACCTTTCTTTTAAGGATATCAGCTCCACAGCCAAGCTTCCTGGGTTTGCAGATTTCCTAATCATTCACTTGTTTGGAAGCTTGGGTCAAAATTTGTGGAGTAGAAATAACGGTGGTAGCCTTACAGATTGATAGGAACATAGCTAACACTCAGTGACTGTCAGCTATCTCTGGTGTTCCTTCCTCAGTATTACACTATTTGTGAAGAATTCAAAGACAAAGTTTAATGGTAGAGCACTTGCTTAGCTGTACAGGGCCCTTGATCCATCATCAGTGCAGGGAGAAAAACTCAAAGACAAACTACATGGTGAAGAGCTTCTGGGTAGGAACTTTGAGAATCCAGAAATAGTGTAAGACATAGATTCGGATGTCCTTAATAAAGCTAGAACATTTGCCTTACAAAGAAAAAAATGGTGAAATCAATAATGCTATACAACACAGAAGATGACAACTGGCTTTAAGGGGAGAGTCAGGTAGATGGGTGATGAATCTGTGGATGAATCTGTAGAATCTGAACTGAATCCAGGAATATACACGTTGACCATTTGGAAGTGGGAGAGACATGCATGGTGGAAAGTCTGTAAGATGAAGCATTGCCACTCATGTGCTTAGCCACAAGGCATCAGATTCTAATGCACATGGGAAAATGTATACAAATAAAGCAACCTTTCTCCTTTCACGCATTTTAACACCCTGCTGTGATTTCAACAGTCAGTCTTCAAACAAAGCTGTCTGATACTGTTAGAGAAGCAAAAGCCACTTTGATGAGATGCCATAACCCAGCATTGATACAACCCTCATGATTCCTCATTGTTGTTTATTCTAAGCTTCCTTTAAATAGACACACTGTGAAAGACAAGTAGTGTACTCATGATTAGCGAAGGAAGGAAAACAAAAAAATAAAAAACAAAAAACAAAACCCTACAATTTGAGTATAAATCTCAGTACATCTTTTTCAAAATGATGCTCTATTTTATATATCAATTCAAATTTAAAATATACAAAACTATGGTCATTAATAAATGAAAGAGGTTATAAAGGAATGAGAGTTTTTCTGAGACACAGAGAATTTATTGGAATTAAAATACTATGTGGAAATATTCTTGTCCTAATATACTTGATGCTTCTTTAGGCAGTTTGGAAAATTTTGCATTACTATAAGGCAATGACTCAGAGACAAAGCTTTGTCATCTGCCAATCATCTCCATTCCCATGAATCTCTCCTGGTTTATACATATATATATATATATATATATATATATATATATATATATATATATATGATGTATATGTATGTGTATATGTGTAATCTGAATATGTATGAATCATATAATAAAAACTCCAGTAAGCATGGGTGCTTAAATTCTTACATTCTTTGAAGTAGTCTTACCATTTTGCTTTTGGTACAAGTCAAGGAAGATGCAGCTCCACTTTTACTTCCTTGCAGTGCATCTGGGAGGAAAATAGAAGCACTTGTGGTTAATCTAACCCACCCTGTGAAGTAGCCATAAGTTAGCCGAGGTGTCCAAATAAATCAAATATGTTTCCCTGGAAACATTTTCTATGCAAATGATAGCAATACCCAAAATACAGGTTCAAGATGTGATAATGGTAGTAAATGCTGGCTGTAAATGCTAGTAATCCCTTGTTTTTGTTTTGTTGTTATTGTTTAAGTCTCCAATAATTGTAGGTACTATAGTATCACATTGCCTCTGAGAAAAATCAAACTTACAATGTTAGCAGGACTGATAAATACGAGTCCAGTTCAGTATGGAATATCCCACAAGGTTATGTCTTTCCAGTATTTTAAAACAACCCCCTCTTCTTTTCAACTTTTGAGATAACATTTTTGTGTTTCCCTTTTATTTTTCCAGTAAAAGAAGATGTTTAGAGAAATTCTTTAGCAGGAAAATGCTGAGATTTATGAAGGACATAATGCCTTGGGAAACTCACTTTGTTGTCAACATTTGAAAAAACACTTCTGTGAGGTGACTGTGGGAAATGAAGGGTTCGTGTCATCTGTGTACCATATGACAGCTGAACAGCTGTGGCATACATAGACACCTTCATGTTAAAAGTGATAACTGCATCAGAAACCCACACTTTCTGAACAAACTGCATCGAGAATCACCAGACTGGAGGGCAGACCGAAGACTATTGAAGGTGAGTGAGAAAAGAAGAAAGAAAAATCATTCACTGGGGAATTCATTTTATGGGAAGATCAATGAGTTCTAACTTTTAGGTCATGAGAAATGCTAAGTATTGAGAAAGGAATGCTTTGCTCTCTGGGGTCAATCTGAAGACACAGAAGTGTCTGTAAAAATGATCCTGGGAAGGCAGCATTGCACAGTGGAGCAAAAAGAATCCAGACAATTAGATTCAAACATAGACAACTGGGTTTGGACACCAGTTTTGCTGCTTGTAAAAAGCCTGGGCATCAGTAAGTTATTGATCTAACTTAAGGTTCCTTAACCATCTAAGGTAGAAATAGCAAAGCTAATTGCAGGGCATAGGTGAGATCACCCACATGGCTAAATTGTTACCACTGGTATCTCATCAATGACACTAATGTAGATATCAGGACTTCTAACAGTTTAACTGAGTTTTACCCAGGTAATTTTTTGACAGTCACGAAGAATATCCTGGTAAAATTAACACTCAAAATCTGCCTTGGCAATGTTTCCTGAGCAGAAAACATTCTCTGTGCCCACAGAGCCAGTGTACGTCCTAAGAAGATGGGGAAATATGGCAGGAACATGGGATCTCACTGCTGCCAAGAACACCCTTAGGGTGTTTGGGACACTGTCTTCCTATGAACACTTCTTGTGTGAAAGCCAGAATAAGACCTCTCAGAAGTAAGAAAAGAGCCTCTTTGTCTCAGACTCTGTCCCACTGTGTCACCTAAGCCCCAAACCTGTTGGTACTACCCTGGTTTGTACTGTTACTCATAAGACCACTTTCTTCTTCTGTTATCTGTAGCTTTCTGTTCATGTGGCTGAAAATAAGATATATAAGCCACAAAGAACAGTGAGATGATCTTAAACAAATGTTTTAATCCCTGGCTAACAAAACATCTTGGTGTACATTATACATGTTATAATAATACATGACAGATAGAATTACATCAATGATAACATATATGTAAAATGCATATTTTAGGTGTTATGTAACTGTTAATGGTTACTGCACTTATGTCCTTCTCACACTTTTTCTAGAATGTGAGCCCTAGTTGAGACAGAACATAGTTTGAAAAGTTATTCAATGACTCAAACTATTTAATTGAAATATTAAAAGGATATGTGGTTAAGATTTTATCCCCAACTAATATAGTGAACCCCCAATTGGAATATTGAATTTCAAATGAAAAATAAATGACTCAGAATATACAGGAAAAAAAATAATACTTCTTGGGGATGCTGAAGTAGAACGGGGAAGTGTTTTTGTTGTGGGTGTGTTTTCAAAACCCTAGAAAACCGGAGTGATTTTGAAATCAGGGAAGATAATGCTGTAAGGACAAATAGCTCAGAAGTCAGGGCTGTGGGGAGAAGCCTTTTGCAAACATGGAAGGTAGCCAGCAGAACAGAAGTAGACGAATAATGTGTGCTGGCTTTGAAAGATAAGCTGGCATTGTTGACAGCCCCTAGGGGCGATGCCATGATCAATTTCCCACATTAGTGAATCTCCTTCTGCCATGTATGACCATGTATTCATACATCCATCTGATAAACTATCATTTAATAGCAAAGCTTGCTGAGATATTTGAATTAAAGTTAACTTTGTTCAGATATTAAAAATAAAGCATTTCATTTTGCTTTTGTTCATAACAAGGGGGCTTTAGAAATGTGCCAGTGTTCATTCATGATAAGCTAAGATCTCATGAACTAAGACAACATGAGATGGAGATGCAAATCATTAGTTCAAACAGAAATCTTTATGCCTCAAGTGGACATTCATTAAATCTAAAAGCACGTTGACTACATGACTGACTGAGAAGAAAATGGACAAAGTTAAAGAAACTGTAAAATACCTTTAGGAGGGTGTTTAAGGATTGAACTGCAAAAAAACCTTTGGATTAACTTTAAGTCATGTGAGAATAAAAATTCCTGATAACACATAATCTGTAGCTAGCTGGCTTATATTCCTGTTAGATATATAAGTAGGTATTTTAAGTTATGACTTTAGAAAGGTACTTTGGATAGCTACATGAGGAAAACAATGGTTTAGGTACTGCTCAAAATATGAATACTAAATCTCTAAGGCAGATGCAGACAGAAAACAAAAGGTTTCATTGGCACTGCATGAGGAAGAGAAGGACGATCAAAAAGAGAAAAATGGGAAATTGTAGTCTACTCAATGTACTTCTCAAGGTTTATATGAGCTTGAAACCAATGTAAGCCATGGAAAAATAAGAGAGAAAATCATGACTCAGTCTGTTTGTACATAGACATAAGGTCTGAAGAAAAACATTGACGAACCAAATACGACCACACCTAAACACCAGGGCTCAAGTAATGAATTTTAATTACATCAAATTAAAATTAATGTGTATTTTCACATTAACAAATTATATAATACAATTTTAATTACTGCAGAAAAAATTAAATTCAGTGTTCATTCATAATCTTTGTAATAAAATGTTTTAGAAAGATAATAATGTAAAAGTTTGATCTAAGCTGATGTTGCCAGTCTAGGTCCAGTTGGGAAAGGGAAAGGAAATATTAAAAAAACACATCAAATATAAAAACCATCTCTACTCAATGAGTTTTGGATCTGGTGTTCTGTACAATTTAAGGAAAATTCCCCACATCCCCATGTCTACTCCACCTGAGATTCAGATACCATAGAGGCTGGTGACATAGGCTGTTATGTCCTGTCAGAAAAATGACTAAAATCTAACCACAGGAAATCCCTCATTATCTGGCAAAGGGAAAATTGTTTATGGGGATATGCATTTCTAGGGAACTTCAGGGGAAAAAAAAAAAAGAAAAAAATCAGAGATTCCAAGGACAGCTGATGTAATAACCATTCCTAACAGCTGTACACTATAGTAGCCTATTGCTAAAGAAATGGTCTGGGCTATAGAAATTGCACATAAGAAGTTAATGTTGAAAAAGCTACTTATGCTTCAAGATCCTGGTCCTGTAAAGTCTAAAATGTATCAAGTGAAATGCTATAAAAGGCAGTCCTTATGGCAAAAACTAGGAATTGATTAATCCAATGAGCAGAAGAATGCTCCCATTGCAACAGGAAAAAAAAAAAAAAACACTCTTTCTGTAATTCTGTAATATGCTGGCAAACTGTAACATCTTACCATCATGTTAAAAAAATAAAAGATAAAAATAAAAAATACATTAAAGGGTTACTCAATTTACATAAAATAAGCAATGAAGGGTGAGTTTAAAGCTGAAAGGTAATAGTATGATAACCACACAGTTAGTGGTATATATCTAATGAGGACTTTCAGAATATATAGCATCAAATATAATTTTATAGCTATTTAATCAATTTCAATTAACATGCAAAATAATTGGTTTCATTATGACATTTCCACACCCATTCATCATAGCTGATAGTCGTAATGATAGTCATTACTGTCCTGTGTCTCTGTCCTCCCACTCATCTCTTTCCTATCTAGTTAGTCTCTCTTTCATTCAAATTTATACATGCACACACATTCACTAGTGTTGTTCTCCTCTAATTTCTGTTGGGTTTGAAAATACCATGACCAAAAACATCTTGAAGAACAAACAAAAATGGATTTTTCAACTTATGTTCTTAGGTCACAATGTATCACTAAAGGAAGTTAGGGCAGGACATCACAGGCAGCAACCTGGAGGCAGGTACCATGGAGGAACATTGATGGCCGCCTTTCTCTAGTCTTACTTGTAGTCTCTTGCCTAGATAGCTTTCTTATATAGCCTATGGCCACAGAGGGTTGGGTCTTTCTGTATCAACTTAGACAATCAAGATAATCCCTCACAGACCTACATTCTAAAGACAACTACTCAATTGAGACTCTTCCTTATGACATTTTAAGGTCTGTCAAATTGATGATAAATGCTAACCAGGACACAGGCACATAATATACAATGTCTAAGTTCCGCATATGACATATTCTTCTTGTCATTCTTGCCCTACCTAATGTTTTTTAAGATGATAATCTATATTTCCATCCATTTTCCTGCTAACGATAGGATCTCATTCTTCTTCAATGCTTATTACAAAATTGCTGTTTTTGTTACAACTCATTTCTGATGGACACAAAATCTGATTCTTTAATTGCTGTAAATAATTCAATAACAAACATGGTATGTGGGATTCTTCCTGTTCTATGCTGACTTGTATTAGCATGGATTTATAAGGAGGACTGGTATAGCTGGGACATATGGCCCTTCTATTTTTAGACTATAAGGAATCTCTAAACTGATTTCTTTGGTGGCTACAGTAAACTTTCATTCACATTAGCAGAGTGTAAGTGTCCCTTTGCCTTGCCCACTCCTGCCTTGCCAATATTGGTTTTTATGCCCTCTTACTGATGGGTGTTCTGATACAGGGTTAGATGGTATAGTTTTGGAATTTCAATATGCATTTCCTATATGCCTAAGAAAGTTGAAATTTTTTTTATATATTTGCAAATCATTTGAACTTCTGCTTTTGAGAACTATTTGTTCAATTTAGTTATCCAGTCATTGATTAGATATTTTGTGACTTGTGTGTTTAATCTTTGAGTTGCTGGAATAGGCCATATATTAATAACCTATTAGGTGAATATTTTTAAATGCTTTCTTTCCTTATATAATCATCTCCTCATTGTGTTAACCATTTAAGTGTTTCAGTTCATTCCCTTAAAATCATCAAGAATAGAATGAGATTTCAGCTATTTTTGTGTCTCTTCAAAATTTAGCTGTGAGAGTTAGCAGGTAAAAGGAGAGATAAAAAAATAAAGTATGTAAGTGTTGAGATCAAGGAGAGATTACTATATACTATAGAAAATTTAAGATTACAAATAAGCAATTATAATTTAAATGGTTCTCCAGCTAAACTACTATACTAGGTGCTTTCATCATTTTCTTATGACATCCTCGAAAATTAATCCTCTAAACATATTTGCATGACACATTTATAGTACATAAACTATATTCTGTTATGGCTCAATCGTGTACTTTACATCTATATTATTATAGTTTATACTACTATGAACCATTGAATATCGTCTACATGTATAACAATTTCATTAAACACACCACAGGACACAAAGAATGTGTACACGTGCTTGCACACACACACACACACACACACACACACACAAATGCAAAGTTGAATGAGTTGAGAAAACAGGTTAAATTTTTCATGAGCACAGGGTCTAATTTTCATTCTCTCTAGTTACCTGATAAAGTGCTTATTTTATGGCTGTGGTTTTATAAGTGTGCTCAGTATTCAACAAATGTTTGTTGAGCTATTGCTATGGATCAGTTTTTAAAATGCTGAGAAGACAGCAGTAAAAAGGCAGGCAACATTTCTTTTCCCTTTAGCTATGTTCAAATTGGAGTTCTGGTAGTAACGCAAAACAAGTTGATCCACCATGTGTCTTGGTATGGTTAACAAAATTTCTTATGCTAACAGAGCAGCTAAATATATATTTTAGAGTACTAGCATTAATCATGAGATTTCATACCGGTTACAACCTATCTTTAACAAATCACACCCTAGCCCATTGCTTTCTGAACTGTTTAATGTCAGTGAATATTTCTATCAGCACTTCTAAATTTGAAACCTCAGTCTACCACTTAAGGCCTAGTTAGGGGATCTGAAAAATAAAGATAATGATATTCATGACAATATATCACAATATATAACATATATTCTCTCCTATGATTTTTTTATTAATTGGTTATTTATTTACATTTCAAATGTTGTCCCTATTCCTAGTCTCCCCATTCCATCCCCCTCCCATTTGCATCTAAGAGGGTGCTCTCACACTGATTCTCCCACTCCCTCCCGCCTCACTGCTCTAGCATCCCCCTAAGCTGGACAACAAACCTCCACAGCACGAAGGGCCTCCCCTCTCATTGATGCCAGATAAGGCAATTCTCTGCTACATATGTAGCTGGAGCCATGGACCCATGCATGCATACTCTTTCATTGGTAATTTAGTCCCTGGGAGCTCTGGGGGCTCTGGTTAGTTGATGTTGTTCTTCCTATGGAGTTATTGAAGGGGATTCCTTCAGCTCATTCAGTCCTTCCTCCCAACTCTTTCATTGGGATCCCCAGGTTCTTTAATCCAAATTGTCTATATCACTATCATTAAAGTGTTCAGCATAGTTAACATTAGCAGATCATAGTCAGCACTGAAGATGACAGTTTTATTTTTATATATAAAAAAAATCTTCATCTTCATTTAGAGCCATCTGTATTTCACAAGAAACTATCTGCTCAAAAAAAAAAAAAATGAAGAGCCACTCAACCCCTATGAAAGTTACTGGGTCTGCATCCAACTAAAATCTAAAGAGTTTTTCTGTGAACAGAGTTATTAAGGCCAGGGAAGTGGTATTTGATGTGTTTCTCACCATCGAGTCCAGGCATCTCAGATTTAGTGGAAACACATTTGTGGGCAAGCTTACACAGAACTGTACTACAGATTTACAGAAAATCCCACATATACTGTCAAGGAATGACATGCTTATTTTCAACATTACTGTGACAAAAAGCCAAAGCTACAAGGTAGCAGTGTTTGGGAAATGTTTGTAGATTAATGACAGAAAAAAAAATTAAAAGATCTCATAGAAGTATTAAAAGAATATTTCCAAAATCTTTGTGTGTATGTTCTTATCAAATTGTCAAGTGTCTGTGATGATCACTTTAGGTGATCACATAGGTCTACTGCCAGCACCAGCTTACTAGATTGGCAACAGTAGGAGAGGAAAGGATGGAAGAGTAAAGGACAAGACCGAAAGATCAAATAGTGATCATGACTTACTCATGTCTCTTAAAGCTACTGTGGAGACCTACTGTGAGTAAATTTCTCTTTTCCTTCAAATGGTACAGGATACCTCCTATTTCTTTTCTTTTAATCTGTTTTACCTACATCCTTTGACTATTTCCAAAGCTATATTTAATGTTGGTCCTCACATTTTACTTATTTTCATAAAGACATTATGTTTTCTATCTTTATAGACAAGGTACAGCTAAAGTTTTATTTAAAGAAAGCAATTAAATGAATTATCTTAAAAATTCATCATTGGTAAGAGGAATATAGTTGTTATTTTTTCTGAGTTCTTAAAAATTTTACAAAGAACATAGGCATATTTAGCAATGGCTATTGATAATATACCCAGCCCCGGACAATATTGCATATAAGCTACAGACTTAAAAAATTATCACTGTGTAGCTAAGTAAATTCCCACATACACAGACAATTAATTATCCTCTTTTATGATCCTGTCTTGATTTCTGTCTTAGGAGTTCCCCCTCCACATTGTGTAAGATCTTGCTACACAGCAGTACAGTTTTTTTTTTTTTTTTACAGGCATAGAGGTCAGAGCTATTTCTGGCTCCTGAAAATCCAGTGTAGAATAAGATATAGTCCAGACCATATGTGAATAATAGGCAGAGATTGTTCTTTACCTCCACAGTGACATGGTGCTTAAATTCCTGCTGTATGCCATTCCTGTGATACCTCTGAAGGGCTCAAACGAATGCTTAAAGTAAGCATATTAGATGTCTATTGCTTACCCTAAATAAACATAATTGTATAATTGTTGATTGAAAAATACCTTGGAAGTTCTATCTTAGGAAAGAATAGCATGAATTTTCATAAAACAGAGTTCAAAAAAATTAATCCTGGAATAAAGAACCCATCTCTCTTGATGGATACCAATGAAGATTTTATTTGGATTCTTTAGACGTTTTATCAAGAAAAGGTTCTATTGATATCAGCCAGTGTGAACTGAAATCATATTGAAAGAAAAAAGGTCACATAGAAGACTTGATCCTAAAAAAAGAAGAAAAAAAGAAAGAAAAAAGACAGAAGGGCTAGAGATAACACAAAGATAACAAGTTATCTGGTTTTGCTTTCAGAGAATCTGGGTTTCATTCCCAGCACCCACATGATGGCTCATAAATATCTGGAACTCCAACCCCAGTAGATACGATGCCCTCTTCTGGTCTCCTCCTCCTCACTGCATACATGTGGTGCACATCATACATGTAAAAGCAAATAAACTCTTAAAACAGTGATGTTAAAGTTCTAAACAAAGGATATTAAAAATAACAAATATGGTTTTTGAGTTATTAATGGCAGCCTCCTTTTAATGATCAAAATATATCACATTATGCATTAACAGTAGACACAGAACATAATTTTATTTAAAACCCTGATATTTTTCTATTCTAAAGTTAATTTAAAATAATATAGGACTAAGGAGAGAAGAAGTGAACCAGAGAAGGGAGCGGGAGTGATGGAGGTGGGAAAGACCTCCTAAGGAGGTTTCTATACCACTTTCTTCATATTGTTCTCATAACAAAAGTTAATTATCACAGAGTGGACTGCATGGGCTAAGCTTCTGAGTGAGGCTAACTAAGGACAACTGAAAGCCTTCCAGGGTTCCTCAAACCTAAATACAGTTGTCAGCTAAATTAGAGACGTGATAGCACAGGGTCTAGGGAGAAAAGCCTTACACCTCTAGGTTTTAATGATATTGTAAACAGTTGGAAATTTTATTAACTATTAGAAAAAGAAAAAAGGGAGAAGTTGCTTCTCTGTGGAGCCAATAAAGCACACTTAGAAATAGCAGAGGCTTTTTCACAGATGCCAATAGCAATAGATCCCAAAGCATATAGAAAGATGGGAGTCAAGTGCAGTGTGGATACCATCGTGAACATGAGAGGAACTCAGAATAAGCTTCTAATTCCCCAAGTCCAGTCATTGGAAGCTTTGATGTTGTGAGCCTTCTGGAATGCAGATCATTTCAGCTGAGAGGACTGAAGGGAAAAACAAAAGTCATAGTTTGTGTTTACTTGGAATTGACATGATTAAATTATCTACCATCAGAGAATAGAAGCATAAGAAAGAGTCCATTTGAAGCTGTAGAAAAATAAGAAAACAATAATTGGGATGAAAAAATATTGTGGAGCAGAAATGTATCATTGATTTCATGTAAGCCAAACTACATCACTTAGTGTCTTAGTCTCTTTGCCTGTTGCTATGATTTAAAAAACATTCTAGGAAAAGCAACTTCAGGGTTATTTTGCAATGTATAATCCATCTTTGCATGGTAGAGAAGTCAAGGCAGTATGAACTTGAAGTACTATGTCTACAATTTACAACAGACAGCTATGAATGCATACTGCTTCTCAGGCTTTATTCTCTATTAATATAGTCAAGGTCCCAATCAGAGAATGCTGCTATCCACAGTGGATGGGTCCACCTTGTAGGAGAAAATGTGGCATGACCTGGTGGCCAGCATTCCAGGCACACTGTGCTTCTAGATAAGGAGCATGGCACACCATGCTCCTGACATCAAAAGGCTGACTTCTGAAGAAGCCTGTACAGCCCATAGCTGGCCTGAGGAGGTGCCCACACTCTCCCGGTCTCTTCTAATATGCTTCTTCCACATAGAAATATAGGTGGTATCAGTAATCCCCATCTATTCAGAGGGAATATACCCACCCATCACAGTCAATAGGCTTCCACTATATGAGTAGTTGAGCACATGCAATAAAGCAGATGCTGTCTCCTGGAACCATCTCTAGAGTGGTTTATCTCTATACCCTTTACTAACCTATAGACATTGCAGTCTCATGAGGGATGCCCCATAAAGGCACAACCTCAGTTAAGATAATCAACAAACCCCTCACAGGCATGCATAGAGGCCCATTCTTAGTTTCTGTCATGTTTGTTGTTAATACTACCCATCACACTTTGCAAACGAAAAAAAAAAAAACTTGAAATATTGGATAAAATTCTTTGGCAACTCCTACAGAGAAATCATCTCTTATTCTGTAAGGCACATTGTAAAGTTCCCTTGGGGAAGCCATTGTCTTAGACTATGGTTCTAGGATCCCCCAAATATAGCAGATCAGACCAGTGAGATTGTAAATGAATGGGTCTCTGATGGTTCAGACCAGTAAGAGTTACCCTAAGAAACTCTCATTACATACAAAACAGATATCAGGAAACATTGTTAAGCTAAAAGTTTGCTTGAGATTGATACCAAGGTAGAAAAGATGATGATACAGGGAAACAGTCTAGGGTAGATTTGTTATCAAAGGTCTCACTTTGGATTAGAAATTGCCCTTTTTTCCTTTGCAATTAGAGTTAAAGCTACAACATTTTTGGTCTTTATTCAACTAAAATCTCTTTACTTGTGACCTGTTCTGATTTGCTTTTCCATTGCATGGCCCAGCAGTGGTTCTCAACCTGTATATCATGACCCCATTGGGGTCACATATCAGATATTTACTTTATGATTCATAATAGCAGAAAAGTTAGTTATGTAGTAGCAACGAAATAATTTTATGGTTAAGGGTTACTACAGCATATGGAACTGTGTTAAAGGGTAATAGCATTAGTAATATTGAGAACCACTGCAAAGCATCTTGGGGAGGGCAGGGTTTATTTCACTGTATAGGTAGGTTACAGCCCCTCCATTGACAGAAGCCAAGGGAGGAGCTTAAGGCAGGAACATGAAGATAGGAACTAAAGTAGAGACCATGGAGGAATGCTTTTTACTGGCTTGCTTCCAGGCCAGTAGTCAGGTTTTCTTATAGTCCAGGCCTACTTCCTACAGATGACACCATTCATAGAGGGATGACCCATATTATATCAACAAACTATAATTTTTAAAAATGTTCCACAAAGAAGTGCACAGGTCAGTCTGGTGGAAGCAATTTCTTAAATGTAATCCCATCATCCCAGGTAACTATGTGTCAAGTTGACAACAAAGTTTAGCCATCACAAAACCTAAAAAAGTCATAAAGGAAATAAATTCTTGTCTAAATTAAAAAGGAAGACCTAACCTTTCAGCTTGGCGTATTTCCTTATCATCAACTCTTTCCCAGACTCTCTTTTTGCTACACCCTCCCCTCCCCCACCACAGCTCCAGCCCCACAGGGCTGCATCAGCACCATATACCCTCCAGAGCTCCCATCTATAAGCCACTATCTGGTTAAGCCCCTTGGTTAAGTAGGAAAGCTGAGATTTACATCTGGCAACTGGCTCTCAAACCATTTCTCTCTTCCCCCATGCCTTGCTTCCTGAGAGACTAATTGAATGATTTAATAAACAAGTTAGCTACTGACAAACAGATCCTCTGGAAGTGGGCTGAGTACGCTTAGTGCTAGGTGCAGAGAGTAAGTATAGATATTGGAACTCCTGACTGCCTGGATTTGAGCCCCACAAGAGCTTATGAGGGGCTGTGGAGTATTCATTGCTTGCACCAACTGCACAGTGTTTGTCACATACAGGTAGGGGACTTGCTAAGCTACAGTGGTAGACTGAGAGAACTCGTTAGTTATTTTGTGTTTCATACTGTTAAATAATTTTGGTCAGTCAAAAAAGATACTGATTATATCATTCATGTGGAAAAGCTGTCAATGAGGACAGACCACAAAAAGCATGTTTCCTGTTCTTTCCAGAGCAACCTTGACCTTTTGGAACATTTGACCATTATAGCTAACGCTTTCAATACACTTCAAATCCTGCCTTCCATTCTTTTTACAAATTTTACAAAATTTATGATCTGACACTTCTCATCTGGAAATCTGATGCCTCATAAAAATAATAAAAAAGATATACATTTAATTTTCAAAGCCATTTTCATATTAACAAACTTTAAAAAGATATGAGTATGTCTACTTCAATCCATAGAAAACATTATGTTTTCCTTGTTATAGGCAACTCTTCCCCCAACCCCCTTCCTTGGGTACAACTTAATCCTTACAGAAACGACTTGCAGCTGTTGTAGAAATCAATATTTTTTTGTACTGATAGGAAGCAGCCAGACATTTCAACTATTCAGTTTTGTTTTAAAGTAAGTTCACAGTTTAGTTCATTCTTAAGACACCAATGAAGGAATGGTAGAGGAATGTGTTTGTGGCTGACTGAATGTTTGTGATTAAAATACTGTGAAGGCAACAGATAGACTTGAAAGGAGTTACGAGGCCTTGCAGACTGGGAGACAGTCACTGAGGAAGAATGCACTATCTCTTGAATTGGTAGCTTTTGACCTCTGGCACTGGTAAATACCAGCCAAACGATGAACAGATTTCACTTCTGAGCAAACTAGCTGTTACATAATTTCCTTTCCATTGCAACTAACCCCTCAAAGACTGCAGTCCTTTGGATTATAGAACAATACACAGGAAGATTGACTTTGATAGCAGGCTCCCCTAAAACCCAACTCTATCCTCACCACTCCAGACTCTAAAGCACACTGATTTCCTTTTCTGAAAACTTGTGAAGAATTGGAGAAACCAAAATCTTGTAAACTTTCATGACTTCATATTTGCCACTTCAAATTCACACTGGCTTTAATCTTAGGAGATAGTGGCAAGGGCATGAGCCAAAGGGTCCAGGGTTTAGAGAAGGGTTTAAACCTATGAAGAGGTGCTTCACCACTGAACATCTGCTTAATCCATAGTCATTTAGATCCCATTTCCAAACTCCACTTTAATTTTCTGTACAATGAAGTAAAACTATTCATTTCATAAAGTTTGGCAGGCATCAAAATACTGTACAACTAAGATTTGTTATATAATAACTCATCAACAAGACCAGTCAATAGTTGTAAATATCTAAACTTAATTTACAATCAAATGCATATTTCCTTTAGGCCTACCAGTTTTTATGACTTTATGTAAACATAAATTTGGATTACCTTAAGGAAGGAAGCATGTTTATAACAATTAACAATTATACTGACTCATCCTAGAGAACTCAAGTTCAGGAATCACACTGGTTTCAAGAACAACTGGAAAAGGAACTTCAAAGAGGAGTGAATGTTGTGTCTCATTTCTTTATGTTTCTGAGTCTTTGTCTTTCACTCCTTTCTGGTTTCCTCCCCTTCTGTGGACCACATGGAGGAAGCTCGGATGATTAATATTCCCAAGGGTTATAAGTGGAGCCATTCAAGAAGGAAAATTGTCCATTTGCATGATGAATCCTGCTCTCTGATGAAAAGTTTCACATGTTCACTAGCTGAAGAGTCCAGGAAGACATTTGCCATGATTGTGTTGACAGGAGGGGTTAGCAGTAACAACAACAACAAAAAATGTAGTTCCTTGGGAAAGATTTTGTGGGTGGCCATGTGTTGTAAGAATTTCTTCCCTAGGGAAACATAAGCAATGTCTACCCTCTTCTCACTAGGTCCCTATGTCAAAGTATAATTCTCTCAGCATTTTCTGTGGAGGCTGAATGAGTTTATTAGACTTACAGAAAAATGGGTGAGGACTTCCTGGAAAGAGTGTGGGTGACCCCAAATCAGCCACATTAGAGAGTCTTCACCCACCATTGATTATGACTTCCCAATAGTGTCGTACATGGAGCCTCTTTCAATTAACCTCTCCAAGTGTATACCTTGGTAGCACCTCAGAAGACCTGATGCTCACATGCTACTAGGGTAGAATTGCAAGCAAATGGCGTGGGGGTAGAAAAGTAGGTAAGGGTTCAATGACTCTACCCACTCCCTCTAAGGATATAAACAACCAATATCACCATCCTAATGGCCTCTTGCAAGTAGACATGCTGATCTGATGAAGATGGTTGCTGATTTCCTTGGAAGACTATGTTCTACAACACCATGAGAATCATCAGTCTTCCCCAGTTCTTCTGTGAAGATTCCTCTTACATTGACATATTTGTACTCACAGTGCAGAGCTTCCTCTTGAGTCCTTCTGTGAGATTCCTGATGCTAGCATAGCTGGAACCATCATAATCAGCATTTGTTTAATGAGCACCATTGCTATTGTTCATGCAGCTGGTACAATTGCTCATCGTGACCATGTGACCAAAGTGGTCTTTTCTTTCCTCCTGATGTTTGATAGACTTTCAACACCTCAACACAATTTTCTTCTTTATTTTTATTAATCATTTTATTCATTTACATTTCAAATGATATCTCCCTTCTCAGTTACCCCACCACAACCCGCTCCAACCAATTCCCCCTCTTCCCTCTACCCTTTGCCTCTATGAGGGTACTCCTCCACCCACTCACCCACTCCTGCCTCACCATTCTAGCAACCTTTTCCACTGGAGCATCAAGCCTCCAGAGGACCAAGGGCCTCCCCTCCTATTGATGTCAGATAGGATCATCCTCTGCTACATATGTATCTGGAGCCATGGATCCTTCCATGTGTACTCTTTGGTTGATGGGGTTTAGTCCCTGTGAGCTCTGGGTGGTCCAGTTAGCTGATATTGTTCTTCCTATGGGGTTGCAATCCCCTTCAGCTCCTTCATTCTTTCTCCTAGCTCTTCGATTGGGGTCCCCAGGTTCAGTCCGTAGGTTGGCTGTGAGTATCTGCATCTGTCTTGGTCAGGTGCTGGTAGAACCTCTCAGGGAACAGCCATACCAGGTTCCTGTCAGCAAGTGTTTCTTGACATCAGCAATAATGTTGGGGTTTGGTGTCTGCAGAAGGGATGGATCCCTAGGTTGGGTGGTTTCTGAATGTCCTTTCCTTCTGTCTCAGTTCCATTTTTCATCCCTGTCCTTCCTTTGGGCAGGAACATTTATGGGTTAAAATTTTTGAGATAGGTGGGTGGCCTCATCCCTCAACTGGTGGCTTTGCTTATCCATTAGAGGTGGTCTCTATGGGTTGTATCTCCCCTTTGTTGGGTATTTTGGCTAAAGTTATCTCCATTGGGTCCTGAGAGCCTCTGGCTTCCCTGGCATTTGGGACTTTCTAGTGGCTACCCCCAGTTACCCATCCCCCACGGCTATATATTTCTATTCAATTTCCTGACCCTCTGTACTTTTCTCTTGCCCCTTCCAATACCTGATGCTGCCCCCCTAATCTCTCCCTTTCCTCTCTCCATACCAGATCCCTCCCACCCTCTATCTCCTATGATTATTTTGTTTCCCCTTCCATGTAGAATTGAAGCATTCACACTTTGGTTTTCTTTCTTCTTAAGCTTCATATGGTTTTGGGGTTGTATCATGGATATTCTGAGTTTCTGGGCTAATTTCCACTTATCAGTGAGTGCATACCATGTGTGTTCTTTTGTGTCTGAGTTACCTCATTCAGGATGATATTTTCTAGTTCTATCCATTTGCCTGTGAATAACTTCTTGACCATTTTGTTAAGATCTAGTGTAGTATCTGTTCTTATCAATACAATTTTAAAAGATAAGAATCACCTACATACCACTTCGATAAATCAACACATTTTAGTGACGAGAACAATAAAATAAAAACAGGTCAAATCATTACCTAGTATAACGCTCTGGATTTGTGGGCTACTTATCTTCCTAAATTAAGCTGGATATTTCTCCATCACCAGACATCATTTATGATCCAAAATTTTATACCCAGCATGTACATTATTTCTAGGTCTGAAGTGTTTCACTTTGGAAAGATTAGATGCCCTTCCTTACATACCTAGTTGATAATACTATGATTACAGCCAATCAGCAAAAGTTGTGCTATGCAGGTACTGTGAACCTCAACAATGCAAAAGTCCTCATATCAAGGCTGGACAAGGCAAACCAATGGGAAAAGTGAAGATGTAGAAGATGACTGTATTACACAATGAAGGGAAGATGGGGTATGCATACTCATGTTGGAGAAGAAATACAGAAGCATTTCTGTATTTTAACAACATTTAACAACAATGATGATGTCTTAATGTCAAGAGAGATTTAGTACATGGGACTATACCATCATGTCTAGTCAGAATGCTGATAGCTCACACAGAGACCAAGAAGAGCATGCTAACCCTGGCACAGGACCCTGGCATAGGAGTTTTTAAAACACTAGTGATGAATGGAGAAGGGTATACCTATTCTCTTTGGCCTTTTGACAAGTCTAAAAAATAAATCACTAAAATAATGGGCTAGCCAGCAATCTATGAAGAGACCACACTGTGACATTAAGAAAAGAAAGAAGAGAAACAAACAAGCAAACAAATAAACAAACAAGGCAAAGTGCCTGAGTTCTTCAAAAGAATTTTGCCTAAATGTTAGTTATTATAATGATATTTGATTCATAGTATATAACATTGAATCACATTTCTGATAAATTATTTTTGTATGTAAGCATCATTTTAGCATAATTTAAATAAAATAATATTAATATTCTTGTTTTGTATAGAAAAGTATAGGAATCTATTTTATAGAAACAAAACCTCAACAGGGCATAATATTTTACTCTTGGGTAATGATTCAAAATTGAATATTATTCACTTATCCCTATGGCATGAATTTATATATCTTGGTTAGAATCTTACAATCAGGAAGGATATACAGGATTATCTGTGCTTTAGGAAATCATTTTAAAGTCTATGTTAAGAGTATATTTTTAATAGACAGTCTATGTATACTTCCTTTACTTCTCAGAGACATTGATTAATTATTTAATCACTTAATTACTCCTTTAACCGTAAAACTGGAAAAAAATTTTCTCTCAGGACTCAAAGGGAGGGACCTTTGAAGAAATACCCTACAGTGGGGAGAGGGAACTTGTAGAGCCCACATCCAGTAGAAAGACAGGGCATTAAGTGGAGCGATGGGTTGCCATCCCACAGACAAAAACTCTGACCCAGAATTGTTCCTAAAAGAACTGCGGGGACAAAAAATGGAGAAAAGCCTGAGGAAAAGGGAGTCCAGTGACAGGCCCAAATTGAGATCTAGCTCAAGGGGAGGCCCCAATGCCTGACACTATTATTGATGTTATGGTGTGTTTCCAAACAGGAGCCTATCATGATTGCCCTCCAAAAGGCCCAACAAGCAACTGAAAGAGTCAGAAGCAGACATTCATATCCAACCAATGGACAGAAGCTGGTGATCCCTGTGGTTGAATTAGGGAAATATTAGAAGAAACTGAGGAAGACAGTTACTCTGTAGGAGGGCCAGCAGTCTCAACTTACCTGGATCCCTGAGATCTCTCAGACACTGAGCCACCAACCAGGTAGCATACACCAGCTGATATAAGACCCCCAACACATAAACAGGAGAAGACTGCCGGTCTGGACTTAATCAGAGAAGATGCAACTAACACTCAAAAGATCTGAGGCCCCAGATAGTTGAGAGGTCTGGTGGGATGGGGTGGGGATGGAGACATGGTGGAGAAATTATGGAATGTGGAACAGTCAAAGGATGGACCAGGAGGGGCATAAAGTCGAAACTGTAAAAAAGGACTAAAGAATAAATAAATAAATAAATAAATAAATAAATAAATAAATAAACAAACGTATCCTTACACAAAGCTAAAAATAAAGAAGAAACATAAAATTGGATTTTTACAAGATCACGTCAAAAACTGGAAAACTAATAGATGTTTAGTATTATAATAGTTCCATGATTACTGAGCTAAAAAGCGTACTTTCAAAGCGCAAAATCACTGCATCCAAACTTCTATATCTATATATTTAGATTTCAAGGGGAAGAAAGGAATTTTAATTGTGGGAGGAAGATAAGAATAATGAAGAGAAAACTTAAAGACAGAATACATGGTTTATTCTTCATTTCTAAAGTTCAATATATGTCTGCTCTTTCTCTTGAAAAACAAAACAAAAACAGAATAATTTTAAAGAACACAAGTTATCTTAAATCAAATCAAAAATATAACTGTAACATGATTTTCCATGAAATCTTCCCTATTATCTTTCTGGAAATTTGAAAGAAATAGAACCTGTTTGAGATGAAAACAATTAAATTCATTTTCAAAGCATTTTCCTGTACATTGGACTCTGGCTAAGATGTTTCCACCTTGACTTCATATATCACTGTTTAAAAAGCTCCCCAAAGTCTCACTTCATCCACAAAGCTCACCCTAACAATTCCAGACCTGTTGTAGCCCCAACTATTTTTAAATAACAGTCATACACTGAGAAACAAAATAAAACTAACAGTAGGTATTAAAAAGAGTCTTTAAGACTAAAAATACTTTGCCAGCCAATGTTGGAAGGGTCAAAACTTTTCAATGACCCACAGTTTTATTCAAGTTGCACACTTTAAGTCTATTTTTATCACCAAGACTATATTATCATTTCACAGATGGTATGCTCTCCTTTTATACTTCTAAAAGTTATTTTATATGCTCATAAATTTGATTCACTATCACTTATAAATTCAAATATTGTTATCTTAAATGTACCAGAGAACATTTCGATTGAAAAGACTAACAATAAAATCATCTTATATTACCTTCAAGACTTTGTTTATTTAGGTGTGTATACTATGAAGCATGTGTATTCTATTTCCTTTTTATAAAAAGATACATATATAATTCTAGTTTCTTAAGAAATGTTTGAAGTCTAAGCATTTTTAGGTGCATGTTTGATGTACCAAATGGTATATTATTAGGAGACATACAATAGGGGAACTGGGGCCACTGATTTAAATGAAACACACAACTTATTTTGTGATTTATTAGTTAGACAGGATAATTTTCATATAGTAGTCAGATGGAATCAGTTATCAATCTCATTGCTCCAAAAATGTCTGCTTTTAATACCCAACAACAAAGAGGAAACAGAAACCATTCTTTCTGGTGTCCTCAGTTCCTGAGGTCATTCTTCATTAGATTTATTGCATTTCTCTTTTTTACTTAAAAAAGGTAAATAAAAGCAATGACTAAAATAGTGTAAGCTTGCCCCAAACCCCCTATGTATCATAAGATGATCTTTACATTCTGATCCTCTTGCCTCTACCTCCCAACATCTGTGATTACAAGCATGTACCATCACACCAGTTAATGAAGTTTGGATTGGAACCCAGACCTTCATGGGTACTAGGCAAGCATTCTACAATATAGCTATATCTCTGTTCTAACTTCTATGCTTCAATAGAAACTAAAACATAATCCACATAATCTGAAACATTAAAGCTGGAGGGAAAGAAAGAACCACTGCATAGAAGCATTTCTGTTATCTCAACTTTTTCCTTCTTATGACATTCATTTCCATTTATATTTAAAAACAAAATAGTTGCTGTAAAGTGACTCTTGGGTATTCCGAACTTTTGGGCTAATAACCACGTATCAGAGAGTACATACTGTGTTCATTCTTTTGTGACTGTGTTACCTCGCTCATGATGATATTTTCAAGTTCCATCCATTTGCCTAAGAATTTCATGAAGTCATTGTTTTTAATAGCTGAGTAGTATTCCATTGTGTAAATGTACCACAATTTCTGTATCTATTCCTCTGTTGAGGGACATCTGAGTTGTTTCCAGTTTCTGGATATTATAAATATGGCTGCTATGAACATAGTGGAACATGTGTCTTTATTACATGTAGGAACATCTTCTGGGTTTATGCCCAGGAGTAGAATAGCTTGGTCCTCAGGTAGTATTATGTTCATTTTTCTGAGGGTCTGCCAAACTGATTTCCAGAGAGGTTGTATCAGCTTGCATTCCCACCAGCAATGGAGGAGTGTTCCTCTTTCTCCACATCCTCACCAACATCTGCTGTCACCTGAGTTTTTGATCTTAGCCATTCTGACTGGTGTGAGGTGGAGTCTCAGGGTTGTTTTGATTTGTGTTTCCCTGATGGCTAAGGATGTTGAGTCTCTTCACAGCAACCATAGAGCTGAGTGTGAGGTCCCAGATGGAGGAGTTGGAAAAGGGACTGAAGGAGCTGAGGGTGTTTGCAGCCCCATGGAGGGAGAAATAGTGTCAACTGGCCTGACCCCTCGATGCTCCCAGAGACTGGATCACCAACCAAAGAATACACATGGAAGGACCCATGGTGCTGGCCATATATGTGGTAGAGGATGGTCTTGTTAGCCATCAGGAGGAGGAGAAGCCCTTGGGCCAGAGGGCCTTAGATACCCCAATATAGGAGAATGCCAAGGATGGAAGGCAAGAGTGGGTGGGTTGGTGGGTGGGTGGGGGAATACCCCATAGAGGCATGGGGAGGGGATAGGGACTAGGGAGTTTCCAAAGGGGAGATCTGGAAAGGGGGAAACATTTGAAATATAAATAAAGTATAAAAAAATAAAAATAAAAATAGTTCAGGAGCCTATGGGTACCTTTGGGTACACTTATAGGACTCTGTCAATCAAACCTCAATTAAATGCATCAGGATAAGATTGAATTTGTGTGAGAATGTTGCATGAGAGACTTTAATTTAAAACCCTATGAGAAGATGGCTTATCACCATGTCATAGCATTATATATCCTGGAACTCGGGGGTCATATGGGTGAGCCTGAAAATAAAATCAACACAAGAACCAAAATAGATGGGTACATGAAGGACTCTGAGGTTGACAGCGTTTGATTCACTTTCAGAGAAGTTGGTGGTTCAATTTCTGAGTATTTCTAATATCAGTAATAAAATGCCTTGAGCTTATAATAATGTTTCCTTTGCCATTTTCCACTGCAATATGAGGATCTGAGGAGTTAAGCTATAGGAAGTTATCTGAAAGTATTGCTGAAGGATCTTCAAAATAATCAACTCCTGAGAATATTTAATGAGGTCAGTTTGGGGTCTAGAAATACAGCTCTGTGGTGAAGTGTTTATCTAGTACACATTGGGGCCCAAGTTTGATTCCTGGAACATTTTTTAAAAAGAAGCCTGTTTTCACAGTTAACTATATTTAGGGACACTAAATGTCATATTACACTTTCTTTAAGGAAATAGAATTTTAAATACCATGCTTCTTACAAAAGCTTCTGCTGTTAGGGGAAAACTTGAAATGCATCAAAAACACAAAACTTATTTGTACAACCTAAGAAATTTGAGAAATTTGCTTTTGTTTGGGTTACCCACTTCATCCTAGATGATTGCTCATTGTAATTTCACCATGTAGATCTACTATGCACACCTGACCATGTAGAGCTCACCATGTAGACCTCCCAATGTAGGCTTCATCATTTAGACCTCACCATCTTGATATTTTCAGTCTTCCAACATTGGAAACTCCCTCTTTCTCTAAGCTTGAGATTTTCTTTTCATTCTGCTTGGATGCCTCACTTTTTAAAATCTTACTTTGTTTTGACTTTTTGAGGCAAGATCTCAAATAACCCTGGCTGGTACTATACACTCAACACAGACCTTTGTATTACACCTCCAGAATTCTGGTGTTGTAAGCATGTGCTACCACACTTTGTTCATAGTTTACTCTTTAGCTAATCTTACTCCTTGCTTCTGTTTAGATCTCAGTTCTTATGAGATGCTGCCCCTAAATCTATCTTCTAATTAATTGTTCATTCATATTGTTCATTCTTGTGGTACCTATTCTTTTTCTTCATAGTATATTAAACTTTACTTTCTAAATGTTTATCTTTCTTTTTATAACCCATATCTTCTAGGTACTTTAGAGTCTTTATGAAAACAGAACCATGTGAGCTTTGGTGATTGTCTTTTGAGTAAAGTGTGATGCTTTTCCTGATGCATAGTAGGGACAAGAAAAATATTTATTCCTGAGTACTGCTTCTGGCAGTGAAGCATCTGAACATACGCAGAAAGAAGAAATTCTGTTGTGGTTTGTTAAAACCAAAGTTGCTCTTTTTTTTTTAAAGAATAAATGTTATGCATGCTTTACACTTAGTAATATTTCTAGGTGCCATAGAGCTCCAATGTCCAAAGACATTGTCTTACATTGTTTAGATTATTTGAAGTTTAATGACTAAACTCTAAATGTTGGAGCTAAGAACTTTATGAACACTGGACTAGTGTAAGCATCAAGGTTACACTAGTAACCTTGGTTACTAGTTCAAATGAATTGAAGGAACTGTGACATTTGAGTCTATTAGTCCCAATCATTTTAAAAGGCATTACATAACATGCTTATTGGTTCCCTTTTATGTTTTTTATTAGAAGGACTTAAAGAATATATCATAAAGACCATGAACATGGATATTTATATAAAAATAGACTAAAAAAACTGTTCAAACTATTACAAAAATTACTTAATCATTGTTCATTAATGTGGTTCTGGATTTTAATTCATAGATATTTTGCTAGATAATAAAAATCAAAAGCATTGTTATAAGAATTATATATTACCCCAGGGCAGGTTCCAAAGTTCACAAACCACTAGGCAAAGAGCCCATTAAATGGTCGTGATTTTAATCATATCTCCATTTATACTTGAAATGTATGTATTAACAAATGCACAAAATTCCATATAAATGGGTGTCATTTTGAAAGAATCTCCGAAGGACTTAAAGCTTGGCTTTTGAATTACTTTTCCCTCGGAATTTTTTTCTTAACATTTTAAACAAGATCTGCCAGAAACCGATGAGGTATGTCCAGGAATATTTCAAATGCCTGCATATATCAAATATTAAAACTTAAAACCATGATTTCCATCTGGAGATCAGAGTGACATGCAGAAAGTACTTGATCAAGCTCTTCAACTGGGCAGGTGAAAGGAAAGCTATTATTTGCTCAACTGGCTGGATGATTGCTCCAAATGCAGAATTCCTTCAAAACCCACAAATGATTCAGTAATTATACATATGAATAACTTACTAACAAAGGATGAGGAAACTATCAATGGTTTAACTTGGCACTACTTGTCCCCTTGACCCATTTAGATCTATTTTCCAACTTCATTCAGAGTCAATGAATTTCAAATGAAAACTCAGCCAAAGGTATATTTTCACTTGTGACATGACCAGTGATATCCATGATGTCTTCTTTGATGTGTCCAGATTTGTTTTCAACAGCTGTGCATAGTAGAGTTTCACTGTGTCACTATACTGGAATACACAGCACACCATTCCCCTTCTGGAACTTGCCCTTACAAGCTAGACAGAAAAACTTACCTTGTACTGCAGCTGAGTGCAAGAAAAGAGCAAGGTCTCTGGGGTAAGACTGAGCTCAAGTTTCTCACCAAGCACAAACCTCATTTGCAACAGTCTGTTTTGCTACTAAAAAGTTGTCACTGAAAGAAAATTAAAGTAAGAATATTTTGAAAGATTTATTATTATTTTATGTACATAAGTGTTTGCCTGTATTTACATATGTGCACTATGTGCTTGCCTGGTGCCCTCACAATCAAGAAAAAAGCATTAGATTCACTAAAATTGGATAGTTGTGAGTCTATATCTGGGTATTGGGAACCAAAACCAAGTCTTCTGCAAGAGCAGTAAGTGTTCTCAAGTACTGAGCCATCTCTCCAGAATCACAATAAAAACATTTTCCAATTACTTCCTTTAAAATATTCCAAGCATCCTTAGATTTGAACACTCTCTAGTTTCATCTAGAAGAAAGAAAAAATAAAATAAAATCCAAACAATGAGGAAAAAGTCAGGATGGTTGGAAGAATGCTTCAGTGATATAAAATCACAGATGAAAAAGACCAATACTGAGGTGACATAGAGAGGGAGAGGAAGCCCCAAAGAAAAGACTCCCAGTGAAGGAGGAACAGATAAAATCAGTGGTAGAACCTACCAAACTTTTTGAAAACAGAAAAAGGGAATTACGCGGCACAGAGTGTGTGCGGGTATAATCTGTAGGAGTCACATATCTACTTCCAGGGTGTGGGTTCTAGGAATAGGACTCGAATTTTCAGCCTGGCAGTAAGTACCTTTATCCAATAAGCAATATTGCCAAGCTATTTTCAGCTCTCCCAACCATGCATTGAACTTTTATATGTCTGATTTTTTTTTATATACCCTGGTATATGTACATTTGATATAATATAAAGTGACTTAGAAGTTTGTTTCCAAAAAGGCATTCATTAGGATAAGGACAGGATATATTTATTCTGTTGTTTTTATGAAGCTACAATAAGTGGAGAAACAAAGAAGGCTGGCAATTTAAAGCCAGACTAGAGGTTTAGGGCAGCTGAATAAGCAGCATGTGCTTCAAGAGAGAAATCTCAGATATCTCCAAGAGGCTGTTCCTAAATGTAAAGCAAATTAACAAAAGGAGATGTGACAGAGAATCAGATACAGTGTGGAGGATTTTTAAAGTTATACATGTAAAATGGCCAGTTCCTACTGTTCAGGGGCCTCCAGCTAAAGTTGATAGCCATGTTCTACCTTGAGATGCTGTGTGTCTACTTAATGAAGTCAGAGCATGTGGAATGGCCCAGAAGAAACCTGTACATCTAATGGGAAAACAAGCCTCTTGATGAGAACATCATCTTAAAAGATCAAAGAGTGGGTTCTTGAGACTGCCTAGTAAGTCTTCTTGAAAATAGTATGGTCTGTTTGATTCTACATCTGTTATATAGTTCACACCCCTGCAAGTACAGCCACTTAGTTGTCACCTCCCTGCCTCTGCCCCTTCTCTTCTCATCCTTTCCACACGTGCTTCTCAGATCCAGTGAGACTTTTACAGCCAGAAAAGAGTGGCCACCAATGCATCCATCATGGGAGATTTAGTTCTTCCAGTCCTTTTAAGATTACTCTGCTACAATATCACTATAGCACGAAAATAAATGGTTTTCTCTTCAGAGATAATTCATCAAGGAACCTAGACAGTGCAGCCTATGCCTCTATCCTCAGGCAGAAAGAGTCCCTCAAGGGCCTGGAAACAGAAGCTCCTCTCTGAGCCAACACCATCTATATACTCAGCAGTGGGCATACCCATAGAGATGCAGCGACTGTTCTCTTTGGATGTATAGTTATTTGAGGCCCAGAGAAGCAAGTATCTGAAAACACCTACTACAAGACAGCAGAAGTGAGCATTGACCAGAAATCCCTAGAGGATTCCTGATACAGTAATGAGACTCTGAAAGAAGAGGCAGGGTGAAAATATATCTACCCAACTCATTGCAATAACTCCCTTTGAGACCAGACACATTTACATATCAGGGCTAGGATTCTTCACAAACAGAGACACTGCATGCTTACATGATTGTGTAAATTACACAGAGATTGAATGACTTAATAATAAGTGCATCACCTAGAAATAGGACGTTGTACTGAGTTGAAAATCTGGGTAAACTGGAAATCTGAATAAGGTTGGCTTTCTGTAATCAAAACCTAGGATCCAAGAGATCCATATAAATAGCGTATTAAAAAAATCCAACTCTACTCAAATTTTCCAGGATCTTGATAACCCCTAAGCCCACTGGAACAAGAAGTGCAGTAATTAATGACTAACATATACTCCTCTATTGTTGGCTTGTGAATGTGTCACACTTTAATTACTTATGTTAAATGTTTTAAATCTCAATCTCTTTATTCTGTAAGTACATTGTTTTTAAAACATGACCAAGATCATTGAAAAAGTTTGTCTACCAAAATGTCATTAAAGAGTTTTATTTAGCTATATATAAGCACATTACTTATAATTCAGGAACTTGCATGGTCTCCTGATTAGGCTACCCATGTGAAAAGCCATGCAACTCATCCAAATATACTTTATTAATTAGTAAGTCACGATACTGAAAACAGAGAGGTTTTATCTAAATTTTATGGCTATTATATTACCACCAGTTATATCAACACATACTTGTGTGGTGTTCAATTTGTGCTAGACTTTATTTTAATGCTATAGAGTTAGTGATTTAAAAATGAGCAAATAAAATATTTGCCCTTCTGGCCCTTATGTTCTAGTATGGAATTCAGCCAATAAACAAAGACATAGACATAATATTGTGTTTTAAAAGGCAAGATAAGATGTGAGGGGATGGAAGGTTGTTAATTTAAATAATCTGAGAGCCAGAAGGGCATCTCTGAGGGAGTGATGTAAGGACAAAAGAGAAAGCCCAGGACACTGAGTACAGAGAGGACATGAAGATGACAAAAAGTGCAAAGATGCTGAGACAGGAAGGGGCTGAGCATGCTCATAAATGACAACAATGACAAAGCTGCTGAAGAAAATGAAGAGAAAGACTCATCAACTCTTTGATCAGAGGCACATGTGGAAGTCAGGCCAGCTCAGGATAAAAACATGTAATTCAGGGGTTATCTTCATGTGATAGGAATCCCAGAAAGAAATTTCAAATATGTAATTTTGATGTTTACCTGGTGAATCGCCCCTGTCTTTAGTCAGCTAGAAAGGCAATTTGAATGAGAAATCATGTGGATAGTGTCAATGTGTGTTCATGCCTGAAGAAAATTTTCCAATTCTGTGAGTTAAGGTGGGTCTCTGAAAAGGATGGCAAAAAACATTAGTGACAGTGTGTATCAGAATAAGATATAGGTAACATGGGTCAGCAGAAAGATGTTGAGGCCAATAACTCCCTTAAGGGCGCATTGTTATTGACCTAAGGATGCCCATTAGGTTCTGCTTTTCCCATTTCCACAGCAACTCCTGACTCTTTGGGGACAAAATGATTGGTTGAAAGATGTTACAGGCAACAATATCCCCTAGTTTGCATTCAGAAATGTAAGAGTGAGGCAAAAGCATGTATATTCTCTGTTCTTGACTGTGTGACCAGCTGTTTCAGCCTTCTGCCACCTCACCACCTTGACTCCCCAAGGTATATAACCTGACTTTGTGAGTTAAAAATTAACCTTTTATGCACCAAGTTGCTTTTGTCTGAGTGTTTTATCACAGCAAGAGGGAGCAAACCTGAAACAGTAGCTAATAGATCCTTGTCTCAGCTAAAATGAATAAGCCCCAGGGGTTCTAACAAACTCCAGGTAGGGAGAAAAGTCAATTGTTACATCACTTGAAGACTGGAAGTGCTACCCTTCCTCTGTAGCACAGCAAAATGGCCAGGGTTACTGTGCAGGTATATGAAAGAAGAAGATGAACTGAAGCAGGACCTGTCTACCTCTCATCCAAGTAAATCTGCTAGGCTGTTCACCCTTAGGAAAGACACATCCCTCACAGGATGTGCACTAAGGAACTAGATTAAAAGAGTTTTGAGGCATAGTTTTGGACTTTATATGGGAAGTCAAAAATTAAAGTAACTAGAAAAATACAAAAACCATTGCAGGCAGAGCAAACTGGGCAGGCTGACATAAATGAAGGGGTGAGTGATATCTTCAACAAATGAACGATTTCAAAAATAACAGAAAAAGACAGCTGAAAATTATGTCTGACTTCAAGTCAGTTCTTGGTGCACTGGAAAGACAGATTAATGTGAAGCTAAGGCTCCCTGGACAAACTCCAGTCACAGACCATACTCACATGGCTATAGTATGGAAATTCACACTCACCATGGCGGGGGTAGGGGGGATCAACAACCTCAAGAAAGCCAACCCTGACACTATCTAAAGGAATGTGCTTAACGACAGATTTCACAGAAATTCTACATGCAAAATTGTGCAGAACATTTTATTTAAAATTTAAAAAATCTCAAAACATGCAAAAAAAAAAAAAAAAAAAAAGCCACAGCAAGAGCACAACCATGAAGCCAGACTTGCAAAGAGCAGCAAGGGCATCTGGAAACATCATAACCAGTGCTGTTATCGAGCTTAAAAACAATAGAGAATATGCAACAATTTCAAAATAGCCAATGAAAACTCCTTATAAATAAAATAATGGAAATGAAAAAAAATTGCATGAACAGTTTCATAAGATGTTTAAACAAAGTCATTTCAAGAGAGAGCTGAACATCAAAGATAAATCTAAAGAAATTAGCTAGAGTTTGATGCAGGGACACATAATGATAGGAACATTGAAGAACAGAATAATTAATGTAGAGTTAATGACATGGAAGACAGTGGTTAGATACAGTAAGCTACAGGGGAGGAAACAGAATGGAGAAGATACTAAATTAGTATTGTCCAGGAGAACTTTAAAACCCAACTCTCCAATTTGAGGAAGACCAATGTGTTCACAGTTACATTACATTAAAAAAATACTAGAGAAAATTAACATACAAAAGGAAAATAATTAATTTATTCAACTCATTGTAGCTGACCCTCTTCTCCCAGTTCCCCCTCACATGGCCCCTAATCGGAAACAGACCCACCCTGGTAACTCAAGTCACCACAAGAATAGGTACATCCTCTCCCACTGAGGCCAGACAAGACAGCCCACTTAGGCAGCAGGATCCACAGGCAGGCCACAATGCCATCACAGTGAGTGTCTTTCTTGCCACAATGAAGCTGTATGCCAGGACAGAATTAATAACTATTCCTGCTTTTGTGTGCCAAGATACCAAGGCAGGCATTGTGACTTGGAAGTGGATGAATGTGTTTCTGATCCCGGTATGAATGAGGCTGTAACCCTCCATGATATAGGAAGATAAATGTGTGTTGGTCCTCAAGAGTCTTGTGGTGTGAACTGTGAATTGATGGATGTGGATCCCAGCTGAGTCTTCATGGTGCCATGTCTCAGGATGCTCTCGAGACTTACTTCTGTGACTATGCACTTGGATTCCTTGGAGCCCGCTGTGTACTCAACTTTGATGAATGTGCCATTCAGCCATGTCTCCATGGAGGTCTGTGTGTGGATGGAAGAAACAACTACCACTGTGACTGCATAGGTAATGCGCTCACAAGGACATACTTTGGAAACTTGATGCCCTTTTGTTGGTCAAAGACTTGTCACATAATATAACATGTTAAGACACTGTTGCTAGTTATATTTGTCACCTCTGTCCTGGATACACAGATGTCCTTTGTGAAATGGATATAAATGAATACAGTAGTAACTCCTGTCAATATGGGTGGGTGGGTGTGTGCCAAGCTGTCCTCAGAAGATCTATATGGACACATTGCTTGCCTGCCTTCCTCCTCAACCACCTTGAAGTCTCAGACTATGTTTGTTATCTATTATTCTGGATTCACAGACAAGAGCTTAGCATAACTGTCCCCTGAGAGGCTCCACCCAGCAGCTGACTGAAACAGATGCAGAGGAGCACAGTAAAACATTAGACCAAGTTTGGGATGTCTTGTGGAAGAGTAGGGGAAGGATTGAAGAACCTGGAGGGGAGAGGGACTCCACAGAAGACCAACAGAGTCAAATAATCTGAACCTTTGGGGAGTCCCAGAGACTGAACCACCAACCAAAGAGCATGCAAGAGTGGACGTAGGCTTTCTGAATTTATGTAGCAGATGAGCAGCTTGGTCTTTATGTGAGTCCACGAGCAACTGGATCAGGGGATGCCCCTGACTCTGTTGGATGCCTATGAACCCTGCTACCCTAACTGGGCTGTCTCGTTTGGCCTCAGTAAGATAGGATGTACCTAGTCCTGCAGTGACTTGAGGTACCAGGATTCATTTTGGAATAAAAGCAATACCAGTTGTGTCTTACATTCTTGCCAAAAACAATGCTATGCTCAAGGGTTTTCCACAAGACAATTGTTGCTTAAACATAGCCAATAATTTGGACAAAGACTGTAAAGATATAAAAGTTCAAAATTTTAACATATTAATCAAGGGGATTTCCTTTGGACCTGACAAACTTGTATATTCACATGCATACACACATAGGCCAAAACAAACTTAAACCTTGCTGTAGTAAAATATTTCACACTAAGCTAAGCAGCAAAAATTTTAGATGTTTTACTAAGTGTTAATACTGGTATAATTCAAAAAAATAATTCTAATTGAGAGTTCACTATTCACTAAGTATTCACTATTGGTGGGTGTCTATACACTCATCTTCTTTGGAAAACAATGAGCCAAACAGTTACGTTTCAAAGGGTACTACATTCACTTTAGCACCCCCTGTTTACTCCTAACACACAGAACATGCATGTTCTTCAGAACAGCATTATTCTTATTATCAGATGATTGATAAGATATTTAAAAAGAACTAGATGATTCTGCTGAATGAATGTTTAAACTTGGAGAAAGCTAGTTCAAATGGCATCAAGAACAATGTCCTTTAAAGTGATAATGCACATAATAAATAGTACACCATTTAAGATGGGAATGGGGGGACAGAGATCAAGATACATTGTATCTATTTATTAAATTGTCAAAGAATTAGTAAAATATAGTCTAAATATTTTAAATAAACCACAGTAAAAGTGCAATGTCCTGATCTTGTCTCTAAACACTAAAGTGAATTAGTCTCAAAAATATACTTAGAAAACCAAGAAAGTATAAAGAAAAAATACTTCAATTCTGTTTAAAACATTAAAAAAAAAACCTAATGGATAATGATTACCATATTCAATTTAGATATGCATTTTTGGAGGAAATGTTAGGAAGAGCATTGTGTGTGTTGACTTCAAGCTGGTGGTTATAGCCAGTGGTATGAGAAAATCTCAGAACAAGATTCAGTGTCCAGATTCTGTTTCCTATTCAGGCTGGTAGATTCATGATGCTCACTTCCTGATTCGTACACACAAATGTGCTATGTTCATTTTCTATGTGTAATCAACTTTTTCTTTATTGGAGTTCCTGTATGGTATGTTTTGTTAATTTTTAGAAGTGGGTCGAATCTGCCACACCCTCCTTCTAGGGAGGAGAGGCTGAAGCACAGAAGCTGGGGGTGACTGGGAGCTGCAAGTTAGAGCAGCACAGGCACAAGGCAAATGTCTGGGAATTTCTAAAGGGTATTGGTTCAGAGACAGGGGATCTAATCACAGAACCTTCAGTATAAACAAGAGGATAAGAAGGAGCGGCACAAATCTGATAAAGAGGAATTCCCAGCAGCCCTGAATGAACACAGGGCAAACTAGTGTGGCTGAAAGTGGGAGAAAGGGGCTCAGGGTGCTTAGGTTCTTGGGCTATTCCTGGAAGTGTGCAGTAGCTAGGAATTATTATTTCATTTCTGCTCTGCAACACACAACAGGCTGTAGTAGCCTACAAAAAAAAATAAGAAAAATGTATAGATGTAATTAAAATAAAACAAGTTTTCTCAAATTGAATGTTAGCTATTCAAAGCTTTGTGAAACTTTAGGTCTTTCGTCATTTAGAAGTAAATTCTATCTTAAGAAACAATGAAAAGGTTTAAGCCAATGAAGGTTTCTTTGAAACGCTGACATTCTTTATGGAGTTAAAATTAGCAATGAGTATAGTCTGAAATCATCAACACATTCTCCAAGAAGCCAACCCTCTTCCAGGAAGACTCTTAACCTCAGGGCAGTAAAGCCTTTCTGTTTATTCTACAACCAAGGGCACTGATGCTTCCTGCTCTCCTTAAGAGATACTAGAAAGTAATTGCTCAGATACTTAAAAAGAACTAGATAGTTCTTGGGAATGGAGGACAAGTAAGGTATTGTTATATTTGCTCTCTTTTTTTTCCTTAATGAACTCTAAACTTTTTTTGATGGGTATCATTCCAAAGATTATAAATGAGGGGAAAAAATGTGTTGTCTTCCAGAGGGCAGTTGAACTTTGTTCAGAATGCTTAAAAAAACATCCGGTGGGATGTTTGCTGATGGAGTTCTGTCAGCTCATCTTTAAATTTCTCTTCTAGAAGAGTACAAACTGGGTCCAAATGCCAGGAATATTTTTGTATCGCTGAGATCTCCTCTCCTACTAGCCACAAAGCTGTTCTAACCAGCTACTGCTTGG
This sequence comes from Rhynchomys soricoides, assembly GCA_019843965.1. NCBI lineage: Eukaryota > Metazoa > Chordata > Mammalia > Rodentia > Muridae > Rhynchomys > Rhynchomys soricoides. The sequence goes on from JADRCH010000007.1 coordinate 17,223,204, forward strand.
AGGCCTAGACGTGTTGTTTACTCAAGCGCAAGCTGAAGGTTAAAGGATAACACAAAATTGTGAGTGTCAGGGTTAGAGCCGGGAACTCATCATCAGAGTTTCCCAAATGAGAAGGGGGTGTGTGTGCATGCGTGTGTGTGTGTGTGTGTGTGTGTGTGTGTGTGTGTGTGTGTGTTTAATATTGCCCCACTTCACAGCCCTTAAACACTACACCAAATGGCCAACAAGGGAAAATGCATAACATTTTTACAATTAAGAGCTGAAGCATAGAACATTTGGTCCTGACCAGATGAGATGAGGTTACTCTTTGGCCCGGAGACTCCTTCTCTCATTTCCTCCTGTCTTGTTCCCCTCCAGGGTTGCAACAGCAGGCATCTTTTGGATGGAGAGATTCTGAAGAAAGGACAAAGGTCATGGATGCATGTGTCTACAAAGAGAGGAATTTAAAAGGAGATGACTCAAATAGTTTTTCTGTTCCTTTGATCTCTTAATCAAATTATATATAAAAGTTACATGGTTTCAGGCATTCTAAAAGCAGACTTGATTTATTTTTCTTAATTTAATTCATTTCCGCAAATACTATTGCATGCTAAACATGAACAACTAGTCAAGGGTAGACTAACTCTTGAATCTTAGACTATCATCACATTTAAATAACATGAAAACGAAAAACAAATCAGAAAGTGAGATTACTTATTTATTTATAGCTATTTTTTAGCACTGGGCCACACTTTGGGAGTTACACTCATCACTACGTTGGGATTTATAATTCAGCGAGATTAGTTTTGAATAAGCATCATCACACAGAAGTATGACTAGTAATTACATGAGAGTCAGTGAGAGAACCACAGTAAGAAATTGTACGGTGGGTTGAACTTGAACTGTTCTGAGTACTAGAGGTTTCCAAAGCTGGCGGTGCTCGATTTCTGAAACAAGGATGGAAAGACGTTAGCTTCATGGCAACGAAGGATGCATGAAAGTGGTTATGTTTTTCAAGATCTGAAAGCAGGGAAGATTATACTTCAGCAGGGTGTAGAGTATAGAATGGCTGCCTCAAAACTCATCTACATAACACGTACCACAGATGAGAAAAACTGAGGGCAGAATCTCCAAATAGTAGGTCCAACTCTGAAGTAATTGCACCCCTAGCCACGTTCCAACACCGCTGACATGGAAGGGTACAAGAGCATTTTTAAAGGTCCAGATGTCTTCAAATGTTGTGTCACCTTCCTATCTTCTTGTCTCAACTTCACAGTGGGACAAAATTCCTATCATCAATTTCATTCCTTTGGGTTACACAACCCTAAAAACCATGCACTGTGATTGTTCAAGACCTGACATCGTCTGGCCCTTATCTCTATCTCCGCCCCTGAAGCTCTGTCTCTTCTTGTCTCCCACTCTGTACAGCTTCTCTCAAGTCTCGTTGGTCACCTTGTGTTCCAAGGTCCTCCCTCCTGAGAGTCTCATAGGTCCTCTCCTCTCTTCCTCATGGGTTTTTCACATTATCTTATTTTCTAACCAAATGAATTTCTGAATAATATTTTCCAAAGGAATGATGCCCTGATTGGCAGACCAGTTTACATGCATTCTAAGGCATCTTAAAAATCCTTTTCCTTTTCACATTCATCGCAGTAGCAATAATCACTAGCCACTTTAGTCTGCATTCCTTGTTAAAATAAATACAATGAATACTAAATTTTACAGATGAACTGCTATATTTGTTTTACACCTGATATTATAGACAAAAGAGAGAGAAGTGATAAGAGAGGGGGAGAAAACAAGGGAGTTTGTCAACGTTCTTCCTTTAAAAGCTCCCTACCCATGACCACTTCCAGGTAGCCTAAGTACAGCTGATTCCAGTCCAGAGAACATATATGGTGCAATCATACCTTCATATCTGTATGTGGTCCCCATAACTTATCCAGAGATACTCAAGTAGCTCACCCTGGGCCACATGGGCAGAAAAAAAAAGTCAATCAAAAGCCTGTTCAAGTTTTAAAGTTTTAATTCCCACAGAAGTAACTGTATCATGCTTTGGGTTAGTGGAATGGCATAGAACTTGGTTTACTATATTGATAAGTTTGGCATAATATGTATATTAAATGTTTAAGTATAGTAAATGTTGACATATTGAATGTCTAGTGTTATCTGACTACATCTGAGTTGTTTATGAAATCAAACTAAATTTAGTAAATGTGCACCTGTTTAAAGAATTTTGGCCACCAACATTTTAAATTCTACTATCTGCCATGTTGTTAAATCAAGATAATTAATAAATTCAATAATAGAATGTGCCAACAACTGCCTTCTTAGTTGAAAGTCTGAAATTGAACTAAGTTTTAAAGCTTTGTTCAAATTCATAAGCTGAAGCCAGATCCTAAGTAACAACAATGAGTTACTAGTCATAATGAGCATATATTTCAAGAACTAATGTTAAACTGAAAAATCTAAAAGAAAGCTATGTTCTAAAATTTTGTACAATTTAATAACCTGAATATTAGTACAGATTCAAAGTAATTACAAGAAATTATTTTGTTCATCAAGAGCATGTCCCAAACATGAACAGAAAGTATATTGTAATGAATGTGTTTCTATTAGTTTCTCTGAAGGTAAAATAACACTATGTTTAAGAATTTCTCCAGATCAAGGAGTTGATAGCAACATATTACTGCAGAGTCTACCTGATTATTAACATGTTGGTAAGCTTGTTTCAATGGATTCATCCTTAACTTACCATGAGTATGTTTTCTTGAAACATGGAACAATCTGAGAAGTTTTTACATTTTTGTTATGATTTTGAAAGTGGGTGATGTATCACCATTAGCATGCTTGACAATGTATTTCTTCAATCACACAAGATCAAAGAGAGTGGGTGTCTGAGGACTGGAGAGACCCAAGAAGGAATAGCAGCTGACATGACTGAGCTTTTATGTCTACATATGTATGTTCTATGACAAGGTACAAATATTAGGTTGTTAACTTTTTATTTGGTGGCATTAATATATCATTTCACAGATTAGTCTGTAGAACATAATGCTGCAAAATTTTGACCCCTGTGGAATGTAGAAAAGCATTCTGATTTTGTTCAGTCTTTTCTAATTTCCACATTTCAGAAGTGATGGTGTTCATCTCAGAGAATTCATAAGCTCTGTTTGTATGTGCTGGTGCCCTGAATGTGTACTAGCTATTGAACAGAAGTGACACAGAAAGTAGGAAACTTTCCATTCTCTTAGAATCCAAGGTCATCTCCTTGCCAGTTGCTATCCACGTTTCCAAGCCAGAAACTTGGAAGAATCATTTTGCTATGAATGAGATATTTCTGGGCTTAATATTTCTGTGAATATTATGAAGGGATATATGTGTGTACATTTAGTATGCTTTTTTAAAACATATTTTATATAATTTGGGTCACAGCTTGTGTTTGAGAATACCGTGTGTGTGTGTGTCTGTGTGTGTGTGTGTGTGTGTGTGTGATGTGTATGTGTGCATGTGTGTGGTTTATATGTAATGTGTGCATGTGTGTGTGTGTATGTGTGTGCTTTGTGTGTGATATATATGTGTGGTATTTGTATGTGTAGTATGTATGTGTTGTGTGTGTGTGTGGTATGTGTTCTGTGCATGTGCCTGTACATATCTGTACGTGTGTGTGTATGTATGTATGTATTTATGTATGTATGTATGTTTTCTTTGAAACTGCTCTAGTTACTTGTTGGTGTCATTTTGTATAATTGATGTTAGCCAGAGAAACTAGGTGGCAAAGAGGGCAATCTAAAGAACTTGTTTCACTTGTTTCTTTCAGGATATTTTTCCAAATATGTGGTTTTGTTCAAAAACCATGAAAAAAAAAAGTATACAAGATATTTATTGAGAACTATGCTTTAGAAATAGAGAACTTTTCAATGGAGAATCTGAGCAAACATTCTGCACTGGAAAAATAGAGCCAACCATCTTAAAACATTTGATATCAACCAGTATATTCATCAACTTAACATGCTGAAGGTATGTAAACAAAATGAACTATAGTAAGATTATGACATCTAGTAAGATTAGACTTAACCATAAGCAATTGAGGAAAGACACTTGGGTGTTAAATCTTCCACTGACCTGCTTCACTTTGGAATGGGTGCTATCAATGCCAATATTGCTAAAATTGATTCTTGACAGGTAAAAATTCATAAATAAAAAGGTTTCTGGTTTTGTATAAACAAACATATAATATATACATGTATACATGTGCATAACTATATACTATATTGTGTCATATATATATATATATATATATATATAGTTAAAATTTCATGGGAAGAAAAAATAATGAGAAAAATAGGCTTAAAATATTCTTTTTTAGAAGACTAATTAAATCCAGTTGAGAACGGATAATTTTGGCTAATTGCTGAAATTATCGAGATTATATTTATCCTTCATTTATCATTACTACTCCAATTCTTTTGCCTGCGTGGCTTCTCAGTAATACTTGCATACAATGTACAAAGACAATTGTACAATTCAAGGAAAATAGCAGGAAGTCTGCCTTCTAAGTAGGCCTCAAACCAATTAGAAAGCAATTGGTTAACACCCTACTACTGGACTGCATTGTAGGGCATTTATTGCCTGATAAGTCATTATTATAGTTTGCAGGAATCACAAGTGAGTAAGACTAAATGGTTTTTCCATAAAAATAGTCTACCTTTGGCATTATGAAGGCTAGGAAATAGGGAGGATGTTTCTGACTCAGTTTTAGTTTGAGATCTCAGTGTCTTATGACAAAAACATTTAATGTCATTAGCAGTAAGGTCTTATTATCAAGTGCTAGTTGGCAACCAGGACCAGTGGGAATGGCTTTTCATGTTTAGTGGTATCTCACAATCCATGTCTTTTCAAATAAGCACTACTAATCCATCGAGGGCACATCTATTCAAACTTCTTTTTTAATTATAACTTATTAAGTTTATGAAATGGTAGGTTTCCTCTGGCTTTTTCACATATCCTAAGTTGGCTGCCTGTTCCTTCTCCCTGTTTCTCTTCTCTATCTTCACACCCTTCCTTGATTAGATTATTCCATCCTCAGCATGCTACCCTTTTATATTTGATATATTTTACTAACTCCTGTATATTAAAGTGCCTCCCAAATTCTGGCTTTTATTGTCACTCAAAGTTAAACACACTACTCTGAAAATTTGTTCCTAGGTTCCAAATACGTGGGAGAATTCGAGGCAGCTATAATTTTGGCCTAGGTTACCTAACTCAATATAATATTTTTCAGAACTATCCATTTTTTTCTGCTGCAAATTTCATAATCTCATTCTTTTTACCAGTGACTAAAATTCCATTATGTACATGTACAAAATTTCATCAGTTGATGGACAATGCACTGATTTCATTTCTTCACATTTATGAAAAGTTCCACAATAAACATGGAAGTGCAAGTTACATATATAATATATATACACATACATGTATAGAAATATATATAATATATACATATGTGCATATGTATGTACATAAATATACATATACACATGCACATGTTTATATACACACATATACATCATATATATGTATTCATATGTGTACAAACACACATAGACACACACATATATATGTGTATACTATGGTATATACTAGTATATACTAGGGTATAAAATTTTTTGGAATATAGCCGAAAGGTGGTATAGCTGCTTCATATGGCACATCTATTTTAGCTCTGAAAAATCATTCACACTGATTTCCATAATAGCTGCACCAGTTTGCACTCCCACATGTGGTGAATAAGGGTTAACTATTTCTCCACATCTTGCCTAGCAGTACTTGTAATTTTTTTAAAATAATAGCCACTCTGACTGGAGTTAGATAAAACCTCCAAATAATTTCAACTTGCATTTTCCTGTTGGCTAAGTGTTTTCAATCATTTTAAAAAACTATTTATTACACAATTGTGTTTCTTCTTTAGAGAACTCTGTTCACTTCCATTGACCATTTTAATTGTTTTTGTTTGTTTGCTTTATGCTTATTTGATGTGTGAGTTTTAAAGCTCTTTGTATAATCTAAACACTAATTTTCTGTCATACACACACACACACACACACACACACACACACACACATATATATATATATATATATATGATAATTTTCACTGGACTCAATAATTTTATGTGCACTTCAGGTACTTTTTAATGTCATAAAGTTCCACTTGATGAATGCTGGCCCCATTTCTCAGTGACCAGAGTCCTTTTCAGAAAATCCCTACTTATGCCCACATCTTTAAGTGTACTATTTGCTAGTAGATTCAAATTTTGAGTCTAACACAAAGGTCTTTGATGCATTTGTTACTGATTTTTTATACAGAGTGAGAGATAAGAATGGAATTTCATTCTTTTGCTTATTCATATGCAGGTGTTGTACAGCTGTTGGTGAGGAGGCTGACTTTACTCCAATGTGTGTTTTTGGCTTTATATTGAAAAACCCAGGTAGCAGAAGTTGAATCATCTGTATTTGGGTCCTCTATTGTATTTCACTGATTTAGTGAGAAGTTTTGTGCCAGTACTATGCTGATTTTATTATTGTTGTTCTATATTATAAAACTCAATTGTGGTGATGACTATTCACATAAATGGTGTGTTACCATTTGCTCAATAATCTTTTGTGATTCTGTTTAAATTTAAAGAATATTTTTCCTATTTGTTTGAGACTTTAGGTAGAATGTTTATTGGAGTGCTCTGAATTTATAGACTGCTTGTGATACTATGGAAAGTTTCAGAATATTTGTCCTATAAATTTATGAGAATAGGAGGATTTTCTATCTTCTAATGTCTTCTTCCAATTCTTTCTTCAATGTTTGAAAGCTTAAAACTCTATTTTTGCAGCAGGACCTTACTCCATAGTCAAAACTAGCTTCTAACTTCCAGTTCTTCTGCCTCAGCCTCCCAGTGATTAAAGGTGTTTACCAAACTGCCTTTTAGATATTAGATATAGCCCTGTGGGATATTATTATAAAAGATAACCTTACAAGTTATGCCTGTACAAGTTCTGTGTATCTAGATGTCAAAAATTTTTAATTTTACATTGTAGAAATATTTGAGAAAGTAAGTAATCTCTTCAGCCATTTTGTCTCTTAGAAATCCCCCTTTGAATAACAAACTTGAGACCCATCCCATATGAGAGAGCCAACCTCTGACAGTATTAATGATACTCTGTTATGCTGTGCTTGCAGACAAAATCCTAGCATAACTCTCCTGAGAGACTTCATCCAGCAGTAGATAGAAAAAAGAGGCAGAGACCCACAGCCAAACATCAGGCCGAGCTCCAGGAGTCTTCTCGATTAGTGGGAGATAGAGATGAGCAAGGGGGAAAGGTCAAAGACAGCATAAGTACTACAAAGTCTACTAACCTGGGCCCATGATGCTTCACAGAGACTGAACAACCAACCAAAGAGCATGCAAGGGCTGGACCTAGGCCCCCTACACATTTGTAGCAAATGTTCAGCTTGGTCTTCATAAGCGTAACCTAACAATTGGAGTGGGGGCTGTCCCTGCCATTGGAACCCCGTCTCCTAACTGGACTCCCTGGTTGGGCCTCAGTGGAAGAGGATGTGCTTAGTCCTACTGGGACTAGGTGTCCAAGGATGGGGTGGAAACCAAGGGGCACTTCCCCTGCTTTGAGGAGAAGTGGAGGGTGTAATGGGGGTAGGGACTTATAAGGATGGAACTGGGGGAGAGGAGAGGAGCGCTGCAATAGGGATGTAAAGTGAATACATAAAGTAATTAATGAGAAGAAAAAGAAAGAAGCTTCAGATTTGAAGAGTCGTTGTCTTCCAGTACGCAGAGTATTTCACACAGGTGACAAGAGCATAATTAGGTTCATACTTAGCAATATGCAGAGTCCAGTCACTGAGATCTTTTAGCAGATCTTATCCTGACAAACAAAAATATGTCTTCTCTTTCCTTTACTACTCTCATTGTTTTTGATGAGAGAAAATTCATGAACCAAAGAAGAGGTAGGATTTAGGGAAGAGTTAAAGTCAATTCATAGTTCTTGCCCAGATATTCTGTTCTATCAGAAAATAATACTTTTGAAAATCATTGGAGGACTCCAAGCTGCAGAATTCACCAGGCCATCCATCCTATACAACTCAGCGTGCAGCAAAACCAATGTAATGTCAGAATTAAGGAAGAAGCCTTCAAGGTGTTTCATCTTCTCAAGGTTCAGTTTTCATAATGAAGCCAACAATCTAAGGCAGCAAACAATATTTCATGGGAAAACATCCTAATGACTCTTTCTGCAGAATAGCTTTTCTCAACACAAGAAGAAATTCAGCCATGCATACTTCTACTTGTATAAACATGCTTTGTATGGGAGGCTGTATGTTGTTAGGTCATGGCTCCTTAGAGCATAGTGGAGTTTGCGATTTAGCTGAATGGTGCTTACCTAATATTAATAATTACCCTTGACATGCTGACATGGGGCAACAATAAATTCTTTGTTGTCTTAGATCATAGTAAAATATTTTAAAAGTCCAACTTCTTTGATAATAAATGTTTCTATGTTTGATTCTTTTTATTTCCCTAATTTGCAACCATCCAATATTTAAACAACCTGAATTCTATAAGGAATTACTTCCCTTTACCTTGTGCTGAACTACCCACTGAAATCACTAATACAAACCTGTAACAAATGTTTATAAAAAAATCTTGGCTCAAAGCAGTCATTATGAAAAATGGCTAATATCAAAGCTAGATATGTAGTCAGTGGCAAATCACATGCCTAACATATGTGAGGTCCTGAATTGAAGCCATACATCAGAAGATAAAAGCGGCTAGTTTCAAAGAATGACTATTGGCAACAGTGGTCCCGTTGCATGTATGTTGAACTGAGACCACTAAAGTTTTGGTTTTACTCTTGATTTGATCACATCTCTCTGCATTCCAAAAATTAGAGCTACATTATGGAAAGCATTCTCACACTGTAAAGAGCTCAAGAGCTTCTATTTTTAATATGTTTATACTTTCTCTTTAAAATTTTTAATTAAAATATAATTACATCATTTTTTTCATCTCTTTCCTTCAATCTTTTCTCTGCTCCCACCCAAAATTACTGTCTCTATTGCTGCACACACACACACACACACACACACACACACACGTGTACATGCCCAAATATATAAATATAACCTGATTAGTCCATTAGTGTTACCTGTATACATATGATGCATATTATTTCAGGAAGACCACTTGCTATAGGATAACCAATTAGGAAGAACATACTTGGGGAACATTATATCTCTGGCTCTCGGCATTCCTTAATTTTCTATAGGCTTTTGTCCAGGGTGTAGCCTCATCACATTTTTCCTTATCATGTATATGAGTCATGTCTTTATTTGGGTCTTACTTATGCAGTTATATTTTTTCAGTACCACGGTAAAGCATTTCCATGTCATATCTAAGAGACACAAGTTCACAGCATATTTCCTGGTCTTTTGACTCTTACAAACATTGTGTCCCATCTCCCATGATGTTTCTTGAGCTTTGGGTGCAGGATTCATGTTGTACATGTGTCAAATGAGGCAAGATCTCTTTATACATGTTTGTAAGAAACCCAAGGATAAAATACTTCTTTAACCTTTTAGATATTTAATATAAAACTGATCTTTCTTACGATTGTTTAGCTGGCCTAACTTATTCTTTAATCCCCTCCCACGCCGTGAGAATTCAATGTGTTTTCAAAAAAATGGTAAAAGAGTTAGTCATACTTAAAATTAGTGACTGCATTTGCATTCAAATTTGAATAGATATAGCACACTTTTAAAATGTTCTTTCAAATAATGGCTGATTAACAGACACAGTATATACACAGAAGTTTAGATTAACCATCTAATGAATGATAGAATAGGGGCAGAGGAGGTAGGAAAGAAATATAGTAAGCCATTTTAATAAACTTAAGTGGCCCTTCAATGAAGGAGATGGTATATTTTCTTAGAAAACAGTTTTATTTAATGGCTTTTTGAAATTTTAGTGGCAGATATGACTGTTCACAAAGCAGATTAAAAAGTGATAAATGAGACAAAGTAAAGATAACAACAAACAGAACAGGGTACAAAAATTTATTATCAGTAATAAGTACAGCTCATGAATCAAGACATTAATGCACTGTCCAGAATAGAAAACAAATAGTATGACTTAACTATTAATTCTGACACAAGGCAAGTTCATGCTTTATCCCAAGATATTTGTAATATACTTTCTTCCTACTAGCAAATTGTATTATGAGTGTTGGAATTAATGGGATCCTTTGCCTGGAGCAGACTAAGTGTACAAAGAAGAGTATTAGAATACTAAGAAAAAAAGAAACTCTTAATTCAGAAGGGAAAAGGAAAGATAGAAAGTGCAGAAAGACAGACTTCAGATCATCATAATCTAAGCAAGAAGATTTAACAACTACCATGGAAATTGACTCCGTATGTCCTGCTGAAGCTGTGTGTTCCTTGTCACAGATGTTCTGTACAGTTGTAGCAGAGCATGGATGACTTTTTTTTCTCTTAGGGATTTTGTATGATAGCATCTTGTATTTCATTTTCTGCATATTTATTGACTGTCTGTCATATGTGAAGCATGTTGTATTATTAAATCCAGGTGCAACTAGGAAAGCAATTATATTTTACATCACATCTGTCACTGGTGTATGCCATATCCTACAAATACTAAAAAATATAGTCAAGCCTGAACTCAGCTTTGACACCAACAACCCAGCCTTTTGCCAATCCTGTATCAGCTGCCAATGCCATGAAGGAACGCTCAACTCCTGCCTTTAGGTATGACGAGTTTGATGGATTGGAACTTTGATGGCCTATCAATCCAATGAAAACAACCTTTCAAAAACATGCTGTGTGTCTGGAGCAAATGTGTGACCCCACTGGCATTGTCTATGACCTTGATATCACTACTTAACACTTGCCCTTCATCTATCCTACTTTAGAAACATTGGATCAAGGTGACACATGTTAATACTGGGAAAAATCCATATCTATTTGCACTTCTTTACTATTTCCCTAAATGGACCCACAATCATTGTCAAACATGTCCCGAGTTTGAATAATTGTTCTGTTCACATGACCACTCAAGTAAATGCTATGTGTGTCAGAAGTGTTTCCTAGTCTTGTGTAGAAAATACAAACCAATGAAGCTATTTGGTATGTACAAGTAACATTTCATAAAATAATATACAAAGTAGAGTCTGACTCTATTTTTTATACTTTATGCCAGACCTCTTTTGAAGCAGTTATATCTGCTTCAACTGGGTATGCATTTTCCCTCCATACTTTTACTCTCTGTGTTATACATATACAACAAGAAAAAATTTCAAATTTGACATGAATTAGTGCTTATTATTTTAGTTTTCTGATACTGACATCAGTGCCTCAATGATCAAACTTATAAAGATATTACATTTATATAAATTTATGTTGACTATGGTTTCAGAGGCTCCAGTTCATGACCAGTTGTTACTAGCTGTTGGGTCTTTAAATAAACACCATATCATGAGTGGGGAATGTATCAGAGATCATCTCTTGATCAGAGATGTGTATCTCATGATCAAGAAAAGAACAGGATCCCATTGTGGGTATGCCCTTAATGACCTAAAACCTTCTGGAAGGTCCTACCAAAGGTTCATTTACTTCCTAATATCACCACCTTTGGAAACAAAACATGTAGCACATGGAACTTTGAGGTCATTGTATATTAAAACATTGCATTAAACTTCACATCATAATTGTTAGACAGCAACTGACAAAATATCATAATCTGGAGACAGCTCTCTGAGTGGACTTTACTCAAATTCAGTGTTTAATATTGGTTTGCCTATTCTGGGTAATAGAGTGTCTATAGACATCTAAGCTTCTGAGTTTTTGTCTAGACCAACTTACATATCTAAGTGCTGTGAGTTATAGATAATTCTGTGTCTTATTAGTTTGTGAATGGTTTCTAGGCAGTGGTTTATTCTCCTAGGAAACATAAGAGGTATAGTATAATAAGTGTCGTAAATGGTATGTAATACAGTTGATGAAATTAGATTTAAGTGTTAAGCACCATTCAGAATTTCTTACAGAAATCTTCCATCTGCATAGAGCACAGTAATCCCCATCTTAAAGTTAACTCTGGGTAATATATTTTATCAATCCAAAAAATAGGCTCCCTTAATATAACTGTCCCATTCATTAATAGACATCTGTATCTACTCCCATGGATTATGTCCTATCTAGTAAAATAGTATCAATGTAGTCTGATGAATCAGAAGAACTCCAGATGACCCACATTCCTTTGGTATTAGCATTTATGATTTAATATACCATTAAGATTGCTTCTTAGGATATGTCCCTGGGCAGCCATAGAAATCCTCTTCAATTTCTTATTTTTAATTTTTTTCTAACATATATCTTGGTCCTATTATTTCTCTCTTTCAAAATTCTCGCAACCTATCCCCTACCTACTCCCCATCTTCATATTCTTTCCCTTCTCTCAAAAAAATCATAAAAACAACAAAAAAATGAAAATCAAAGAAACTAAAAGCAAACACACAAAGAAATAGCACAAATAAATACCAAAACAAAATAAGAAGTGTATATACACACATATACAATGACAACAAAAACAACAACAAGAAAATATTGTCTGTTCTTTGTTGTCCAGCTACTCCTGGGCACAGGGCCTCCCCTGGAGTGTGGTAGATTTACCCAGTGACATTGCACCATAGAAAACTGTTCTTTCCTTTCCTAGCTGTATCAATTGCAAATGGAAGCTTCTTCATTTAAGACTCAAGGGTTAACTACTTTTCAGAGTTAATCCCAAATAAGGTCCTGTGTGTTCTGTAAGGACAATTAAGTCTGTCTTCAACAGGCCACATCCACAGTTCAAGCATCTCCAGAACCAGATTTGGAGCAGATGTAACAAACCTGGAAAGTCTTTCTTCTGTGGTGGACATGCCAATCTTCCTGGATCAAGTACATCTGGGTTTGTTTACTTCAATCTGATTTGCCCAAAGCCTCTTCACATAGAAACAATTTAAGAAGACATTTATCAAAACATAAATCTAAAATTCAACACTTTTTAGAAGTTTTTACATATTGTTTTGAATATCTTATTCTTTCCATCATCTCCAGAGAAAATTTTTTTTAATTTTTAAATCAAGCTTGTTTAAGATTGCAACTTGTTTAATATTTTCCTATTAATATTTGAAATATTTATAATACCTTAAAGTGTGAAAGTGTAAACTTGTAAAAGTGTTTTTTCTATCTTTGAGAGCATAATATAGTATCCAAATTAAGAAAGAGTTCTTATCAAAAACTCTTAGTATATTTTGATTTTAGTTTCCTTATTTCACAGTTTTACCAAATACTAAATACCAAGGAGTTCAATTTTAGGTAATTATTAAAAGAGTTAGTCAAAAAATATATTAGAAGATATGAGTTTTGGCTGATGTTGTTATGATTTTTTCTTATCTCCCCTCCCTTTCTCTTTTTATTTCCTCTCTTTTAAGGGCCTAGAATAATTAACTAGAATTATACCTTGAAAGACATAACAGCAAATGGAGACTAAGGCATAGAACTGCCCATCCCATAGGGATGAGCCCCTGTTTTGGTTGTCCTATGAAGAATGTTCAAACATTGGAGGCCAAAGGAGAGAATGGGATCCTATGGAACTGGAGCTACATATAGTATACACACAAACAAGAGAAATGGACTCAGCAGAATGAATAGGTATGATCTTTAGTGTGAAAGTAAAGGAGGCCCATCACCATGAGAGTTGGGACTAGAGTAATTTTAAAGGAGGGTAACTAAAAGGAGGGGAGGAGCTGGAGAGTGTAGAGAAGTGATGTAATTTTATTTAAATTTAAAACATTCAAAGATGAAAGACTTTATGAATTTAAATTTTGAAATATTTCATACTGTCATGATGACATTAACATAAAGTCATTGGGAAGAACATAAAGGAAAAGTTCTAGTTGACTAGCAGTACGTTTATTTGTCAAGATGGCAAGGAGTCAATTCTACTGGCCAGTTTTATGCTATTTTTAGACAATGGAAACGTCACCTGAAGAAATTCTCCATCAAACTGGCCTTCAAACAAGCCTATGGGGCATTTGCATGATGAATGACTGATGTGGGAAGACAAGCTCACTGTGTGTGAGGTCACCCCCCTTGGTGGTCCTGCATATTAAGCACATTGAGCAAGCTGTGAGGAGCAAAACAGCAGCACTCCTCCATGGCTTCTACATTGGTTTCCTCCTTCAGGTTTCTGCTTCTTTCCTTGGGTTCCTTAAGTGACAGACTGTGAAAAGAAAGTGAAATAAATCTTTCCTTCAAAAAAAAAATCCACTCTGAAATATATATGCAGCTAAATGATAGCTTAAGAATTAAATTGTTTCACATGAACAAAAATAATTAGCAAAACTCATTAGATTATTTTCAAAAGACTGAAATGAAAGTTAAAAGTTTCAAAGAAGGGCTTAGTGAAGTTTTGAAAGTATCTAGAAGAAAACAGAAGATGGCGACTGTAGTGTAGCTCAGCATCAGATAGAACAACTCAGTATGCACTCAGCACTTGAAAAACACAAGGTAGCTCTTCAATTTTATTTACTGTCTTAGTCAGGGTTTCTATTCCTGCACAAACATCATGACCCAGAGGCAAGTTGGGGAGGAAAGGGTTTATTCAACTTACACTTCCATGCTGCTGTTCATCACGAAAGAAGTCAGGACTGGAACTCAAGCAGCTCAAGGAACGGGAGCTGATGCAGAGGCCATGGAGAAATGCTGCTTACTGGCTTGCTTGCTTCTCATGGCTTGCTCAGCTGGCTTTCTTGGTAGAGGCCAAGATTACCAGCCCACAGATGGTACCACTCACAAGAGGTCCTCCCCACTAGATCACTAATTGGGATAATGCCTTACAGTTAGATCATCTCATGGAGGCATTTTCACAACTGAAGCTGTGAAAACTCCAGCTTGGGTCAAGTTGACACACAAAACAGCCAGTACATTTACAAATAAAGATAATTGGGAAAGAGGAACTAGGATTAAATATAACATAAAGTACAAAGAGAACAAAAGTTGCAATAAAGTGATAAGTCAAAGAGATGATATAAAAATAGTAAGAGATTGTGGATGAGATAGTGAACAGTGAATGAAAATCGTGAAAAGAACTGCAAATTGAATTTTAATGGCCATTTTCCATTTGGATGTAGGAAGTTACTATCATGACTATTGGCAACTCGGAAATTATCACAGACTTATGAGTACAGGAAATGACACGATGCAACTGATTGCCTGTTGTCTAGAGGGAGTGTCAACTTTGAATTGAAGGGGTATGACATTGTAAGCAAAGATCAGTTAGAACCCCCTCGGTGCTTCTGATGAGTTGGCCTTCAGAGACTGGTGTTCAAAATCAAGGACAAACATTCTTGGGGACACGGGTGCTGCAGAGGCTGGTGTGTCACTTTGATGGCAATATATAGTATACTTTAAAAATTGTGAAGTTGGCATTTTCATGAGCTTGTGTTTCCTCTGCAATTGACTGCCATGCATTAATTTTGTACTTTAGCATGCAATACCACAGTCCATTATGAATAATGAGATGATTCAGGAAAAATCAATTTTGAAGATTTTATTATATTTATATCTCCAGAGGAGTTTTAGTTATACTTACAAGGGCAACTTTTTAAACTGCTTTTGAGGTCAGGTGTATGGAACAAAAAATGTAGATATCACCAGACTTTAAAAAGAAAAATTTTTTTTTCTTGGATTTTATTTACATTTCAAATATTTTCCCCTCCCTTCAGAAACCCTCTATCCCATCCCCCTCCCCTGCCTCTATGAGGGTGCTGCCCCACCCACCCACTCCCGTCCTCCTGCCCTGGCATTCCCGTACACTGGGGCATCAAACACCCTCAGGCCCAAGGGCCTCTCCTCCCCTGATGGCCAACAAGGCCCTCCTCTGCCACATATGCAGCCAGCACCAAGGGTCCCTCCATGTGTATTCTTTGGTTGGTGGTCCATTCTCTGGGATCTCCACGGGTTCTGGCTAGTTGACACTGTTGCTCGCTCAGTGGGGCTGCAAAGCCCCTCAGCTCCTTTAATCCTTAATGTGAACATTTTCTTATTCTTTTTTTTTTTTTTTCTACTGTCCCAAGCATCTAAGTTCTTTTTAAAATCCTATTTTAGAATTACTATACTACCAACTAAGCGCTGTAACATCATATTTTTTTTATAGAGTAATAAGTGGGTTATTTGACTTCCAGTGTAAGTTGTGGGTTAATACTTCTTCTATTATGTTAAGAAAAATACTAGTTTTGAATGTAGTGGTGATTCTCATTACCAGAGAAATTCACCATACAGACTGAGTGTAAAGAACAGTTGTTCCTGGGGTTTCCCTGCAAATGCATAATCTTAGTCTAATGTGTTTTCTGCTTATATAGGCATCTTATCATTGTGGCATCCGTATATTAAATAAAATTTATAACTTAAACCCCCCTAATCTAAATGTGACTGTTTGAAATTGAGACTGTGTGATCAAAAACAGGCAAATGCCTGTATCCTTGAAATTTCAGTTAAGAGTAATAAGATGTGTGTCAGTTATGAAACTTAGCCAGATTCCTGGGTAATGTTAAGTTACAATTTATGAAAGCTACTTCATTAGATAAGCAGACTCCTTACAAGCCAGACCTCCCAAAGCAGCAACTGTAATTTAAAGAGGAGGCTGTTAATATGTCTCTCATTGTTGTTTATAGACTGGTCTGGCTGTTCTTTGTTTTGTTTTGTTTTGTTTTGTTTTTGAGGAATTACTTTTTATTATGTGTAGGGCCAGAAGATATTTCTAATAGTAAAATAGAGAGAAAGGAACTCAAAATGATGCAAAATGAAGAACAATGTCCAGGTCCTCTTACACAAAATATAAATAATCAGGGCTGAGGTTACAGCTTAGCTAACAATGTGATTGCAAAGCATAAAGCCTTGAGTTCTATACCCTGCACCTCATAAAACCAGAGAGAGGGTAAGCATCAGAAGCTTGAAGCATACTCAGATTCAAAGCAGATTCAATAACACTCTTAAAAGAAGCCATCAGAAAATAAAAATGAAACTTCTATAATATATGAATATAAAACTGGAGTTTATAATAATAATAATAAATTTAAAAGATCATAATTTTACTCACCATCATTCTGAGTAGATGACCAGTAATAAAACAGTAATAATGATGGAGGTCCAATAAGTAATGAGTTTAGAGAGCTATCTTAGTGGATAGATAGATAATAGATAGAGAGATAGAGAGATAGATAGATAGAGAGATAGATGATAGATAGATGATAGATAGATAGATAGATAGATAGATAGATAGATAGATAAACTGACAGATTCTAGAGAGTCAAAATACTTTGAGACAAAGATTAGTATTAGAGGAGGGTAAGCAGGCAGAGAAAGGTTAAGTAGCCCAACTGTAGCAATGCTGTGAGCATTACATTTGGAATGGGTCAGATAAGAGATGCTAAGTCTATGTATAGAGCCAAATGAAAACAACTTATATTTTTTAAAGTGCTTAATTTTTATGTAACTGGTTTCTTCTTCTCTTTTCCAAAAAATGATGCTCAGGTGGCAGTTTCTTGTGATAACTTGTTTTCTAATCAGGTATCTAAAGTGCTTATCTTTATGGTGTTCTGTATTTAAATATTTTTTTCTGGCCCAGCCATTACAATAGATAAATGGAATTTATTATACCATATCATAATACATAGTGTATGTTATTAGACGTAGAGGATGCATATGCTCACATTAATCTGGTAAGGGCACTCTCTCATACACTCTACCACATTTTCTACTAAATAGACCCTCCCAGTGGCCTCCTGAGCTCAATCAGACCTGAAAGCCTCCTTTTGGAATATTAGTTGTTATAATAATAGAAGATGCCATGGAAGCTGCCAAATAAGGAAAAAAAACAAGAATCTTACCCAGCTATGATGTTTATGCATCATAACAATGACCAGCATTGCACAACAACCCTAAGGGTGAAGTTTTTGCACACATACCTTGGTGGTAACCAACAGTTCCCTGGTTGAATTTAAGATCAAGAAGAAAGGCACACCTGGTGCTTGAAACCTAGACAACAACCCAGGGCTGGCAAAGTTGAGAATCTTGGAAGAGAACCTAAAACTGCCACTTTTCTAAATCAGCATAATCACTACATTCTAAATATGTTCTTTACACTTACAGATAAGTGTAGTCCACATTCTCTACAAAACTTCTCTTTGCAATAGATAATAGAAAACTTTATAGAAAACCAAATTTGATCAAAATGCAGAGTTGTGAATCACAGTTCAAATACATCTGATACATCTACAACATACTTCCTACCTCAAGGCTCAGGTGTCATTGCAGAAGATAGGCTAGCATGATTGTAAGAGCCAGAGGAGCAGGGAGTTTACTGTGAAACTCTGTCTTTTATTTCAGAAGATACATCTATAAAGTGGCATCAACATGGCTGCCTTCATATGACCTCAAAAAGGATTATACCAGTAGGCATGCTAATGTGAATAAGGGATACAGACAACTAAGAAATGCTGAGAGCAGTAGAAATAGTCAGGCCTAGGTAAGAGCATACCAGTTGGTTATCTAACACCAAAGGGTCAGCCCTGAAAATATATACATACAAGTAATATTATACAGGCTGAGCAAGCTATATTTGTGTACTAAGGAATACACACATATACACATTTATGCAACACATATATAACATACATATAGATATGTTATATAAATGCATAAACATGTAACATATTATATGTAATATTAAATATCATATACATGATATAAGACATGTTATATATACATATATGTGTATATATAACAAAACATAAAGAAAAAAGAGGACATACATTTTAAACAGAACAAGGAGAGGCAGAATACATGGAATGGTTTGGAGTGAGAAAAGAACAAGTGTTGTAATTATAATCTCAATTTTTTTTCTTAAATGTATTTTTAAAAGATGTCTATTACTGAATCATACTGTATATTTAAGTCCCTCTTTATCTTGAGCCATGGCTCTGACTTCAGCAGGTGGGCTCCCTGTCCCTGGGCCGATAGGGCTTCTCAGCTTGGAGTAATTACCCCAGAAGGAACTCAACTTTATTTCTTTCTGTGCTGCTCTAGAGAGTTTTCTATCTTACTTCACTTTGCTACTATTGATATTATTTGCTTGTTTCTCTTTATTTCCACTTTACTTCCCAGAGATTCTAGCAATCCAATTATGTGTCATCTGGCCAAAACTTGGGATTCTTAACGGCAAACATTATATCTTCATTCATGTAAGAAAGATGTATCCTTCATCACTTTCCAAGACAGAGTGAACACTGCAGAGCATACAGATAAAGTTCAACATGTTTAATCAGACTTGTTTATAGGACATTTTACTTGGCTCACACAGAAGTTTTGAGGAATGAAGTAATTGATGAATATGTAGTATATTATTTAAGGAGATGCATGGTTATTAGTAACGTATAAACACATTCAACAACATGACTGCTGCCTATATCCTCTGCTATGGCTATCACTTGTGCTCAGCAAAATGCTCTTGATGGTTTCAAATACACGTGCGAGTAATTCTCACCATGAGAACAGTGCCATTCCTCCCATGTTCTTTCCCTAGCTCACTAATCAGAGACCTTCATAAAGTGTTACCTAGAAGGAAATCTCCCTGTCAGACAACGCAAAAATATTCGCAGTAGCCAATGGCAGGATTGTGCTATTGGCCAACAACAGCAGAGTATCTGGCAAAGCAAGAATGGTCACAACTGGAGCAATTTGAACACTAAAATACATAAAAATGAGATTGTAACAGAATCCAAAGAACAATATACACACAACATCAGACCAACAACTATCTGATTAAATAACAAACAAATGGAAAAGGAGAGCATCTTTTCCTTGTTTACACATTATAGTTAATAAATGTCAAATGAATGAGGGAAATAAAAATTTCACTATTTCAACTCTGTGGCAATAGCTGTAGCATCATTCACTGAAGGGGGCCATATTAAAGAGACAAAGAAGCTATGCATGGCCTCAGAAAGGCCTTTTATTAATTGCTGTGATACTTTTAACATCTCAACATCATTTGTAACAGGATACTTCTTCCTCCCCTTCTAGGAAGGGAAGCTCAATGCTTTTACTTTTGCTTGTAGTTTGTAGTAAGTGACCCAATTTCAAAGATAGGAGTTACAATACAAAGGGAGGAGTAATAGCTTCATGGAGTCAGAACCTAGCAGTTTCATCCTAAACATGAGATCCTAAACATGAGATGTTATAAATGTTAATATCACGGCACTGTAATAAAATGATATAAAGAAAATGTTTTCTCTGCACATTGCTTCAAATATCTAACTGCAGTCTGGTTGTAAGGAAATATCAAGCAATTTTAAGTTGAAGGACATTCTGCAAGGTATAACCAATGGCCTTCAAGAATGTCAAAATTATAAAAGATAAGAAAGAAAAAGAAACATGAGAAATTGTCACAGATTGAAGTAGTGCAGGTGATATGACAACTGACTGCAATGTCGTATCAATGTCGTATCCAGACTAAGCCAATGCAACAGCAAAAAGATACTAAGGAGCAAGTATGACATTCATAAACGAGTGAATAGTATTCTATTGATCTTAGATGTCTTGATGATCAGTTGACTATGCAAGGTGCAAGATGTCAGCTCAAGGTGCAAGATGTCAGCTTAAGGGGACCAGCAAACTCTCTGAACCATATTTGTGGCCTTTTTTGAAACTTGAAAATTGTATCTCAAAATAAAATTTTCTTGAAAAGTTGAAAGAAATCTTAAGAGAGAAACAAAACTGTTCAACTTCTTTCTTTCCACAAGATAATTCATTCAATCATTTAGTCTAAGATTGCAACTTTTATGAGAAGCAGGCCCTTCCTGGTTGGTTCACCATGTGTAACCCCAACACATGGGCATAATGCACAACTGAAAGAGCTTTTAATTTGTTTTAAATGAAGTAACATAGCACTTATGATATTAGATTAACCTTTATATCAAAAGTAAAGTCTAATACTTCTAACAATCCCTGTAGCAAATACCACATAGATTAAGGGTGACTTCACAGTATACTTATTTTATTGGAACTACTAAAGTCTGTTAAGCCATTTGCCATATTTCTAACTTACAGGTACACAATAATACAGGAGCTTGTTAAGAAAAGTGTTAATCAAGAAGTTAGATACTGCCTTTTGTGGACTGAATGAGCAGTTATGGAGGCTGTGGCAGAAGACAGTCAGACAGTGTGGAGAGTGATCTGGAACTCATTCCTGGTCACCAGGAACTTGTTAAATGGTGTCTTCTGTGACTGATGGGGGTTTTTTGAGTTAACACTCTGCAGGAAGCTGACAGGGCACAGGTTACACTCTGCTTTATCTTCAAACAGGTTATCTGAAGAAGCGAAAATAGAGGGAGATTACTAACACCTCTGGTAAGAATTCTGTAAATGTGAAAGCAGTTCACCCTGCTGTCAGAAAGCTTCATTCCTGACACTTCACACCATCTAAACTGAGTCATCTTTGGAGTGTAGAAATGACATGATATGGCTTTTCCGTCACAGAAAGGCTAACCACTGGTGAGGTGTCTCAACCTCTGTCATCTGACACAAGAGAAAAAGCCCTCTGTTCTACATTCAAAATGCTATTTTGGAGCTAGGATACAAATAATATGTCTGCTTGGCAACTGAATTAGCCAAAATAAATAATCCCCCCTTTCTGTTTCTTAACTCTCTGTGCTATATCTAATTCTTACTGAAAACCAAAGAGAACATACCATATGGCATTTTTTTTCTAATCTCATAAAATTGCAAATAAAACTTTCACAGAATCGTAACATCTGCATCAGTGTTCCCCTGGAGAAAAGTCATCCTTGCAGAATTGCATGAGGACACATCCTTTAATGTCCAATTGGCCTTCTCCATTTGGTATGCCTATTGTCTTTGAGAGGCTTGAGGGGCAGTAGAAATAAATACCAGATGAGAACAGCCCAGTCTCTGGACCTAAAGCAGCATTCCCTTTATGGTGCTGATAGAATTATCAAAATTAAAGTTGTGTTCTTCCCTTGTTCACAAGAATCTATGGTAAGATTTATAATGCCCATTTTCCTGAGAAGCATGTTGACTAGGTGAATATGCAATGGGATGTTTGAAGCGTTTGACTTTTACTTTTAAGCTAGAATGAAGTTTAAAAGTTGAAGTCTGTCGAAGGAAAAGATAGGCTGCGTATGAACCCGATGCTCACTATATCTTCTGTCCAGTTCCATAGTTACTTAGCAAAAAGAGATCATTCCTAAGTATTTTCAGTGATAATCTTCCACTCCATTCCTCAGTGTGATCATCAGAATCCAAGCCAACACGTTTTGGTTTAGCCTTGTTCACATCTGTTTCAGGGGTGATAAAATGTCCTTCCAACAACATCAGAACTCAAACAACAAAACCTTCATTGGGATGTTTACCAGTTTTCAATGTTCAAATATTCACACTGAATCCAATTTTGAGCTTCCAACAGTTTCGCTATGAGTTCTCCGTGTTCTCATGCTGGAAAGGCTGGTTTCCTGGGCCAGTAAGAACGTGCTCAAAGAAAGCATTTCTTCCATGCACAGTGCAATTCACATTTCTCTGTCAGCAACTTAAACAAATCATCTCCCATTTCATTTATGCTAAGTATCAAATTCCTTATGGAATTTATGAGGTCCTCTAGCATCAGACCCATGGCCACCTGGCCAATCAAGTCCACTGTTCCGCTATGAATCACACATGTTTGTTTTGCTGTCCTCTTGGTTTCTGTCTCCTTTAGCTTATAATGGTATTTCTTATCATAGGACCATCAAACATGCTGCTTTCTGTTCTCTCAGTGGCAGTTTCTACTTCTTCAGACCTCAGCTATTTGTCATCCAGGTTGATCCTGGTCTCTCTGAATTAAGTATGTGTTTCTAATGCATATACCTATGCCATAGCATAGCAATATCTATGGATGGCTTGTTTAACTACCTGCCTATCCTGAAACTCTCTGAGGATACCATGTGTCTAAGATCATGAAAGGTCTAAAAAATGTAACTGATATTTAGCTCTTATATTCTTGATAGATACCAAGTCACTGGGGGTTTTATATACTTCTTCCTTAGGTAACTAAAATATTTATAAACAAAATAAATTCACAGTTACATTCAGAGTTATGACTTTTGTCATTTCATATATAGATACATTACATGAGACAAAGTTCTCCAAACTCCTGGAAAAAGAAAAGATCATTTAAAAAGGAATAATTCTGAAATTTGGGTCTCTTTCAAAATCAAAAGTCATGTAGCTCATTGAGATTATTGAAGATTGCCATCCTTAGAGACACTTTATGGGTATCATGCAGGAGAACATTTCTTCCAATTTTATGGCACGCACTTTTGAATCTACACTCAGAGCTTGAAAGCCAAAGATAAATTTATAAGAGCTGGTAAGCAAAAAATCCATGCAATAAGAAAGATGTCATGCCCTGTATCCTTCTGCTGGCTTCCAACCCAAAGGTTCCATGTTTGTTAAATGCAATGGGCCAGGGGCTTGAATGTGGTAAGGAAATCACAAAATTCCTATTTCCTTAGTCTTCCCTGCTACATTTTCTTATTTTTCTTCCTCTTTAAATTTTTTTGTTCCCCTCACTTGTGAACTTGTCTTCGAAAATGCGAATCTTTCAAAGTTCTGTAAATGATAAAATTGTAAGGTATAATGCTTGTGTAAGTCTGCTTTATACTTTGCTCTGGTTCTTTGGCAGTGCCATGAGTATTTGGGAAAATTAGACTTGCTAGTAGAGACACACTTTAACTAAGCAGTGTCCAGAAAGAAGAAATAGGCTAGTGTTGTAAGAACAGTTTGCTGTGCATCTTTCAAACCCTTAGCAAATGTTAGCATTGGAGAAATGTGTTCAGATATTTTAAGGACTAAAAGTAACTGTAAAAACAAAACATAAAATGCCCAAGACACTGCATGTGTATTCTTAAATTTTATAGAAACTCTAGATGTGGTTTTTCATATAAATCAACCCAAAAGTAGAGAACTGTATAAACAATGTTGTATGATATTAAAGTATACTTTTGAAAGCTCAACTAAAATTATGGCCCTTTAAATAAGAAACAGTGCTTTATTCTTTTAAGATGCAAGTACTCTGTGCTTTGTATTAAGGAGCTAAAATTAGCTCTTCACATATTATTTGTGGTTTACAATTGGATAGGACAGAATCTGTGCATGCAGAGTCTTCACAGTATAGTAAAAAAAGACAGACATGTTATAAATACTTGGAATTCTGAGTAATGAGATGGGTTATAAGCATATAGAAGTGCTATCATGTGGGATCACATGATCATGTGGGATCAGGAACAGGATGCCACAGGTTTCCTTTTAATTACACACTTCTTTCAATGCCCGTAGAATGTTTTCAAGTGTCTGTTAAATTGCCTTATGTGTTCCCCACTTCCAAGATAATTGCACCTGAAACACTATTAAATTAAATGTGCACACTGATTTTAAGCCATATGATTTTTATTGTAAAATGTTTAAGCATACTATGTTTATATAAAAATTTTAAAAATAAGATGGAGAAAACTAACTTATAAATGGCTATTTGTGCTTAGGAAGGAATTCTATTAATGGGTAGCTGTCATTCCACAGGTCCTGTCAAATGCAACTTGGTCCTGAAGGCACATTTTTATTGGGTTCAGGAGGTCTGGCTGGTGCTTTGGGATAAG
Organism: Rhynchomys soricoides; assembly: GCA_019843965.1. Classification (NCBI taxonomy): domain Eukaryota; kingdom Metazoa; phylum Chordata; class Mammalia; order Rodentia; family Muridae; genus Rhynchomys; species Rhynchomys soricoides. The sequence goes on from JADRCH010000007.1 coordinate 17,248,010, forward strand.
GAATCAAAAACAGAACAGAAATATATCATTTACGGAATTTTGAGAGATTCACGTTTTCAAAGACAAGTTCACAAGTGAGGGGAACAAAATAATTTAAAGAGGAAGAAAAGTAAGAAAGTGTAGCAGGGAAGACTAAGGAAATAGGAATTTTGTGATTTCCTTACCACATTCAAGCCCATCAACATATCCTCACATAATTTTACATGTGTGTGTCTGCGTGTCAATGCATACTTAGAACATTAGATAGAGGTCTACCATCTCAACAAGGCTCAAGGGTACAAAGCAATATTGCCACTGAAGTCCTATTGTTCTACATTAGAGCTCCTTATATAAGTTCAAATTCTTATTGTCAATGATATTGTAATAAAATTGGAGGCTAAATTTGGAGCATTGTAAGCCCTACCCTCTGCCACATGAGAACCAAGACACAGCCCAAAGGTATGTTGAATTTTAATAGAACGGATGAGAGTGAGTGATGAAGTGGGAGACATATATGAAGATTTTTAGACTCATATCACCTGCATGGTCACCTTGTACTTTCTTTAATGTGCAATTTGATTTATCATGAAACTCTTATTCTGTGTTCTAGGTGGGACAATGGATCTGGCATGAGTGAAAAGGGTGTATAGAGTGTCCATCCACATTTCTTGCTGCTTCATTTACAGATAGTAATTTCAGTCTCCTGGACTGAAGCACAGAATCCCCATGGACCCACCCTGTTCAGAGAGCCCATATGAGTGTGTGTGTGTGTGTGTGTGTGTGTGTGTGTGTGTGTGTGTTCTTTGTGTGTGGGTATTCTTATAGTTATAGACATATAGATTCCAGCAAAGCTCCAAGTATGAAATAGGTAAGCATATTATATTATTGGATAAAGCAGGAGCTGTCAAGCCTCTTTCAAAGCCTTTTATGCTTCTCAGAATAAAAATCCATTCTTCCTCCTCCTCCTCTTTTTCCTCCTTTTCTCTTCCTCCTCTTCTTCTTCCTTTTCCTCTTCTCCTCCTCCTCTTTCTTCTTCACTATTTTTTTTATTTTTGAGATTATGATATAATTATATTATTTCTTTCTTTTCCTCCATCCAAACTCTTCCATACACCTACCCCTTTCTTGCTCTCTTTCAAATTTCTGGCCTTTTTTCATTAATTGTTACTACATGCATATTTGTATATACATGTATATTCCTAAATAAAATCTGCTCAGTCTATATAATGCTACTTGTATGTATATTTTTAGGGCAGACCATTTGCTATTGGATAACTAAATTGGTATGCTCTTCTTGAGGGCAGACTATTTCTTCTGCTCTCAGAATTCTTTAGTTCCCTGTAACAGTTTGTAAAGAGTTGAGGCTTTATGATCTTGCTCCCATCACTTTGGCATGTCTGTTCAGAGATTCATGGTTGGCTCCTGCCACTTTTCTTCTATCATCCTGTTATCTTACCTATCTTCATTCCTTAACAACCATGCTGAATTTTTTGCTGATTGTTAGGCATTCCAGTCATTCCCATAGTCCCCCACCTCCATGGAACCTTCCAAAGATACATCAGTGTTTTGCCCACTCAGTTCTTTTCAAGGCCTTCCCAAAATTTCTACTCACTAAACCATTCTTTCTTCTATGTTATGTCATTGTCCTATAGCACATAAAGCAGTGTTTCTCAACCTGCTGGTCATGGCCCATTTGGGGGGTCACATATCAGATATTCTGAATATCATATATTTACATTATGATTCATAACAGTAACAATTACAATTATGAAGTAGCAACAAAAATAATTTTATGGTGTGTGGTTCACACAGCCTGAAGAACTATAGTAAAGGATCACAGTATTAGGAAGGTGGAGAACTAGTGACAGACTATTTTGCATATTAAACATTCACTTATTTCCATTTTCAATTGTCTTCTACAGAGTTCAGATTTCATAGTGTCAGAGATGGCTTTCAGTTTCTATAATGACATGTCCTTCTATTCAGAACAGTAGCTAACACTCAATGAAAACTCAATAAACACCTGAGGGAGAAATGAAAATCATGATTCCCAGTATGTTACTAGGTGATAAAATGTCCCTTGGAAGGTTCTAGTAAGACAGAGATCCTGGGTTTTAGGGCTTTGTAGAAATAAGTGTTTAATTTCATACATCATTATAACCAGTCACTTTCTTGCATCTTTTTAAATTTTTTTCACTTCTTTTGCTATCTTCACTATAATTGTCCTAAATCCCTTGTCACCAAGAGGTGGTGAGGTGTAGAGAGCCACACTGCAGATACTTGAGGGACTGTCGAGGGGCTGCTGGGGCTGAAATCCAGCAGCTTAGTGAAGCACTTGCCTTGATTAACACCTTGGAATAGTCTCAGTACATCTATGTTATGATTTTCATAAAGGTGTTGACTTCTGGATGATTCTTAAGCCAAGTGGCCTCTCCTGCTCCAGAGGTGATTCTGAGCATAAAAATTAGCTACTCATTCCAATACTAATGCTACTGCTAACATAAGAAATTCACATCACACTTTGTAAACTTCAGTCTGGCTATTAATAGTAAGGACCTTAAAAACTAAAACCACAATATGTTATTTTAATAAAGCCTTTCCAATGTACCATTGCTTTTAGAAATTATGAATTTATAAATGAGCAAATTCAGTTATTTTTAATATTTAAAGTACCTTTATAAAAGATTAGAATTTTTAACCACAGTAACTTCACTTAGAAGGTAAAACGTGCATTTGCAGAATGCGTTTCTTTATAAATAAAACACACCATCTTGAGGTAGATACAAAATGATGTGAAGAAGTCTAGGGGCAAAGTGCATGTAGAATATTTTTATTCAGGGATTAAACTATTCAACTGGCACTATGTATTTCTCTCTCTCTCTCTGTTTGTTTTTGTCTCTGTCTCTCTGTGTCTGTATCTTTGTCTCTTGATTCTCTGCCTCTCTGTCTTGCCCTCTCTCTTTCTCTCTTCCTCCCTCCTCCTTTTCCCTGTCTCCTCTTCTCTTCTTCTTTTGCCTCTTACTACCCTTTCACATAGTTCTTAGTAACATGGTTGGCAAAATAACTTATAGGATTTCTGCTTTATATCTTGCCTTGTTACCAATCCTAATAGAAAGTGAGAATATCACTAGCTTGCCTAACATTTATGGTGAAAAGCTAGGGAATAGTTTGCTGAGTGCAATAGGAAGCTACATGTCTAATTCTTAACCAATTTCTATGGTTAAAGCAAGAAAAACCTGATATGCTCTACATGACACCAAGGTATAGACTACCCTTTCATAGATGGGTATAATCAGTAAGGTTATCTCAACTAGACAGTCACAGAAAATAGAGCAGTCATAAAATATCCAATGATAACTTCATTTAAGAATGTTTGGGGATTCATATCTCATACAAGGGGAAACCTCTGGAAATCAAGAGACATGGTATGTTACCTGGGGCTGGCATACAGGTGTACTGAGTGCCTGATTGATATATCAGAAGATGCTATCAACATGTTCATTCTCTCTTCCCTGAAGCCCTAAGTGATACTTAGATACCAGGAATTCTAATTTCATGGCTGAGAAATTATGTTTCCCAAGGCTGCAAATTTAAATGAGAATTTATGTCCAATTTTGAACTCATGTCTAAGTTTGAAATCCATATGCTCTTAAACATATAGTCATAGTCTTACTTAGAAATTGTGTCCTGATATAGAGTCGTTTACTTCCTATTTTTCTTTTCTCCATAAAAGTGAGATGGTATTGCTACAAATCAGCTTTGGAAAAGTGATCATCCCTTTGGTTTGTGAAGCCTGGGTTCCAGATGTCTGTGTAATCATTAACCTTGAAAAGCAGCAGGCAAGTGAGCAAGCCTTTCAATGATGAATTCATCATTGCTTTTGGTTTCCACTGGGAAAATACTCAAAGCATGACCACTTTTCAGAGTTCCTATTAACATGTGTTACTGAAAAAATTGTTATTTTCATGAATTTTATATTAATTAATTCATGTGTAAAATAACACAATTAAAAAATAATATAGTTATCATTGAAATTTTATCATGGGCTAAGAACAAAAAAATAAAAAAGAAATTCAAGAGCTTAAAATATTTATTAAATCATGAAAATATAAACCAGTGATAAAGACAAGTAAAGCACAAAAAGCTGAAAATATGAAAATTGCACACAGGGCATCTATGTACTTTGGCCGTTCTCATTCTTCCAGATTGAAGGGTAGACTATATCATGGCCAACTTCAGTTCAGTTCTGCCTCATACAGTATCAGAGCGAACTGTGATCAGTGTGGGTTCCTTACGAGTGAAAACTTCCCACAGTCTTCCTGTCTCACTATATGGGAACAAAATACTACAGGATTTCAAAACTCAACCTGGAAAAATGAGTCATCCGGCCTACACAATTTTTTCGTTATTTGGAACAACATTCACTGGCCCTTAATTAAAGCCACTCAAGAGCAAGACCCACCTGTTTTAGACTTTCCTTGTTTAAATTTTTTAATATGTTACAATTTAAACACTCCAAAGGCTGCTAGGCAGAATTGTTCAAATGAAACAGATACATTATATTCACAAATATTTATGTACAGAAACCTGGAGCTATTCAATTTCTGCCAGACTACATCTGATGTTAGAACTACCACAGGCCCAGGTTTCCAATTTCAGGTTCCTTCTTTCCCTCCATCATGTTCACGTAATGCACCCTTCTTTGGTATCAAGAGGCCAACTTGCTCTTCCCAAACATTTTCCTGCTCATTGCCTTTATGGCTAAACACATGGATCCCTGTAAAGTGGTGTGTCTTTTTCACACTTTTAAATTAGTCTGCTCTGATTATGCATACTTTAGGCTATCATTTTACTCATTTGGAAGTCCTCAACTCCTATGGTTGCCTAAGTCAGAGCAAGAGCTCATTTCATCTTTGGGTCTCTGTTTTCCTGAGCGGCAGCTATATATAAATATTCTAAACATTTAAGGTGAAGTGAAATATAAACACTGCCTTGGCCCTGGGCATAACTGTGCAACCCTGATGGACCAGAAGCTCAGGAGATTAAAGCAAGGGATCAGTTTATTCTAGGATGTTTTAGACCAGCCTAGACAACACAGTGAGATCCTGTCTGTTAAAAGAAGAGAAAATGATAATGATAATGCTTTTCCTCCATAGAGTTTGTAATCTTGCTGTTACAATGGAAGGCATAAAAATAATACCTAATGACAAAATATAAAATATGTTTAAATAGCACATATATGCCAGAGACCTTAGGTATGTTAAGACTTCTAGTAGATTTAATCTTCATAAGTCTACCATTTAGGCAGATGCAATTTTACTAATAGGACAACTAAAGCATAGAATAATAGAGGTTTTGTTTGTTTGTTTGTTTGTTTTTGTTGTTATTGTTGTTTTTTTCAAAATATGAACAAAACCAGAAGAAAAACCACACAATTGAGATTTAAATTACTCTTAAATGATAGATTATGCTACAAATGACCTAAAGTTAATTTATATGATTGAATCCTAAAATATACTAACTTATCAACACATTCAAGAGTTTTATAAAAATATTCATCCAGGGCTGGAAAGATAGCTCATGAGCTTAGTGTACTTGCTGCTGTTGCAGGGGACAATTTCCTGAGTTCAATCTCCAAGACCCACATGGCAGCTTACAAGGCACCTTAACTCTAGTTCCAGGTGAGGCAATGTCCTCTGCTAGCACAAGGCTCATACATGTTGCACATAGACATGCAGGCCAAACATTCATAGCCAAATAATAAATAATTCAATTCAACAACTTTAATTTCACTTAAATCAAGTGTTTTCTTTGGCACCATGCTTCTTCTCACCCCTTAACCTTGAAGACTTTACTGACAGCTTCCTGTGAAGGTTTCCCTCAGAAGGAAGCCAATGATACCACACGACACTGCCACTCCATTAGGGCTGTTGTACTCTTATATCTTTTTTGTTCTCATCCTTCTTGTACAATTTTGCCCAGTGATATTATGAAATTCACTTTTAAATCACTTGTACATGTGATACATGTATATATCATGTAAGAATCATGACTAGTTCCAGATATAAGCAAAATATGAAGTAGAACATGCCTACTGAGAACACAGGGACAACTGCCTATTTCTTTCACTCCCCATAGTATATTTCAAGCCAAATATACTACATCCATAGCTACCATTAAACACACATATAGTTAGACCAACTCTTCATTCAGTCAAATGGAAACCCTCACATCAACCTTGCCTTAAATAGCAAGGTCTAGACTTCTCACCTAGATCTACTACTCTGCCCTGGGTAATATTGTTTCCAAATCTCTATTATTGCTTCTTTATCTTTTCTATAAATCAGTATTTATCCCTTTATGTGATTGAAAGTGCACATTTCCTTTAAGAGTCACTGTTCATTCCTTATTTCCTAAATCATTCTATGCAAAAGCCTAGGTGTCTCAGTTTTGTTTTCTTCCTGTGCAGAGATACTATGACCAAGGTAATTTTTATAAAGGAAAATGTTTAGTTGAGGCTGGATTACAGTTTCAGAGGTTTCATACATTATCATCACGATGGAAATCATGGTAATGTGCAGGGAGACATGGTGCTGGAGGATCTGAGTGTTCTACATCTTAATCTGAGGGCAGCAGAAAGAGACTGTGTGCCACATTGAGCATAGTGTGAGCATAGGAGACCACAACGCCTGCCTACAGTGACATATTTCCTCCAACAAGTGCCACTTCCCATTGTCCAAGGATTCAAACACATGGGTCTATGGGGGTTATACCTATTCAGAGCATCACACTACCCTTGACCCATAATTCCTTTTGGTGTCTTTCCAGATGACCAGTGTTCAGGCTAAAACTGGGTAACACAGAGTCTGTATAGGGTTGTATATTTAGTTAATTATAGATGTCCTAACTTTGAGAATTATATATTTTATGGAAGCTTCTGTAAAGTTAGAAGAAGGGGTTCTGTTCATAATTTGAAGCTCTGCTGGAAGTTCTGACTCCAGAGGCTTATCTTCTTACACTCTCACAACTGTTGTTCCTAGCACAAAGTCTTCAAAACTCTTGTAAACAGCAGCTATAGTGTCACCCACCTCTTCTGCTTCTCCCAATGTTACAAATACCTAATAAAAGGAAAGGAAGGAAGAAAGAGGTTAGGAAGGAAGTGAAGGAGGAAGGGACAGAGCAAATGAAGGAGAGGAGAGAAGAGGGACAAAAATGAAAGATAGGGAGAAGAAAAAAGGACCTGAAGGGAGAGGAAGGGAAGAGAGGAGGCAGGTATTTTGTTCCTGGTTTGAAGGGATACAGACTACCCTTATGGGAAGGCATGATGATGGAAGCATGCTGAAGCTGTGAAGCTGATTACAGTCAGGAAGCAAAGATAAATGAATGCTGGTGCTCAGCTCACTTTCTACTTTTATAATTTTTAATCAGTCTGAATGTGACATGACTCTCCACTCTAGAAACAATAAATGATGAGCTTTGAAAAGGGCCACATAGTTAAAAATACATCGAGGCCTAGAAAATCTAGCAAATAGAATCCTCAAGTCCTATATATACTTTAAAATATTAATAAGAAATCAATGTACTTTAAAATATCAATAAGCTTACACTGGTATCCTGAGTACTGATATATTCTACTTAGAAATGACCTATAAATTACTGTGTTTTTAAAATAGATGACATTGGCAACAGGGCAACTCTTCTATATGACTAAAATTAGGAGTCAGACTGTGGAAATATAAGACCACTGGGCTGGATAATTGACCAAGAGACACACGTGATGCTGGGTCTTAGCTGCAAAGGATGAATATAAATGCACAGAAAGAGAAAATGCTGGAAAAAAGATACAAACATAGAAGATGAAATCTTGTGGCCATTAAATTCTGAGAACACAAAGCCAATAAACAAGCAGTGCAAGTGGATGGTTATTACCAGGGGTGGCAAGAATCTCTGTGAGGCAGGAATCCTCTTGTCTCTACATAAAGTAGCTCTGTACAGCTCAGGGACCTCTATAAACAACGCTGATGTGATAAGACAACTGATATATATTGCCTGAAGACTCACCATCTGTTACAACTTCAGGGAGTGTATGAAAAATAATCACAAAAGTAGCATCAGAAATCACAACATGTTCAATACCTATTCAAGTATCTGTAGAAGAGGGGCACTGGAGAATGTTAAGAGTGCACAGTACTCAATTATTTGACCATATTATCTTCTGAAGGACATTTTCTTCATTTAATTCTACTCTCTTTATTAAAGTCTTCTCCCTATATTCACCTTCTTCAATAACAAAATATTAAGTGTGCACTCTATTTCAGAAACTTTGCTAGATAGTTCACATGATTCTCATTAATTTTGCCATTACAAATATCCCACTCGATACTCCTAAAAAGCAGTTTATACAACCAATGGGTCTTAAAGTTTAACAGCACAGGATGATTCAATGGTGTAAACTTTTGCAAATTCCTTTTTTTCTTCATCCAGTTTCCTCATTTGCAACCTAAGAATGGTAGTAAGATGTATATCGCCTAAGCTTGTAACAAATACTTGAAAAAATACATAGAGATAATTTGGAAACATACCTGATTCAGAGTAGTAATTTAGTAAATCTTCAGTATTACTTTTAACATAATTTTTAGGTAAATCTTTCAGAATTTTCCATCATGTACCCCAGCCCCACTCATCTGCCAGTCCTTTCCATATCTGCCCTCTACCTTTGCAGCTTCCCCACAAAGCTAATAATAATAATAGTAGTAGTAGTAGTAGTAGTAGTAGTAGTAGTAGTAGTAGTAGTAATAGTAATAGTAATAATAAAATAAAAATGAAAATTAGCAAAAATCTTTTTTACTCAGTGTGCATCTTCTCTCACTGAGACCAGATCAGGCAGTCCTATGCTGTATATGTGTCTGGGGCCTCATATCACCTGGTGTATGCTGCTTGATTGGTGGCTCAGTGTCTGACAGATCTTGGGGATCCAGGTCAGTTGGTGCCACCCTGCTCCTCAGCTTCTTGAGGCCCTAGAGAGTGGCAAGGTCTGATGGGGTGGAGGTGGAATTGTGGGGACATCCCCTTGGAGACAGGGGTAGGGAGGTATGGGATGGGAGGGGTCAAATGATAACTGAGGGCAACCATATTGGCTATTCTCAATCAACAGTTCTCCTCTTGGGTTTCCCTTGAAACTTCCAACCAATTAGGGCAAATGAAAGATACCACTGGACAATCTCTCTCTTTTGAAGACCCATCTGGCCAAACTTAGCCATTCCCAGCCTCTGTTTGGCCTTTGTATATGTAATCCTAGGGAACAAGTTTCTAAAAAATAAAGAAGTTTCTAAAAAAAATAAAGGTGATTATATATTATTCCAAAAGCTACAGTGATTTAAAATAGATTCCTTCAAACTAAAGCCTCCAGAGTTAATAACTTGTCTTTAGTCCCAGTTTCTCTGAATTGATGCCATGTCCTGTAATACATTCTTTGGCTCACTTGAAAGCCCCATCTTCAGGAAATCCAGGTCCCACACATTCTCCAAACTTAGTGAGATAGTCTAGTCATTTTTATAAGAAGATAAAATATTAATTCATATATATGTTATTTATATAAGTAAGACTGTTCTTATAACTGTTCTCAGTAAGATTAAACAGAGATGAAAAGAAAGAAAATGGAGCTGGGAATACATGTCTATACTAATGCTTATGAAGATGCAACATGATGTGAACCAAAGGCAATTACTGAAAGATGTGTTCTTCCTTCCCACTGTATATCTTCTTAGTGGGTCCCCACTGGTGGTGGTGGTTTTTGGTTTTGGTTTTATTGTTGTTGTTGTTGGTGGTGGTGGTGGTGGTAGTGGTGTTAATTTAGTATCCAGCTACTTTGATGAATGTTATAGAATATATTTAATCTCAACTGGGGATTTCTACCCCACCTTTGATCATTCAGTTCCCAGATAAAAGACAAACAATATTTATATGTATAATGAGCCTTTAATACTATTTAAAGCACCAGAGCTGGGCCAATATCTACCTTGTAAGCTATTAGAATCTACTTTCCCATCAATAACCCCAAGTTATGAGTAGCCATGTTCTTCCTGAGCTGTACTTCTTCCAATTGTCCAGCCCTCTTGGCCATGTTTCCATGATTCACCTACCCCATGTCATGTTCTCTTCTCTCCTGCTTATCTTCCTTCTTCCTCCTCCTCTCCTCATAGTCTCTCCTCTGAGCCTAAGCCTAGGAAACTCCACCTAATTCTTTTTTGCCTAACCATCTTTATTCAATCAATGGTTTTAAATTAAAGGTTATATACCATCACTTTGTATACCTGGGATTCTCCTGTCCTTGGAGGCAGCCGGGCCTTGGGGCCAGTATATAGCATTGCAATACATAGAAAAAGATCTAACCTCGACAGCAGAAGGTGATTACCAACTTTAGAAGTTCTCTGGTAAAATTTTGTGGTCGTTATATATACTCTCATATTTGTGTATAAAGATACTTTACTTCTGCCTTTTCAATTTGTATTCTTTTGATCTCCTTTTGTTGTCTTATTGCTCAAGCTAAAAATTCAAGTACTGTATTGACTAAATACAGAGAAAGTGGACAGCCTTATGTTGTCCCTGATTTTAGTGGAGTTGCTTTATGTTTCTCCCCATTTTATTTGATGTTGGCTTATCACCAATGGCTCAGGTACTAAGATCAACAATTAATAAATAGGACCTTATGAAACCGAAGAGCTTCTGTAAGGCAAAGGACACAGTGAAAATGACAAACTGGCAGCCTATGGAATAGGAAAAGATTTTCACAAACTCCATATCTGACAAAGGGATGGCATCCAAAAGTATAAAGAATTCAAGAAGCTAGACAAACCAAATAACCCAATTAAAAATGGGGAACAGATCTAAATAAAAAATTTTCAATAGAGGAATCTTTAATGACTGAGAAGTACTTAATGAAATGTCCCACATTCTTAGTCATCAGGGAAACACAAATCAAAACAATTCTGAGATTCCAATTTACACCTGTCAGAATGATTAAGATCAAAAATACAAGAGTCTGCCCATGCTGACAAGGATGAAGAGCAAGGGGAATACTCCTCCATTGCTGGTGGAATGCAAACTTGTAAATCAATTTGGCACTTTCTCAGAAAAATGGGAATGTATCTACCTCAAGATGCAGCTATACTTACGAATGTTCATCGCAATGAGTTGTTAGGCTAGTTTGAGGCCTCTGACTTCTGCGACAACAATGCTGGACCTTCATGGAGACTCGGAGATATCCTGCTGTTGCCCTGAGTCTTGAGGAATTCTGCAGCTATGGATCCACAGGACTGGCCTCTGCATGAGCTCCTGCAGCTCATAGAGAGGGAAAATGTTGGGATGAGCCAATTCAAAGCCTGAGTGGTAGTTGAGCTGGTCAGTCTGCCAGCTTTCCCATGACCATGCCACCAGAATCTTTTCTCCTGCTGGCCAGGTGAGGGGCAGAGCCAGCTCTTCCCACATGCATCAGCCAACAACAAGTGAAAGGTCCAGTTCTCTGCTCTCTCATGCCCACACCTCTGGGTTAGCTTCTCTATACCTTTCCCATGCCCATGCTGCCAGAACTAGGCGAGGGGCCAGATCTCCCACACCCAGGCCATTGTGTCTAGCTCTTCCACACTGCTCAGGCAAGGACTAGGGCCAGCTCTCCTGTGTCCATATCGCCACTGACATGTGGAACAGAACCAACTCAGTGCACCGCTCAGGCATCAACACAGTTTCAGGCTGCAGTACAGACCAGGGATATTTTCATAGCTTTTGTGGTAATATACTCACAAAAAGCATCACAGACCCCGGCTGCAGCAGCATTATAGTCCCAGACATGGCTCTTGGCACAGCATGGCACCACTATTGTCTCTGGTGACTGTGCAGGACTCTCACATCAGGCTACTTATCACCACTGTGGTTTCTACAGTTCCACCTCTCTTCATGGCCCACAAGCTGTTCAGTTTCTCCTTCTCTCCCACCACTCTACCACACACTTGCTTGCTTCTGGCAGGACCCCAAATCTTCAGTATTATTATCCATGATTCTAAGGTATACTGTGAACTCATAACCCATGTCCAGATCTCAAAAGCTGAGCTGTAATCTTCGAAGTTCTCCATCACAAAGAATGTTTGGTTTTCACAGAGATGTAATACCTGGATCTCCACACAAGGAGAGACCTGCCCCATTTCCTCCCAGATTCCAGGAAGAATGCCCATATGCAGCCTTAAGCTTTCAGTTTCAATATCTACCTGTCCTGCCCACAGAAATTTTGTACTTATCTGTAGGATAGTGGATTGTGCCACCAGACAGAAAAAAACTTGGTAAGGTCATGTGGATTCAGAAACTCCACTACTCTCTTATCTAAGAACAGTAGGTGTTTCATCTACTTTCGACCAGATTTCTGTCTTGGAACACATAACCATGACACCCCATGGAGAGGACAATGACAATCAGTCAAGTAGGGGCAAAGCCTGAAACCCCTCCACATGCAGATGAGGCATCCTTAATATCTCAGACCAAACCAATAGAAAGCATTTGCTTTTAAACCCCCACTCACCTTAAAATGTATATAAGACCTGTCCACAAGGAATAAAATGCATGAGTTAGTTCATCAAAGATCTTTTGAGAGTATCTGTCTTATAGAGCTGTAACACTTTGGAGAATTCTCTCCTGAAGCTTTTGTTGCTGGAAGCTGCTTGAGCCTACCCCAGTCACTTCCAGCTCAGTGGCTCCAACCTTGGCTCCTAGCGACCCTGGCTCCCACTGGTCCACTGAGCCCTGTCGGTCGCTATGGTCCTATTGCCTGCCGCTGACTCTAGAACAGCAGTTTCTGGAAGAGACCCGGCAGCCTGCCTCGACCGAACTCCCTCTCCTTTTCAGAGAGCTCAACTCTAGCCACTGCAGCTGGGCCAGGATCCTGCAGATTCTCAAAGATCGCATCTGGCACACAGACTCACACTTATCCAAGGGTAACCCTATCCAGCCATTGGCTGGCTAATGGGAGATTTAAATTACCTGGCTAATGTGGATCAGGCCTCCTACAAAATGTTTATTTCAAAGGCCCCACTGTACTGGCTAGTATTCTGGCAAAATAGAACATGCATTGGCTTTTCCCTTTGCTTAATTCTGTTCCCTTCACCATATCCTCACAAGTGTCATCTCAGTATTTCTTTCCAGAGGTCCTAACCTTAGACAATACCATAGTTCTGTTCTGTTAGCTTATTTCTTTAGCCGTGTTACTGAGAGGGAAAATCTCTTTCAGCTCAGTATTCTTAGAAACTAGCAAGTTGTAACTAAATGGAAAGTAATTAGGCCTGAATTAAAATTAAAATCAGTTTAGGGAAAATTAAATATTAAAAAATATGGGCAGAAAATTTGAACAGTCACAAAAGCAATTATTATATTTCATTTTTAAAAATGCTTCCTTTGCATGAAGCAATATTCATGAACCACACAGGCACTTGTAGAGGAAGTAAATTTTATCAGCAACTCAACACTACACATAGTAGAATCCTCTAGATTACTTAACTGCTGCAGCAATGGTTCTCTTTCTTCTCTGTGCTTGCACTGTACTTGGACAAAGCAAAGAATGAACAATGTATGTACGACATCTGCTGGCTCACAGATTATGTTACATCCACCTTGCAGTAAGGCTGAGGCACAGGGCTGGGCATCCTGGGAAGTCAAACCTTTTCTTATGTTGTGCCTTGCACAAAGATTAACAGGATTCGATTTGTCTGTGCTGAGAGAGTGGGCGTTATTAATTTGCCGAAGATGCCACTTGTGATGAACAGAGCAGCCCCATTCCTTGAATCTTTTGATTTATATTGTCTCCAGATTAATCAACGTTCATCCAATTAAATGCTCTGGATCTGGGCCTCCAGCCAATTCCATGTCACAGACCGTGATAAGACCTATTAGCTGTAAGGCTTAAGTTAACCAGGATTGGACCCAAGGGAAGTAGATTGCCCACATGAACCACCTCCTTCCTACTTCTGCACCAACTTGCTAAAAGCTAAAAAATATTATTATTTTACATTGCTACTCCCACACTCTGCATACGAAAACCAATTCTAAGTAGAAAGTTGAAGATTCCATAAATTTGCAACTACTGGTAAGTCAAGTTTAGAGGTTTATAAATCTATGCAAATATTTCTTAGTGTTACACAAAGTTGTACAAGCACAAACATTTACAAGTAGGAAGACACCCCTAAAAAAGTAGTAGAAGAATATTACCCACCATTATTACTATAACATGCTCTGGAGATATACACTATCTACCCAGCTTAAAAACATCCTGAGAGAAAGAAAAACTGTTTTGTTACTAACAAAAAGCAGGATGAAAAGTGAACTTTATCTGTATGAGTTGTGTAGTAAATTGTTTCCTAATCTTGGTTCATTTGTATAGCCTTTAAAATTTAAAATGGAGATGGTTTAGATGTTGGGTAAACCAGCAGGAAAAATAAAAGTCAAATGGAAATCCAGAAAATATTTTTTGAGTATGTCCAGCTTCTTAGAGATGCAGGAGCAATCGAGCAAAGCTCAGCATTAATCTAAGGCACAGGGTGCTGAGCCTCTGCTCCTTTGTAATGGGCTAAACTGTAGGCCTTCCTTTGAACTCCAAATCCTGAAAAATAGAAACTGATGAAAGGGTCAGTGGAGTTAATCACCATGGCAATCCCGGCAGGTTTACCCTCTTCACTCTTGGACACGTGTCCATAGGTTGAGGTTAACACTGGTATTCAATAAGCATGTGTCCACATTCCTCATTAGCAGAGGCTCATAAGCATTTCTGCATATGTTATCACTGGGGATGTCAACAAACCCTTAAGCATTTTGAATTTCCTTAATAAACATGAAAAAAATTTTTCTTGAATCATGATACTGGAAAAGATATCTTTATTAGTTTTCATATAGCACGTGAATTCTCTACATTAGAATACCAGACTTTATTGAATGCAGTTCAGAAATGGGCAGGAGATATTTCTGTATCAAGTTACCTCTCTGTTCTTTGCATTCCACTTGATATACAATGACTTGGGATTAACCTCATGACTACAGAGCTTGCCATCAATGGTTGATTAGTTAGAATATGAGACAATATTTGCAATTATCTGCTATGGAACATGTCATAAATTCATAGAATGGTAAACTGATCCAAATAGGTATGCACATATTAGTTTTTAGTTCTTTATATGTTTCTTACCTACTACACTGTCATGCTTCCTTACTTATTATTCTGACTAAACTTTTAACTTAAAATCCTTCTTAAAAATTACTTTCATTGCTTCCTAACCTACATAATCTCCTGAAGAAAAGATGTCATATCTATCTATCTGCATCTATCTGTAATCTATCTATCCATTGAAATGGCTGCTAACATTATCAAAGCTATTTGAACTATGGCCTTTTATCACATATTTATTTAGTGTGTGTATGTCTATGAGAACATCTAAAATAGAATGACTTGATACTTTTCCAAATATAATATGATATTAACTGTAGTACTTATAATGCAACATATATATACTCACCCGATATATTTTGCCCATTGGCCCAAATTTCTTCATTTTTAAATCACATATTAACCATTCTTATACATTCTGTTGCTATGAATTTAGCTTTTTATTTTTTTTCATTACACAAAATGAGATCATGTTCCAGGTTTTGTTTGTTTGTTTCTGGGTTTAGCTTTTTTCACTTACCACAGTGTCTTCCAGACTTATGTTTATCATTGTGAATGGTAAATTTCTTCCTTTAAAATGCTGTTTTATATTTTTCTTGTTTATACTCTGCATTTTTTGTCCATTCATTGATATATGGGCATTAAATTGTCCCCTTATCTTGTCATTGTGAATAATGCAACAACTAAATTACTACATGTGTATACACATTGATAAATTAGCTTCTTTTTGACATATTCTCAAAGAGGGATAGCTGCTGATTTCAGTTCTAGTTTTAGCTTGATGGGAAAAGTGGGGAAATTCCATTAGGTCTCACCCTCATTAGCCTTATTATCTTTAATAATAGCTAATAATAGCATTACAAGTATATGCTAATTGTGGCTTTACTTTATATTTTCTTGATAACTAATGATGAAGACTATTTTTCATATCTATTGAATTTTTTGTCTTGAGAAAATTTTCTTATCATATCTTCTGTCATTTTTATATTAGGTTACTTTTTTCCTTTCATTGACTTGTGGCAATTCATTATAGGTTTTAAATATTAATTATGTGTCTGATGTATAGTTCTGCATATGTTTCTCCCAATCTATAGTCTGTTATTTTCATGCTGTCCTTTGTTTCCTTTGCTTCTGAACCTTTTTAGTGTTACATATTCCAAGTATTGCTGGGTCCTATGGCAACTCTTTACTTACTTTTTTGAAGAACTTTTTCCAAGGTGTCTATACCATTATAAAATTTTCTAAAGTATGAACTTGTTTGGTAAATTTTATTTGTCTTGCACAAGACCAAAGTCTGACCAAGATATTCAAATTTCAATAGTTGTCAAATCAGTACTGTACAATCAGTACAATCAGTACAATCTCTCTGGATTAGACCCAGCTTTTAATTTTTTTAAAATTCCCTGAACCTCCTCTTTTGATTTTTTTAGAAAGGACTAACTATATAGCCTTGAACTCACTATTAGCCTGGTACTCACTATTAGAACAGCCATATTTATAACAGCCAGAAGCTGGAAACAACCCAGATGTCCCTCCACAGAGGAATGGATACAGAAAATGTGGTACATTTACACAATGGAATACTACTCAGCTATTAAAAACAATGACTTCATGAAATTCGTAGACAAATGGATGGATTTTGAAAATATCATCCTGAGCGAGGTAATGCAGTCACAAAAGAATGAATATGGTATGTACTCACTGTTAAGTGGTTATTAGCCCAAAAGTTTGAAATACCCAAGAGTCACTTCGCAGCAACAGTAGGGCTGAGTGGGAGGTCCCAGGTGGAGGGCTTAGAGAAAGGATTGAAGGAGCTGAGGGAGTGTGCAGTCCCAGGGAGGTAGCAACAGTGGCAACTGGCCTGATCCCCCAATACTTCTGGAGACTGATCCACCAACTAAAGAATACACATGTAGGGACCCATGGTGCTGGCCACAAATGCAGCAGAGGAGGGTCTTGTTATCCGTCAGGGGGAGGAGAGGCCCTTGGGCCTGAGGATGTTAGATCCCCCAGTATAGGAGAATGACAAGGAGGGAAGACAAGAGTGAGTGGGTGGGTGGGAGGGTGGGTTGGAGAATATCCCCATAGTGGCAGGGGGAGGGCCAAGGGAATGAGGAGGTTCCAAAGGGGAGATCTGAAAAGGGGGAAACATTTGAAATATAAATAAAATATGAAAAAAAAAAAAGAACAGGCTGTACTTTAACTTACAAATATCCACTTGCATTGCTTCTCAAGCATTAGAATTAAGGTCCTAGGTCAAACCATAAATGATTGATAGAGAAACCTGAAGCTTCAGATAAGAAACAAGCAAACATAGAAAAACACAAAGAAAACAACCGGAATAAACTTTGCTGAAAATACAAACATGTACTCAACCAGTAGACAATTCACAGCACTGATTTTTTTCATCCATGACAATTTTCACTGTCTTCATGATTCTGCTGAGTTCACAGAAAGTATCTTGTCATTCGAATGTTAATTTTTTCCCATTTCAAAAGTAGTGATCTGTGATCAGCATAGATTTTTTTAAATTCATGTTTCAATTAGACTATTGTATAATTAGAGCTAGTCATTTCTACAAAAACAAATCTAATTTTCAAACTGCTTCAAACTTGAAAACAGGAAATGAAAGAGGCATATTTGGTTGAGATTTAAGTTTATAACTACTCTACAAAATAAAGGAATACACTATTGAAGTATGATTTTCTATTAATGAGAAGTCAGTACTAATATATAGGACTGCTTGTTTGCTTGTTTAGTGGTGTTGGAGATCAAACACTGGACATTTATGACTGGGGTATACCCCATGCAAGTCTTGAGAAATTTTACATTCCCAAACAAAGTAAATATATCACTTTGCAGAACATGGCTTCCAAAGCAGCTGGCCCTGTAGTTTCCAAGTTAGGTGACATGGGGCAGCAAAGCATCAGTAATCTAGTTTCTTGGTAAGATTGGGCCATTGATACAATTAACAGATTCACTTTTTTATCAGTAAGTAGGTGAGACTGTATTCAAAGCTTATTGTTCACTATCTAGATCTTGAAGACATAATACTGAATAGGAGCCAATTATTACCACTAACTAGCTCTACTGGCATTATTCAGATGGTGAGGGATATTCTCTGAAAAAAAAAATGGTTTCTTCCAAAATAGGTGTTTAATGAGCTAATTCCAAACTCTGGAACCGTATCAAATAAGAGAATAGCTAATCAATAAGAAAAATACTATTTCTGTTATAGTGGGTATTTATATAATGTCTGTATAACTTATCATTTGCCTTTACACATGTGAGTCTTTTCATAGACTGCTTTTCTGTTAATAAAACTTAGCTGAATCTAATTATAACTGTGTAAGTAGGAAAGACTCCACCTGTCTGTTTTTATAAAATAACTCAAGATGGCAGCTTTGTGTTAAAAATAAAAATTGAAATGATTCCATAATATTTAAACATTGAAATACCCATGAACCACTAAATACACTAATTTGGGGCTGGTGTGAACAATTAAGCTAATGATAGTATACAAATTGTAATAGATCTTGGGTACTCATATATTCCATACCAAGAATTTAATTAATTGTAAATTCAGTTTTATAAAGGATAGGGAGATGAAGTAAAGTATGCAGAAAGATGTGTATAAATCAGAGACAAGTAAGTCACCATGTGTGTGTGCAAAACTCCATGGGATTTTGTATACACATGGGCTTATGGAACTAATATTTCACAGATACGTAGAAAAAAATAGATTTATTTTCAGGACTTATGACAAGGACTCTAAAGCAATTATTTTCTTTGTTAAAATTATGGAGAAAGGTAGATTCTTTTCTTTCTTTTTTCTCTCCTTTTGAAAGGCAATTTTCTAAAGTGGCCTGGCTAAATAATTTAATCATGCTCGATCACCAAGGCTCCCAGCTTCGTGAAGACAGCAGTCAAGTAGTGCATCCTAAACATCACATAATTGTCGATTATATACTCCTTGATGTGATAAATGACTGTTTAAGATTCTTGAATAAAAAGCTACTGAGAAAATAGTTACTCAAGGTCTCGATTCTTTTTAGACATCAACGATGGAAAGGATGCTATAAGAGAAGTTTAAAACCAGAGAAATCAATATAATTTTTAGAGAAGTCCAACATGTTATTCCTTGAACCGCTGAATAACCTGAAACACAGTGTAAATGGAGCAAACCTTTTTCATATTAGTAAAACTTATTCTACTTATTTTCATCCTTGGTAATTTTTCAATTTTAATTAGACTGTCACACATTACAATTCTTTTGAAATGTTAGTAATTAAACAACAAGAACTTAGATGTTTTATAAATATTTTAAAACTAAAAACTGTTGGTGGGGTTCTTCAAGAATTTAAACCGTGGCATACATTTATAACATTCGCTTTGAAAAGTAACCCACTAATGAAAGAAACAATGACTCTGTCAGGGGTTGCAGCAAGAGAAGGCCATCTTTAACCCTGTTTATTATTATCCAAAAATACAGTTCTAAAGATGAATTAACAGGAGAAGAAAGCATATATTTGTTTGTTGTAAGTTTTGCATCAACTGAGATAACTCATACATATAGTCACAAAAAACAAGTTGTATGCACCTTTACGGTAAGTGTGAAGGAGCAAATAGTTGTCTAAAAGCATGACTGCCCAGCAAGTGGCATTTAATAGCCCCCAACTGCTGGATTCAGCAAGACCAAGCTGTGCATATTCTTCTGTCCCTTGACTTTCATATATAAGAGCCTTCCTTTCCTAGGCATAAGACTTTTGCCTGGCTATAAAAGTGTCATGATCTCTTCCAAGAAAGTGCCAGTAAAATATAACTTTTATGGCATGCTCCAAGAAGAATTGATAATGTAGTTTTCTTAATTTCCTTCCATTTAAAATGCTCAGTGTAACCAGGTATTCTGCAGACAGTGTGTTTGGGGCATCAGAGAAAAATTACGCAATCATAGAATGAAAGTATGTTCAAATTAATATTTGTCATCTTGATCTCATTCATTTGTAACACATATGTATACATGTGCTATATAACATGAACAAGGAGGACAAAGGAATCTTGGGGAAGGAAGAAGATACATCATGACCAATATTGTTATAGCAGTGAATTTCTGTTAAAGAGGAAGAAGGCTCAGAATAGACCTCTCATTTTCTATGCGTTGTGGATAAAGAGGCAAAAAATACACACCAGTCTGAACATAGGCATTTTGTCTACTGACTGAGCCTGTCATTGCAACAAAGGAAACTAACTCACTATGGTTACTTCAGTTAAAATACCTGAATATTTTTTAACTATGTCAAACCATACCTGTAAAATCGGAGGCAAAATTAAACTAACATGGGCTATAGTAACATGTATTTATATCAGTATTCTTTTAGATAGTGTTTTGGAATCATATCTATAGAATTATGAACAGTTCCAATTTAAAAAATAATTTAATTATTGAGTTAAAGTATAAAAACCAATATTGAAAAGTTCATATTATAGTGAAATGAAGAAGTATATTCTTTATACTCTTTCCATACTGATAGCATCACTTTCAAAGATATAATAGCTATCCAGAAAGAACATAAATATATAAGAATATGACCAAGAAAGTATCTTTTTTGCTGAATATTGACAAATAACATTATAACCACCTGTACTGGTAAAATTTCACTCCCCAATACTTTGCAAACATGATTTGTATGTTAATTTTGATGGTGGCAAATTTTATTATGATATACTGCTTTATTAGGTGACTTAGTTCCTTTCAATTCTATAAAATAGAAAATAAATAAGACTAAAAATCTATTAACAGTTTGCTACTTCCAGAATGCATTCTTGTACTATCTATAATGTAAATGTATAATGTAAATTTCTGGGAAGCATGAGTTATATGCATGAGACCTGAACAGTATGGGAGACCATGGATTCAACTGCTATTATTTATAGGAAAATTGGTAACTGATGTCCAAGATAAAACATTCTAATAAGTGAAATTGAAATTATACTGGTACTGTGTATATCAGACTTAGTACTTTCCAAGGAAATTGGGTCCTATGTTCAACAAAAGCAGAATCTGTCAATATACTAAGCATATGAGGTTTTAAAAAAAAAAAAAAAACAGTAGGAATAATTGTTCAGTAGCACCATGGCAAATTTTAACAAAAAAAAAAAAAATAAGTAAACCAAAATACTCTAAAAAGACTATAAGAAGGTGTATGCACCCCAACCTGTTGCCCTCCTGATAACTCAATTAATCTCCTCTCCTTTAGGTCTCTCTGTTGTGTCTTTTTGCCACTGTGGTGGTGTGGAGCTCTCACATTTAACAAGAGTGTTGAAACAGGCATTCCCAGGAACACCCAAAACAATCTTGAGTATTTTCTCACCATGTTAGTTGATTTTCTTCACTGTAAAATATGTCCAGTATAACCAGAGAGAAAGATTTGATTGGCTATTTGTTTTCATCCATCATGGAGGGGAGAGTATGGTGGAGGGCAAAGCAGCTCATACATTGGCAGCCGCTCATACATTGGCAGCCGCTCATACATTGGCAGCCGCTCATACATTGGCAGCCGCTCATACATTGGCAGCAGCTCATACATTGGCAGTCTGAAAGCAGAGAGACGTTGCTGGGGGTGCTGCGAGCTGGCTTCTGTCTATGCTTCCTTTCTTTCCTCATAGGTCTTCTGCCTACGAGATTATGTCACCAACAGGGCAGGCCTTCTACCATGAGTTGATTCTCTCTGGAAACATCTCGATAGGATAGCATTTTTTATTGATTTTACTATTTATTTGTGTGTATTTTTGTGTGTTTGTATAAATGTGTGCCATATATCTAAGAATGCCCATGGAGTCCAGAAGATAATGTATAATAACTTGAAACTAGATTCTAGATAATTATAAGCTACCTGAAATGAATACTAAGAACTGAACTTAGGTCCTCTGGAAGATCAGCAAGTGTTTCTAAAGACTAAACATCTCTCCCACCATGGAATATGATTTTTAAAAAAGTGCTTCACTAATATTTGTCTTTATACATCCCTCAGTGCAACTAATTTAGTGACAACTAAAGCAAACCGCTACATTTGTGTTCAAAAGATCTGTGAAATAAATAACACTGATCTCAAATCTCCATGTTGGCAGTTCCAAACAGGAAACTGTCATCTTTTGACAAAGACAATCTTCCAAGCACTTCTATTACTTTTATCTTGTCATTACACTTTACTTGCTGAATTTGGGACGGGTTCCTTAACTAGTATTAAGACCCACATAATTGGCACGGAAACCAGGACTCAAATCCTGCAGTATGTAGTTGAACCCCATGAGCATAACCAATACTGCATACTGGATTTGGATGAATACCAGTTTCAGTTTGTAATTGACATCTATTTATTAATAATCCTATCATCAGTCCAATTGAAATATAAGTAGAGTGTTATTAATCTCTTATGTCCTAAGTATGTTTTCTTTGTAGTTGATTACCTCCCAAAAGAGAATATATGCCTAAAAAGTGAAGGACTCTAAAATTACTTGAAGGGCATGTTACCCTTCCACAAGAGAAATACATACGAACGTTCTTGGAGAAAGGCAAAGGTCCACATTTTAAGGGTCAGGGGAAAATGCCTCTCTAAGCTCCAAAACCCGCAGGAAATCCATGATTCTTTATCCAATAGTGCAATCAGATGAGTAGTCCAAGTATCTATCACTCTAAATATACCTCCCTAACCACCAAGCAAAAATGATTAGTTAATCAAAATCTTCAGTCAGAAAAGCCCCCTAATGTGCTCATCACAGAAGTGTGCCTGTCCAACGCTAAATATATGCAAGTATTACAGTAATGTTAAATATTCAAGAGCATGAAGAGAGCTCATATTTCTTCTGTTTTATGCCAAATGGCATTCTATCAGAATGTTCTAAGTTCACCCCAGACCTAGATAATGTTTATATGTTTGTAAAGAATTAGTACTCTTTTTTATAATTGAAAAGTCCTTTATACAATACAACCTAATTCTGGTTTTCTCTCCTTCTGTTCCTCAAGTTCCTCCCCACTTCCTTTCCCATTTGCATTCATCTCCTTTCTGTATTTCACTAGAAAACAAGCAGGCATCTAAAGGGTAATAATGAAGTGTATAGTATACTAATAAAAGACAAAACAAAATCAAACACACTGTAATCAGACAAAACAGACAGAAAATTGTTTACACACTCAGGAGCCCCATAAAAACTCAAAACTGGAAGCTATAATATACACACAAAGGACTATAAGGCAAAATAAAATAAATGTTTCTAAAATATAAACCTAAAATAAGAAAATGAATAAAAGGCCTTGATACAACTTTAAGCAACAAGGAAGCTCATAAGACATTGAGTTCATTTGGTGTTGGCCATCTACTGCAGGACATGCAGCCTTCCATTATGAGTACTCTGCTTCCCAAGTGAGACTCTCTTGGAGGAGACTAATTTTTCATTCACACTCAGTTATCAGTGTAAGACACCTACTGGGTTAGGAATGGGGCTATATGTACAGTTCTACTTTCAGCTCTAGAAGCCCATTTAATGCAGATCCGTGCAGGCCCTGTGCACTCAGCCTCAGTCTCTTCGAGTTCATCTGCGTGTCACTCCTGTTTTATCTAGAAGACTTTGTTTCCTTGGGGTCCTTCTTTGCTCAAGTTCTTAGACTCTTTCTGATTTCTGAGCCATGAAGTGAGGGATTTGATGGAGCTATCCCATTTAGGTCTGAGCGTTCTCTCAACTCTCCCAAATCTCTTTAACGTCTGCAAGTTGTCCGGCTATGGGTCTCTGTATTTGTTAGCATCTGCTGCAGGAGAAGTATTCTTACTTTTAACCTGAATTGTTGAAAATTATTTTTAATTCTATATGTTTAGATTCCTGTTTTTTACTCATATGGACAAAGGTCATCACTTGCTTCTGAGGAAGGCATACAAGGCAGTAAAAGTAGAATTAAAACTAGACTCATTTGGTGTCTCTGCCTCTATCTTAATACAGACTGTTGAAGAAAACTGTTGAGTTAGAGGGGGAATCCCATATCCTTCCCAGGGCATGGACCACTGGGGAAGGCAGGATGCAGGCAGTTTGACCCCGTTCACCCCATGGCACTGATGGGGGCTGTATTGGGCTGTGAAAAGCTGTGGGACACTGCCCTGGGATGGGGGAGCAGGGCCTGGGGTCCTGGAAACTACAGGGAGCCTGCTCAGGGGTCTTCAGCCTGTGAAGATGCCAGGACTGCCTGGTTCTCAGTTTCTTGGGCATCCCAGACACCTCTGGATGCTGCAGAAGAGCTAAACATGGAGAGTGGTGATGAGTGAAACCATACCCCACTTTCTCAGGGAGGGCTTGAGGTTAAATACCTTTTGCAGGGAGGAATGACCGGGGTTTTAAACCTTAGCTCAACCAGAAACTAGGCTGCCTTTCTCTGTCCTACAGAAAACAACTGACTTTTATGCTCTGCTTTCCTGAAAAGAACAGAAAGATGATGTTGAAAGTATTTAACTGTAAATGCTGGTTCAAAACTTAAGCACTTCATAAAAGTATGAATCACAAGACTCTGTGCAAGAATATTCCCACATTAAGATGAAGCATGGCTACCTCCTGCAATATATCCTGGAAGTGCTAGAAATTCTTTTGTCTCTTCTCTAAGCTTTTCTTTTTCTTTCAACTTAATGAATGCATTTGAGTGATGGTGTTATATCCTTCCTGGCTCAGCTTGTCTCACTGTGTTGTCAATAAATGGTTGCTATTTTCATGTCTCTATGTATATATTTTATTCAATAATAAAAAGAATCAACTCTCAATAGTTCAAATGGATAAGCATCCTTTGAATACTGAAGCCCTTAATTATTAATAACTATACCAAAGATTTGTTTGTATCCCAACTTGATGTAACCTTACATAAACAAAATTTCAAAATTCTTAGAGTCTCAGTGTGTAGATGTTTCAGAGAGATGGTGGAGAAAATGTTCATCGTGGTCAGATAACTCATGAAAAAATAAAAACTTATTAAAGCTTATATGAATAAAAAGCAGCTTAAAAATGAAAGGTTCCCAATACAATATAAATGAAGGCTTAAAAACAAAGAAATGTAAGACATTTATTGAATACAATATTTCTTTTCAATGACTATTTTGAAATAATCTCAAAATTAAAGAAAAGTCAAAAAGTGTCATACAGAAAACTCCTATAATCATTTTGGTCATATTTGTAAAATTTTATAATCTTATGATATTATAATTTCTTCGCTATAACTATCTATACACACAAATGTGGATATCTATAATATAATTTTAAAGTTATTTCTGAATAAATTGTATATGTCATGCCTTTAAGCTGGTGGATTTTCTAAGAACAAGGATACTTTCTTCTGTAACAATGATAATCAGCCTTAGAGAGTTATTTAATTCTGGTTTAGTAGCATCATCTATTATACTGCTTGAGTCCCAACCTCAGAAAGGGTCTTATTCTTTCAGGTCTTTTTCTTCCTGTAATGGGTTCCAATGTAGAGACACATACTGACTGCTCTGTTAGTATTTTATGTTTGCTTCCAGCTGCAAAGCTAATGTGTTATCGTTCATCACGCAGCTCAGCTTTCCAGTCACTGAAATTGTAGTATTTAGTAAGTCCTAGATAGAAAGGTAGGAAAGCGATGCCAAACACTCACCTTAGCCTTTTCATTTTTGGCAAAGAATAATCTATCCATTGTTCTTTATATTTTGTTTTTCATAGTTATTTTGATTTTTTTATCAAGATACAAATACATCTGTGTATATATAAGTATACGTGTGAGTATGGTGTGTGCATGTGTTTTTGTGAGTGTGCACATGCATGTGGATGCATTTCAGTGTGTGCATGTGTCAGAGGTCAATGTCAGGTGTCTCTTCCTCACATATTCCACTGTATTGTTTGAAACACGGTCTTTCACTAAACCTGGGGCTCGAAGACTGGCAAAGATGTTTGGTCAATGAGCTCCCGAGATCTGTTTGTGTGTGCACCGTCTGCAGTAGGATGCAAATGTGTGGCAGTGCAGCCTGCTTTTATGTGGTTTCTGAGTAAATAACTCCATTCTATATGCTTACAAGGCAGGAGTGCCCACTCTGTGCTGCTTGGGTTATCTCTCCAATCATGGTGTGACTATTTCAATGCCTTAATATAACGTTCTAAGCTTAGCCATTGGAAACTCATACAGACAGGCTCTTCTATTCTTTTACCTTCTGTTAAGTTTCAGAGATTGAATAGGTACCACCAAAAAAAAAATATCACACAGTCTTGCTTTATAAAATTCTCTGTTTAATTTTAAGATATAAGGAATAGTGTGGGTCTTATAGTTTAGGTATCATCATCTCAGGAAACTGTTAACCAGAGAATATTGTATATGCATGTGGAGGCCAGTACCTGAAAGAAATTATGCCACTATGTTTTAAATATTATAAACACTATATTTCCTTATATTGCCATTGATAACACTTTTGTGAATCTCTTAGGTTTACTGTTGTCTGTGTGTCTTATATTGTGACATGTAAGCAGCCGTTGTCAGTAAGCAGCAGTGTCGGCTGTTACCACTGTTACTTGGAAATTTTTTTGCTAATACAACTGAGCCTCCATGATTTTATATTCTTGCCTATTTTACCTCCTTCATAGTTCACTTATTTTCTCATCATTTGAAATCCCCTGTCTCTAGGAGACTTCTGGATATTCCTCTTGTTGGAATGCTGACCTCGACAATACCTTGTCTATGTGCACAGTCTCACCACAAAACCTCCCCTGCCCCATGGCTTAAATATCACTGATACACCAATATTCCTTAAGTTGCATATCCCAATAGAGATATAAACATGTACTATGTAAGCTTAGATATAAAACCGCCATCTTTTCTTAAATGTCTAAGAATGGCCATTGATTTTATGTACTGTGTATTGCATATCCCTAAGAGTATAGCACTACAATAGAACATGATATGAATGTCTTCTCTTATAAAAATCATTTATATTGTCTCATCCATATAAACATCCAGAATAAGACATCTGGCTAAAAATGTTCTAAGGTTTCTCCTTACACTAAAAATCTGTGGCAATCTAGTCTGCATTTACTACATCATTTCTGTTTTAAACAAAACTGAAATTACAGTTGTTTTACTCTATTACTCAAATCTAGATATTAGTGGTAGATTTTAGAACTTACATAAGCAATTAGTGATAATTAGATGAAATTGCCAATTTGACTACATTTATCATCACTGTGAAAAATGAATGTATACCTGTACAAATGGGCATTCATGGTCACAGCCATGTCACGGATGCCTCAGCCTCTTGGGAATGGCATGGCTTTTCCTAGGTCAGGATCAGAAAAATGGGAAGGGTCATCCTCCTCTGGCACAACTACTGATATTGAGCAAATAAGCTAAACACAGTTCGTATAGAACATATCAACCACATCTTCCTCCTCCCATATAACAGTAACTCTTACTGTGATTAATCTCCCTCATTCAGCTGTATACAATAAACCTGCCTTTTGAGAGCTGTTTATGATAAAATCAATGACTTTCCCAGCTGCTGTCTATCATCAGAGCCCACAGCCCTCCCTCCCAACCCAGCTTTTCTGTGTGTCTATAACTGCTTTATTCCTAGGTCATCTCAGTTACGTCCATCCCTAAGCTATGCAGGTCACAACATACCATCATACTTCTAGGTGTGTCTATGAAGCTATCTTTAGAAAGAAACTGTCCTTGTTTATGGAAAGTACACTGTATTAGCTGGACCTTGAACTTATTAAATAAGAGAAAACTGAGCTAAGTACCAGCATTCATTGTTCTCTGTTCCTAATTCTCGACTGCAGATGCCATGTGACCAGATGACTCATGCTCCTGATGCCACGTCCCTCCTGTAATGATGGATTTTATTCTTTCATAAACTACAAGACAAAATAAACTCTTCTTTCCTTTAGTTGCCTTTGTCAAGTCCTTGGTCAATACAATAGGAAAAGTAACTAATATTTAAAAGTGACAGGAGAAGTGGGGCTGGTGATGTAACAATCCTACTGTATGGTTCATATGTCTTCAGAACTGTTTTGCAGGAGGAATGGGGAAAAGTGTGGAATGTTGGGGTTGGAAAGGCCTCTAAGTCTCATTTGGCCAATTACTCATTGGGCCACACTGTGCAATTTGGAAGACCAGAAAGAGAGAAACATATGCACTGGAAACCCAGCTGGTGATGTTTCAGAGGACAAGGACTTTCTGAGAACTAATCTAAAGGGTATTTTTGCTACATTCTGGAAAAGATTATGGCTACTTTCTTCCTCTATCCTGAGAACTTGAGGTTGGATTCAAAAGTTATTGACCATCTTATATTTTATCTGAAAGATCTGAAAAGATATCTTGAGAGTAAGGCCTCAGCTATGAAAGGCTCCACATTTAATTTGAAAGGAAACAGCCTTAACCAAAACATCACTGAAGGGTTTCTCAGCTCCAAGTAAATCACTGAGAAAAGTGTTTTTCCAGGTTCATCACACAGAAGCAAAAAGTGCAACTGTGGCCCATGTGGGCCGGGTTGCATCTTAAGTTTGCAATGGAACTCAGTAGCAAAGTCCATGTGAAACTGCTTAGCAGCCATGCAAGATTCAAGAGTGAGGGGATCATGAAGGCTTGGACCAAAGCACCAGATTTCCACAGGCAATATGAAACATAGTCTGAGCTCTGATAAAAAGGTTTTAAAAGACCACAGAATGAAGTGGTAAGAGCAAAGCCTAAATTGTGATAAGGAAACTAGGAGGTTAAAGACGTTGGGACAAAGGAAAGATGCACGCTCAAAGCGGAACATGTCCAAGAACAAGGCTGGACAGGTGCTGCAGGTGGTAGAGTTCAAGCGCTGGGCTAACCAAGTACTCTAGAAACCAGATGGTTCCATCATTGCCCTCAGAATTTGATGTTTTCCCTGGTGGATTTTGATCTTGCTTTTGTCCAGTATGTCGTTCTTATACTACTGTTCCTCCTTATTTGATTGGAATCTTTTATTACCGGTAATTGTTTTTAGAAAGTACACATTTCTTTTTTTATTTTTTATTTTTGTTCTTCATCTTATGGACATGTATACTGCCTTTATTTTTTGTTGTGACTTTGGACTTTTGAATAATTTTAAATCTGTTAAAACCATAGGGACTTTAGATTAAGTATATTGTGAATTGTGAGATGAAAATGAGACCTTGAGTCAGAGATAGAAAGTTGTATGTTTGTCTTGTCAAGTTGACAAACAGTGAAGCTTTGCTAACTAATCTTCAATGTTAACTTGATTAATTAGATTTAGAATTGCTGTGAAAATCCACTTCTGGGTATTTCTATGAGGCTATTTTCAGAAAAGTTTAGCTGATAAAGTAAGACCCACAATGAACATGTATTCATCACATAGGCTGGAGACAAATAATTTTTTTAAGAACAAAAGGAAAACTAAAAAAAAAAGAAAGTAAGTTGAACTTCAGTATTCACATCTCTCTCCTTCCCGACTGTGTACAATATGATGAACTGCTTTTCATTCCAGCCACTACTCTTTCCCCAACATGATAATCTTCATTCTCAAACTGTTAGGAAAAATAAATAATTTCTTCTGGCAGCTATTTTTTTGTCACAGGAAAAAATGAGTAACTAGTATAGCATTAAACATTTCTAAATTGCTTATCAAAAAATATCCTGGCAAAAGGCTAGAGAAATAACCAGCAGGTATATTAGCCACTTTTCTATTGTTATGACAAAACATCATGGCCTGAACAGCTTATTTAAAAAAAAGGTTACTGGGGTTTACAGTTCCAAAGGGTTAGAGTTCATGGCCATCCTCTGGACAGTATGACAGCGGTCAGGCAAGTATGGGGCTAGAAGAGTACCTGAGAGCTTACATTCTGTTCCACAAATAGGAGGCAGGGAGAGAAGAGACAGGAAATGTTATATGCTTGTGTACCCTCAAGCCTATATTTGGTGTCACACCTCCAACAAGGCCACATCTCCTAATCCTTTTCACAAAGTTCTACTAACTGAGCACCAAACATAAAAGAACATGAGCCTATTGGGTCTATTCTTATTCAAGCCACCAAAGTCGGTAAAGATATTTCCTACTGAGCATGTTGACCTGATGCCATGAATTGGATGCTCAAAGCCAACATTATTAAAGGAAAGATCAAGCTCCTATCAGCTGACCTCCACACATGGTCATGGCGCCTGCATCCCCCACTTGTTCCATACATACATACAGAAGGAAAGAAAGGAAGAAGAAAGAAAGAAAAAAAGAAAGAAAGAACATTTCCTTCTCAAAAAGAGGAAAAGAAATTTCAGAAAATATTTATCAGTTATTTCTAGAATGCAAATATAGACAAGGTTCATTTTAGGACATCTACAGATGAGCAAAGATTCAGTAATATATTTGAGCACATACAGTAAGGACAAAATTAAAAATTACACAAAACAATAATACCAATCACACTAGAATGTTTTCAGACTCTTTTGAAAAACAGAGTAAATGAAGGAATGTGTTGAACAATTGATGGTTCTTATTACTAAATAATAATAATCAAAGTAACCCTGTTTTTGTTCGACAGTTACTGTTTTGAGAAACTCCAGGATCTTCAAGATCCACCACCTATTTTTTGTTTGTTTGTTTGTTTTATTTTTGGTATATTCCACAAGTCAAACACATAATCTTGCTAAGAACTTCAAAATCAACAAAATTAAATAAATTCAACACTAGTTTTATCCAAACTAAAGAGATTATAATTAAAATGAGCCTATGATTAAATTGATTAATGTGTCATCCTTGGGTTTTTAGAAAAGTGTGATATAAATCTACAAACTGAAAGAAAATTCAGTGAAAGATGTCTATATTCCAAAAGTGATCAAACTTTAAAAAAATGACCAAATAATACTTTAAAGTAGATTCCAGTCAGGTAAAACAGATTACAGAGTTTGTAGCAGACAAACAAATGAAATGTCATTAGAGAACGTCTCTCTAAACATCTGAACACATTATTTTTCTTAAACACTTTGGTTACTCCTTTAGCAACAGACTCCTTTCCTAAAAAGGAATTGCAGAGAATTGAAATTCCACCTCTCTTTGGAAAAAAAGACTTCAGAATTGAGTCAAACTTGGTAAAAATCTACTTCAAAGATTCAAGATATGAACTTTTGTTTATAAGAATATTTTCCCAATTAGCCAACAACATTATTTTAGTAAGAAAATTGATAAGCAAGGGAATCTGTAAAAGCTACTCGTGACTGAATTCACATAACTAAGTTCTTGATGTCAAGGTTTTCTGCCCTCAGATAGAGAATTGTTATCCTTTCCTGACTAAATCTAAGACTTACATATCTGACCTTGATAGCCTGCGTTGAATACCTGTCAAACACAATCTTGCTTGTAACATTTTCCATTCTTTCTGCGTCTTCAACTTCATTCTTTCCACTGAATCCTTCCACTCAACCACCAAAGGATTAAAATCAGATCCTATTCAAAAGTAAAGAAGTATAAATCAGAACCTTCTGACCTTGCATATCCTAAATTACATTCTTTCTCTTCAATACCAGAGCTTTAAAGATCTTGAAAGACAAATTTTTGTGTCTCTTTTGATTCTGTCACTACTTCTTCCCTTGTAAACAACAGAGAATTTGCACTCCGATATCACTTTCACCAATCAGCCTACCCTATATCCTTCCTCTCATCCCTAATATACTTGTGAATCCATCAATTTCTGTATATTGTTCTTTTTTTTTTTTTGAAGGTAAAATTAGTGTTTTATTTTACTTAAACTAGTCCGGCTGACATTGGTACAGTCAAATATAAACATCTTTTACAGATATTAACATAAAAGTACTCTTGGTGGACTCCAAAGACATGGAGGAAATCAAAACACCTTAACAGGTGAAATCTTTTACTTTGTTGAGATGCTGTCTTACTATTCAAATATAGTACAGGCTGGTCTTGAATTTCTCACATATCTGGGCTACCCTCAAACTGTGATCCTCCAGTCTCATCCTTGAGAGCAGCCACCATACCTGAATGCATCTTTACACTTACTTGGCATGCTTTCAAACCTCACCCCTCAAAACACAGTGTACACCAAGATCCAAGCTTCTAAAAAAAATAATAATACAACTCTGGGTTGGTGTGGGTAAGGGTGTGTGAGTACATAGGGGAGAGGGTATAGCTCACTGTCTCCAGGACCCATAGTTAACACTAAAAAAGAGACAGGTTCAGAACAAATATACCAACACAGGGTCACAAATAGAGTTCAGGGGTTGATTAGTGCCCAGCATGTTCAAAGTCCTAGGTTTGCTCTCTGGCACCAAAAGAACAAAAATAAAAACATTATGCCGGCTGGTGGTGGTATATTGATTTTAGTCCCAGCACTCAGGAGTCAAATGTAACTAGGCAGATCTCTGAGTTCAAGACCAGGCTGGTGTACAGAGCTAGTTCAAGCACAACCAGAGCTACACAGAGAAACCCTGTCTTGATAAACAAATCAAACAAAACAAAACAAAACAAAAAAACAAATAATAATTAAAAAGTAAAAACAATATAAAAATCTTTGGAAGAAGGTAGGCGCTTGCCCTGATTTTAAGCCCAGTTGTTTAAGCCTCATATTTCACCTGGTGGATTCACAGAGTAGTTCAGGAATAATTCCCAGGCTTGTGGGGTGCTAAAATGCGCATGGCTTTCCCTAGTGGCTTCCCAATTTGCCTCCAAATCACTGGTAGAGAAGTTTTGCTGCAACTGCACATAAGGCTGCAGAGAGTCCTCCCTGAAGTTATGGAGTGGAGGAGCAGTGTTCCAAGTCTGGCTGTTCCAGGCTTGAGTACACCAGGACTGAGTGGTCCAGGCCTGGTTGCTCCAAGTTCTGTTGGTCCAGGTCTGGTTGTTCCAAGTTGGGTTGGTCCAGGTCTGGCCGCTCCAAGTTGGGTTGGTCCAGGTCTGGCTGCCCCACATTGGAAGGCTTCCAGATGCATTCACCAGATAGCTCTGGGGATAGCCGCAATGGATGCTTGGATAGTCCACTGGTGCTGAGCTCTTCTGAGTCAGACCTTAGCCAGTCTTCAACCATTGGTTTTTCTGCCACCGCTTGCACTTCATCCTTTGGTTTTGGAACCAGGTCTTAACCTGTCTATAGCTAAGGTTCAGAATGGTAAACAGTTCTTGCATCTGCTGGAGGCTGAGGTACTTCTGCCTCTGAAACCTGTCCTTGAGTGCACACAACTGGGCCTGAGAGAACACAGTCTGCATCTTCTGCTTCCTGGCAAGGACCTTGTTCTCTTCCTTCTTCTCAGGGCCCTCATCAGCCTCAGGACCAGACAGCTTTAGTTTGGGACTGGTAGAAGAATCAGGGCTGTCTTGAAGAGGTAGGTCCATAAATGAAGGTCGAGGAAAGGCGGTCTCTGCGCAGAGCAGCTCAGTAGCAGACATTTGTAAGCAAGAATAGTTTTCCTCAGGACGAAGAACCGCAGGCATTGGCGAGGAGTCCCCAGAATTCGGTGCTTCCTCAGAACTAGGCAGACTGTGGAGACCAGGAAGACCCACACTCATGTCAGTGTGATGGCGAGGGAACAGACGTTTTAAAAGTTTTGAGTAACAACAAAAAAGTTAAGAGTTTAAAACTCAGTGTCTAGAGGGAAAGATTTTAGAAATAAGAGTTAAGTGTCCAGATGTAAAATTATCCACAAGCCAGAATGAAGTGAACCTCAGTCTTCCCTCAGTCTTCTCAGCCTATCTCCTATATACTGTTCTTTTCTCATTTATTTTGCCTACCCCACACAATTCAATAGATAGTCTCCAAAAATTAACTTGGACTTTTTTATTCCTGTGCACATCTATCTATCTTTCTACACCCATTTTCCTTGGGAAATCTTCCTCAGTCAATATAATTATGACATTATTTCTAAATAGATAGCCCTCACACCATATATCCAACCTGACTTCTTTACTGAACATCAGTACTTAACATCCATCTAACTAGATTTGTTCACTTGTGTGGCCTGGAAACAGGAAATTCAGCATGTCTGGCATTTAAGTTTCCTCACCTTCTGTCTCTCATACTAATCTTTAAACAACTAATGCCTTAATGTCTCAAGCTTTAAACTCCCATGACCTCTTTCATATTTTTATCCTCACCTATCAGGAGACATCAGGATTGACAGCTGAGAATGTCTTTTTTGTGATTATTAATCATTCCATTTGTTTACATCTCAAATGATATCCCACTTCCTGGTTAGCCCTCCACAAACCCCCCCATCACACATCTGCCCTCTCCTCCCTCCCCTTTGCCTTTATGAGGGTGTTCACCCACCCACCTACCCTCTCTCACCCCACTGCTCCAGTATCCCCCTATGCTGGGGCATCAAACCTCCACAGGACCAAGAGTCTCCCCTCCCATTGATATCAGACAAGGCCATGCTATGTTACTTATGCATTTGGAGCCATGGATCCCTCCCTGTACACTCCTAGGTTGGTGGTCTAGTCCCTAGGAGCACTGGGTATTCCGGCCAGCTGATGTTGTTCTTCCTGTGGGGTTGCAATTCCTGTCTGTTTCTCCAGTCCTTCCACCATCTCCCCCACCGGGGTCCCTGAGCTTCAATCTGATGGTTGGCTACAAGCATCCACATCTGCATTGGTCAGTGGCTGGCCAAACCTCCCAAGGAACTGCCACACCAGGTTACTGCCAGAAAGCACCTCTTGACCACAGCAACAGTGTCGCAGTTGGTGTTTGCAGACATGATGAATTTCCAGGTGGAGGGGGTAGAAATAAGGGGGCAGTATCAGGAACTGGAGGGGATGTGAGAAAGGTACAGAGGGTCAAGAAATCAAACAAAAATATGTAGCAGCGGGAATGTGGAATTGGGGATAGCCACTGGAGGGTCTCAGACACCAGGGAAACATGAGGCCCCCAGGACACAATGGGGATGACTTTAACTGAAATGCACAGAGAAGGGAGAGATAGAACCTGCAGAGACCACCTCCAGGAAATAGGTATGGTCCCAGTTGAGAGATGGGGCCACCCATCCATCTCAAAAATTTTTGGTTTTTGTTTTTGTTTGTTTGTTTGTTTGGATATTTACTTCATATACATTTCAAATGTTTTCCCCTTTGGAAACCCCCTATTCCATTCCCCCACTCCTTGACTCTATGAGGGTGCTCCCCCATCCACCTACCTATTCCTGTCTTTCCTCCCTACCATTGCCCTACACTGGGGCATCTAACACCCTCAGGCCCAAGGGCCTCTCCTCCCACTGATGGCCAACAAGGCCATCCTCTGCCACACGTGGCCAGCACCATCGGTCCCTCGATGTGTATTCTTTGGTTGATGGTCCAGTCTCCAGGAGCTCCTGGGGGTCTGGACAATTGACACTGTTGCTCACTCCATGGGACTGCAAACCCCCTCAGCTCCTTCAGTCCCTTCTCCAACTCCTCCATCCAGGACCCCACGCTCAGTCAAATGGTTGGCTTCGAGCATCTGCCTCTGTATTTGTCAGGCACTGCCTGAGCCTCTCTGGAGACAGCTTATCATGCTTCCATCAGCAAGCACTTTCCAGCATCCACAAGAAAAATTTAGGTTTGGTGGCTATATATAGGCTGTATCCCCAGGTGGGGCAGTCTCTGGATTGGCTTTCCTTGAGTCTCTGCTCCATATTTTGTCTCAATATTTCGCCCAGTGAGTATTTTGTCTACCCTTCTAAGAAACACTGAAGCATCCTTCCTAAGAAGAAGGAAAAGATCCTTCCTAAGGAAGGAAGAAGAAGGTCTTCCTTCTTCTTAGGACCTCATAAAATTGCAAAGCCTCTGTAAGGCAAAGGACACTGTCAATAGGAGAAAATGGCAACCAACAGATTGGGAAAAGATCTTTACCAATCCTACGTCCGATAGAGGGCTAATATCCAATATATACAAAGAACTCAAGAAGTTAGATTCCAGAGAGCCAAATAACCCTATCAAAAAATGGGGAATAGAGCTAAACAGAGAATTCTCAACTGAGTAAACCTGAAAAACTGAGAAGCACCTAAAGAAATGTTCAGCACCCTTAGTCATCAGGGAAATAAAAATCAAAACAGCCTTGAGATTCCACCTCACACCAGTCAGAATGGCTAAGATCAAAAATTCAGGTGACAGCAGATGTTGGCTAGGATGTGGAGAAAGAGGAACACTCCTCCATTGCTAGTGGGATTGGTGGATCCTCAGAAAGTTGGACATAGTACTACCTGAGAACCCAGCTATACCACTCCTAGGCATATACCCAGAAGATGTTCCAACATGTAATAAGGACACATACTCCACCATGTTCATAATAACCATATTTATAATAGCCAGAAACTGGAAACAACTCAGATGTCCCTCAACAGAGGAATGGATACAGAAAATGTGGTACATTTCCACAATGGAATACTACTCAACTATTAACAACAATGACTTCATGAAATCCGCAGACAAATGGATGGAACTTGAAAATATCATCCTGAGCGAGGTAACGCAGTCACAAAAGCACAAACAAAGTATATATTCACTGATAAGTGGATATTAGCCCAAAAGTTCAGAACATTCAAGATTCACTTCAAAGACCATATGAAGCCTAAGAAGAAGGAAGACCACTGCAAAGTTTTTAACCTAGAGTTACTTTTATAACCACCCACTTTGTTGAAGTTGTTTATCAGCTGTAGGAGCTCTCTGTTAGAATTTTTTGGGTTTCTTATGTATACTATCATATCATTTGCAAATAGTGATATCTTGACTTCTTCCTTCCCAATTTGTATCCTTTTGGTGTCCTTTTGTTTTCTAATTGCTCTGGCTAGAACTTCGAGTAAGTATATTGAACATATATAGAGAGAGTGAGCAGTCTTGTCTTATTCTTGATTTTAATGGGATTGCTTTAAGTTTCTCTCCATTTAGTTTGATGTTGGTTTTTGGTTTGTTGTATATTGCTTTTATTATATTTAGGTATTGACCTTGAATTCCTGATATCTCCACTACTTTTAACATGAATGGGTGTTGTATTTTGTCAAAGGCTAATTTTCTCTTTCCTAGGTTCTTCTCCCCTTCTTTATCTTCAACAATATCCTCTCTTGCATAGTTTATGTATGATAGCTAGCTCAGACCCAACTGAAAGAGGAACTGCCCAGATCAGTTCCTGTTGGCATGTCGTGATTGTAAGTTGATGTAGGAGGGCCCAATTCATTGTGGACAGAATTATCCACCGAGCAGAAATCTTGGCTGTATCAAAAAACTAATATGAAACTGTGAGCAACATTCCTCCATGGATCCTGCCTTAAGTTCCTGCTTGCATCCATGCTGTGACTTCTCTCTATGATAGGTTATAACCTATAAAATAAAATAAACCCATTCTTCTCCTAAGTTGCTGTCATCATAATATTTAGCACAGCAACAAATTGAAACTAGAGTAATAGCTCTAAATATTCACTTTCTTGTCTAAAAACTGACATAGCCCTATACTAGTCAGAGAATAAACTCTGACTCCAGCCCTGTTACTCTTTGATGGTCTGCCTCCAAATGCTTTTGTTATGCTGCTTCCCACAGCTCCCTTGTTCTGTAACACAGAATTTTGAGATTCCCATACTCATTGGTCTTTTTATTGGATTATGCTATCCCCTCAATGTTGAATCCTCTATGCCCAGCCAGCTCTTCCATCTAAGCATGACCAGATTCTACCCATTCTTCAGGGAATTGGCTCAGATTCCAATTTTGTTGTGAAATACTTTTTAGTCTTTCAGCTGGAAGTAATCATTTTATAAAACCTAGGTCATTTTTCTTATATCATCTATGACACTGATCACTTTTGGTTTTGTATTCTTATAATTATTTTTGTTCAGATTCAACAAACAGCTAAGCGTCCACATGTACCAAATGGAGTGGTAGATAGAGATTAAAATGATTGTAATATTCTATGTTTAGAACTTCAAGGAGTCAAAGGTGAGTATAGACTTACTTGTCTTCACAGCAAAGGAAATAAGGCATTTGAATAAAATACAGTTGATTCCCATGGGATGTTAAAAAGTTGTGAAAACTTAGTTCATAAAAAAGATGGTGATAATTGGAATATTTTCAGGAAAACGAAAAAGTCAATATCAGTGTCAATTCATTACGACATACAGAAATTCTCAAAATATATGTGCATATAGTCTAGTCTATGCTAAGATTATCTAGTTCAGAATTATTTTATAACTTCCCTTAAGGACTAAAGCAATTGGGTGCTTAGAAATTAAATGTAGCCTTCCAGTTTCCATCTGTGGCTGGAGACCACTGCTTGGGCCACCAGAGCTTTATAGCCAAATAGCACTGGGAGAAAGATAGCCTCCCAGGAGTGTGGAGCCTCCTACTCAGAGGGATCCACCTGGAATACCCAGGACACAGGGACTGAAGAGTCAGCTTCTGGTTTCTTTCGGTGGCCAGGGAACAGATCCTGTGACACAGGGCTCCATACTCAAATAGTGACAGGAGAGAGCTGGTATACCAGGAGTGCCGACACACCTTCAAGCACAGGCAAGACTATCACTTCTTTTCAAATTCACTGGACCAAGAGAGACCCTTGCAGAGACATCAGAACACGGGAAACAAGGGACAGCTGGGGACTAGATCCTTCTGGTTTCTGTCCCCACCCCAGAGCTGACCCTGCACCACAGCTCTCCAAACTCAAATTCCTCTCAGAGAACTGGTCTTCAAGAAGTATTGACACCTAGGCTTGCAGGAAAGACAAGCCACAGTCAGCGAGAGTAAGACCAGCTAACACCAGAGATAACCAGATGGTGAAAGGAAAGCGCAAGTACACAAGGAACAGAAAGCAAGGCTACTTGGCATCATCAGAACCCAGCTCTCCCGCCACAGGAAACCCTGGATACCCCAACACACCAGTAAAGCAAGACTCAAACTTAAAATCACATCTCATGATGATGATAGAAGATTTTAAGAAGAAAATAAATAACTCCCTTAAAGAAATACAAGAGAACACAGGTAAACAACTAAAGCCGTTAAAGAGGAAACACAAAAATCCCTTAAAGAATTAGAGGAAAACACAATCAAATGGGTGGGATTACAAGAAAACACAATCAAATAGATGAAGGAAATGAACAAAACCACACAGGAACTAAAAATAGAAATAGAAACAATAAAGAAATTACAAAGGGAGATAACCCTGGAGTAGAAAACCTAGGAAAAAAATCAGGAGTCATAGATGCAAGCATCACCAACAGAATACAAGAGATAGAAGAGAGAATCTCAGGTGCGGAAGAAACCTTAGAAAACATTGACACAACAGTCAAAGAAAATGCAAAATGCAAAAAGCTCCTAACCCAAAACATCCAAGATATCCAGGATACAATGAAAAGACAGAACCTGAGGATAATAGGTATAGAAGAGAGTGAGGATTCCCAACTTAAAGGACAAGTAAATATCTTCAACAAAATTATAAAAGAAAATGTCCGTAACCTAAAGAAAGTGATGAACATAAATATACAAGAAGCCTACAGAACTCCAAATAGAGTGGACCAGAAAAGACTTAGAATTAGAACACTGGCTCCAGTGTTGGGTACTGATGCATCAGCTTTTCATCCTTGCCCAATTTAGCTTCCGAAATGTCAAGGGGATTTTTTGTTTGTTTTTGTTTGTTTTTTGTTGCTGTTGTTGTTTCTCTTATCATCAATCCTTTGTGTGTGTGACTATTCTCCTTCTGGGCTCATTTAAAGAAGTTTTATTGAGCCCTTGATTCTTCTGAAAGTTATTCTGGTTTGTAATGAGTTCTCTGTATGTGTTGTCTTTGAAGGAGAGGAAAGCCTAGACTCACCATTCTGCCAACGCCATTATGTTACTTACTGTCCTTGTCATGTCATAATATTAGGAGTGAGCACATTGGCACATGGCAAACATCCAAGTGTCCTTGATGAACTTGTCTCACTTTTTTCTCTTTTAAGTATGAAATATTAGAACCAGCAATGAAAAAGTTAAATCCCTTCATAAATAAGAATCATGTATTTTTCTGGAAATAATCATGTTCTCAAATAATACAGGATAAAAAGCAAACACATAAAAGTGGCATGAAAGGACCCTGGTCCTCTTTCAACTGTGATTTCTTTATACTCTGACTGAACAAAACTTGTATCTAAGCAAGGAATGGAATTTAAATTGAAAGGAATTTAGGAAAAATGGGGATTTTTTTTCCTAAAAAGACAATTCTCTCAAGAATACCTGAAATTAAATCATAAGCTTACACTATGTGATAAAAACCAAGTATCTATCTTAAGTTGGGCATGATGATATACATTCTAATGACAGCACTCAGGAGGAAAAAGTGGGGTGATGGCTATAAGTTCTAGGCTAGCTGGGGCTATACAGTGAGGTCCTATCCTTCCCAAATACCCAAATTAGTCACATATATATTACATTAATAACAATTCTGCTAAAAAATAGAAAATTATCTTCATGTATCAGTTTCTAAATTTCTGTCCAGAGAAAGTAATAAATTTTGTTAATGGCAGCCACTAGGAAAACAAAGAAAATTAGTCTTGACAAAAACCCAGATGTTAAAGTCTATGTTCAAACTCCAGGTCAAAAACAAAAGAAATAAAAGAAAAGAAAAACACTATAAATTTCAGAGGCACAGCTGCCAGAGGAATTCAATTTAAACCCCAGTGTTGACAGGAGAGCAGAAGAGCAACATCACAGATGCATCAGCATTTAACTAAATATTAGATCTGTGTCACACCAAAGTAAATTCAAGATGATGAGAACTAAGTCATAGCAAGGTTTGAAAGGTATTAAAAAAAAATCACAGCTAAAGTACCCAAAGAGGTAAACGAACTACAACACAATTAAGGCAAAGTGGCTTGTTTAAAGAAGGAAGCAATGGAGGATCACATGTGAAGAACAGCCACATCTAAGTACAAATAACTGTGATGGATGTACAGTGCCCAGACCTGCAAATATTATATATGTGCATTCATGGATATACTATGAGGGATGCATCTGTCATGAATGAATATTATTCTGTCTACCACTGACCCACCCAGAAGCCTGAACACTCTCCCATCTAGCCAAAAGAAATCATCCCCTTCATCTTTCTATAGATATGTAC
Source organism: Rhynchomys soricoides (assembly GCA_019843965.1). Lineage (NCBI taxonomy): Eukaryota > Metazoa > Chordata > Mammalia > Rodentia > Muridae > Rhynchomys > Rhynchomys soricoides. Next base: position 17,289,276 of record JADRCH010000007.1, read on the forward strand.
CCAAGCTTAACAAACAAGTCCATCCTGGCAAAGAAATGGTAAAGACTTATTAACATAACCAAAGTACAGAAAAAACTGAAATCTCTTTCTAAATGCTAAGCCTACCTTACTTATAAACTCTGGCCTAAAACCAATAGTTGCGTTTTGGCAAAAAAAAAAAGGGTAGAACTCCAAGATGAAACTGAAAACACATACAGTCAAATCAGGTGTGGTGGTCAATGGTCAATACATTTGATCCCAAATCTTAGGCTACTGAGGCTACTGAAGCATAAATATTGTCATGAATGCCAGACCAGCCTAGTATATAAAGAAAACCACTGCTGAAACACAAACAAAATAAAAATCAGCAAAGCAAATCAACAAGCATATGCTTTTAACTAATTGTTATATGAAAAGTAATTACCTGATTACTAATCACAGTACAGATATTTCAAAAGTGCTATAGCTGGCCTGATTTTTACATAGGACCTATTACAAGTTATAAATGTATTTTAAGAATTTAGGCACAGAGACTGGAGAGAGGCTGAGTGTTGAGCACTTACTGCTCTTACAGAGAACTTGGGTTTAAAAACACATTGCATAATAAATAAATGTTGATAAATTAATTTGGAAGGAATTTAAATATAATCAGGGAGAGAATACTTCAACCAGACACCATATGCTAACGAAATAAAACCCCCAGTATCAGGAATGATTTACACCTTTTTGAGTTGTCCCACAGGACTTCTATCAGACATACCAGCTTATTGCTAATGCCATTGATTACCCCCATAACACTATTACTGTAAGACTCTATTGCTGATGACACCAGCTACTTATGTCATTGTACATGGAGAAATTGAGCCAATACCCACCTAGAAGCTTCAATTGTGCTGACTAGCATCCACGATTCTGAAAGGTATTACATATGCTACGTGAAAATAAAAGTAATCACCAGCCTCACAGAGCTACAAACCCTGTGAGCTTCAATAACAATTAGACCATAAGATATAATATCCACTGGTGCAATGGTGGCACAAATGTCCCTGGAATAACTGAACATAATTTAATTAGATTTAATGTCTTCTCCAAGAAGTAGACCCCACACCTGACACTATTAATGAGTCCAGAAAACATGGGCCCTATGGAACAAACAACTACTGTTATTCTTCTAAATGAACATAGTAATAAAACAACCCCTAATCACATATTGCTATACCCATAGATCAATACCTCAGAGAAGCTTCTTCTTTCAGTGGATAGTAATTAACACTGAAACCCATAAGGGGACAGTGAGGGACTTTGGGACACTCATGCCATAATGGGATGTCTCTATCACATCCCCTTCCTCAATGTTCAGGGATCTCTGTAGAAGAGGAATCAGAAAAACTATAAACTGTTGGGTTAACTGGTGGGTATGGTAGAGTCCAGAACATCCTCCCCAGACTTGCGGCCCCTCAGAGAGGCAGGATGAGGGCAGTTTGACAGTGCTTACCCCATGGCACCACCGGGCAGTGTTGGGCTGTGAGAAATCACACGGAAACACCACCCAGGAGTGGGAGAGCTCAGCCTGGGGAGTCCCGAGGACTGCATGGAGCTGGCTCTGTCGGGTTCCCGTGCTCTTGGGCATCCCAGGCACTGCTGGATGCTGTGGAAGAGCTGAGAATGAAGTGAGGGCCCACGGGCTGGAGCTGGCCTGGGCTAAAGGGGGAAAAGCAGGGAAGAGTGGAGGGGTCCGGAAGGGACTGGTGTCCATGGCTTGGCGTAGGCTAACTGGGTTGACTTGGTTTGGTTGCCTCCATAGCTGGGAGTGCTAGAAGGTCTTCTGCGGGAGACTAGGGCAGCTTTTTAGACAAAGCATTGTTCTATTGTTCCCCACTGCGATACCGATGAAGAGAGACAGTCCAGGGTTTCAGGGTGTTTATTGTCATGGCAGAGAGTGGCATGAGTGAATCCATACCCCTCAACCTCAGGGAGGGGCAAAGTTGAAATAGTGGCTGGGAAGGGGAGTGGCTAAGCCTCTAGGTACCTCATTAACATGGGGATGGTATGAGGCTATGTGACCACACCTCTGCCTGTGAAGGGGTTTGAGGCTATGTGACTGGTAGTCACAGACCTATGGAGAGCTGCAGCCTCGTGTCAGAAGCCTGGTTTTTAGGAGCATGGCACATGCCTTCCGTCCCTTATAGGATTGTTTCCTATTGGGTCCACCGGGGTTTTAAACCTTAGCTCAACCAGAAACCAGGCTTCCTTTCACAGTCCCACAGTAAACCTCAAATAACTCCAGGGAAACAGTGTCTTCGAGACACAGCCTTACTGAGTTACATATGAACTCCCAGAGAGGATTGCATGAAAATATAGCACAACCCATTCTTATCTTAAAGCCTCAAAGCCATGACTCACTCTAGACTTCATTTACTATTGCCACGCTAAGGCTAACCTGAGCAATCTTTGTCAAGACTTGCAAAACTTGGACTGGTTTTTATGGTTATAATTGCACTCTTTAGTTAGTGCTTCTTAAAAATATAAGATCCTGTCTCAGCAATTCAAAATTTCCTAATGCAGTAGACCTTTGGGTACTACTCTCCAACAGTAACAAATACCAAAAATTTTTTTAAATTTTCTTTAAAAAATTACAAAACCAGATGGAAGAAACTTAAACTTGGGGAAATTATGTCTGTGGATTCTTTTCTTTCCCCCTAGAATCTTATAAAACCCAATGCCTTATTTTCTACTTTGCTGGCTTTCTTTTATAATCTATTTAGCTCAAGAAGAAGCCATGTTTGAGAAGTACCATGGAGCTGCCTGATCTTGTTCTTACATACCCATTTCTCTCTGGATGTATCAACAGACAAAAATTTAGCAAAAAATTCTTGAGACAAAACGTGGCTCACTTAAAAGAAAAGCTCAAGCCTATGAACATTTACAGACAGGACCACAGCATGATAGCTTACTGCTGTTGAGTTATGCATTTCTTTTTCTTTGTATTGCTTTTTAAATAAATGGCAGCCACAACTATGAAGGAAATAAGACTTTTAAAAGATTACCATCGTGATGGAAGGTCTCCCAACAGTTCAGTCCAGACAATGCTATATTCTCTGCCAAAACTTAACTTAAAATTTTCTCAGTCATTCTTAATTTTTGGTAGCACTTAGAATTTTGAGAGCTGCATAAAAGATCAGTAATTTCTGTAACTCATTTTTACATTAATTTGAGTAATGATGGACAGAAACCAAAGACAATGGAATTGTAATTAATATAATACAAAGAGCTGAGAGAAAAATCATGCATCTTTAGCAGGCTAAGTCTTGAGCAAGTGTTGGCAAGTATCTTTTGCTTTCTACGAGAGCTCTCCAAATGTAGGATATATGAGATAGCCCTTTGGTCAGAGGCAGAAAAAGAACTTTAAAAAAAGATTCATTATAGATCAAGACTTCAATAGTTACCTCCCACCAAACCACACAACTTCCAAAAATTAGGGGGTTTACTGGTATCAAGAAAAGAGATGATAAACTACCCCATGTTTCCATGTAAAAACCTATTAAAATCCTGTAGCATAAATTGTACAGCATGGGCATTCATTCAAGAGGGAATGGGTGGGCGCTGAAAGAGTTGGTGAGAATAGGAAAGGGTGGAAGTGTTATTCAACAATTTCAAATCATGTTGAAGTTCTCAAAAAGAAAAACTTAAATTAAAAACCAAGTAGTATTTTCTAGAAAACTGTATGATCAATGCATGCCTATCACAGCAATATCCAAGTCCCAGACTATGTTAGGGTTTCTATTGCTGTGAAGAGATTTAATGGCCACAGCAACTCTTATAAAGGAAGTCATTTAACTGGGGGCTGGCTTACAGTTTGCAGGTTTAGTTTATTGTCAGCATGGAGGGAAGCATGGTAACATGTAGACAAACATAGTGCTGGAGAAGGAGCTAAGAGTTCTACATCTGTATCTGAAGACAGCTGAAAGAAAGAGTGACACACAGCCTGGCTTGAGCATCTGAAACTTCAGAGCCCACCCTTAGTGACACACTACCTCCAATAAGGCTACATCTGCTCTAGCAAGGTCATACCTCCAATTATGTCACTCCCTATGAGTTTATGGGAGACCATTTTCATTAAAAGCACTTTTGGGTAGTGACTGCTGTTACATATGCATTCTCCTTTACATGTCTTTTCTAACCAGTGAACAAAGCCTCTGAATTGATATCTATGTAACACATGACAATACAAGACAAGTCTGACATAAAGTCTATCCAGTTTCTAGACCCCAGAGACAGCAATCATTTGGAAACTGTCTTATTTTTCTAAGCCTGGGATTGAAAATTCATAGCAGAGAATGTCTCCACTTAGCTTTTCTATCTACCTGTAGCCATTGAGTTTGACAGCGTGTCTTATAACTGGTTATATACAGGCCTGACCATGCTTTTATTTGTAGGAATATGGATTGGGGGACTTGGATTAGAAAAGTAGTTGAACATTATTTATATTTTATTTATTTACATTCCAGTCATTGCCCCCACACACACACACAGTTCCTCATCCCATTCCTCCTCCCCTTTGCCTCCAAGAGGGTGCTCCTTCCCACCAGGCCTCCTCCTTCCCTGAGGACTCAAGTTTCTCAAAGATTAAGTACATCTTCTCCCACTGAGTCTAGACCAGGCAGACCTCTGCTATATATGTGCCAGGGGCCTCAGACTGGCCTGTGTATGCTCCTGGTTAGTGGCTCAGTCTCTGGGAGCTCTCTGGGGTCTGGGTTAGTTGAGACTGTTGGTCTTCCTATGGGGTGGCTTTCCCCTTCAGCTTCTTCAATCTTTCCCCTAGTTCAACCATAGGGGTCCCTGACAGTGTGTGTAAGTATCTGTGTCAGTCAGCTGTTGGTAGGGTCTCTAGGAGGACAGCCATGCCAGACTCTCTTCTGTCAGCACATCATAGCATCAGTAATCTTGTCAGGTCTTGGTATCCCTCCCACCATGAGATGGATTCCAAGTTGAGCCAGTCATTGGACATCTTGCCTTAAGTCTCTTTTTCTTTTTAGTCCCTGCAGTTCTTTTAGACAGGAAAAATTCTGGGTCAGAAATTTTGACTGTGGATTAGTAATCCAGTCCCTCCATTTGAGGCCCTGTATCTACTAGAGATGTACTTTTTGAGTTCCCTTTCCCCAGTGTTGGACATTTGGGTTAAGGTCACCCCCAATGAGTCCTAAGAGTCTCTTACCTTCTGAGTCTCTGGTATGTTCTAGAGGGTCCACCCTCCCAACCCCAATGAGGCTGCTTATTTCCATTTATTCTCTTGGACCCCTGGGCTTCTCTCCTTCCTCCCAATACCTGATCCTGTTCCCTAATTCTCCTCCCCTTCCCCTCTCCCACCCAATTCACTCCCTCCCTCTGCCTCCTGTAATTATTTCCTTCCCCCTTCTAAGTGGGATTGAAGCATCCTCACTTGGGCCTTTCTTCTTGTTACACTTCTTAAGGTCTATGGGTTGTATCTTAAATATTCTGTACCTTTTGGCTAATATCCACTTATCAGTGAGTATATACGATGTATGTTCTTTTGGGTCTGAGTTACCTCACTCGGGATAATATTTTCTAGTTCCATCCATTTGCCTGCAAAATTCATGACATCCTCATTTTTAATAGCTGAATAGTATTCCATTGTATAAATGTACCACATTTTCTGTATCCATTCTTTGACTGAAGAACATCTTGGTTGTTTCCAGTTTATGGCTATTACAAATAAGACTTCTATGGACATGGTGGGGCATCTTTTGGGTATATGTACAAGAGTGTTATAGCTGGGGCTTCAGGTAGAACTATTTCCAATTTTCTGATGGAACCATCAGGTTGATTTCCAGAGTGGTTGTTCCAGTTTGTGATCCCATCAGCAGTGGAAGAGTGTTCCTCTTTCTCCACATCCTTGTCAGTATGTGCTATCACTTGAGTTTTTTATATAAGCCATTCTGATTGGTGGGAGGTAGAATCTTAGAGTTGTTTTGATTTTCATTTTTCTGGTGACTAAGGACTTTGAACATTTTTAAGTGGTCTTAATGGGCCATACTAGTAGAATCATGGAAGAGAGATACTGAGGGTGATTTAAACTTCGAGGACCGGGATCAAGAGGTTTCAGAGGAGAACATGAATATGTGGCCTAGAGATCATTTTTGTGAAATTTTGGTGAAGAATGTAGTTGTGTTCTTCATGTCTCTAAAAAGATCTGCCTGAGGCTAAATTGAAGTGTTATAGATTAAAGGCTTTGGCTAAGGAGATTTCCAGACAGCATACCCTTGACTGTGTTATGTGGCTATTAGTGGCCATTCTTTTTCAGATCTATAATGAAAAGGAGCAGGCTGAGCAAAGAAGAAAAATACATGTTTTGTATGGGTATATAAATATGTATGTGTATATATATATATGTAAATATTAACAAATATATGTACATGGATATATATATATAAACAAATATGTGTATATATGTTTATATATAAAAATTTGTGTGCATGCATGTGTATGTTTATATATAAACAAATATGTGTACATATATATGTGTATATATAAACAAATATATGTACATATATGTATATGCACATATACACACAGACACAGAGAACATTAGTTAGTGTAAACAGATTAAAGAAAAGCAAAGAGAGGGAGTTTTAAAGAAGGAATTTTTAAAAAGTAAAAAATAATTGAAACAAAAAAACAAACAAACAAACAAACAAATAAAAACCCTTTAGGGCCAGAAGTGGTGGTGCTCACCTTTAATCCCAGCACTCAGGAGGCAGAGGCAAAGAGATCTCTGAGTTTGAGGGCAGACTTATCTACCCAGCAAATTCCAGGCCGAGTTTAGGCAGTGAAGGAAACCATCAAGCAGAATGCTGGTGAAGATGTGTTTGAACAAGAGGGCATGTTCCAGACCCAGCAAGAAGCAACACTTGGAAGCTTCAGCCATGTGGTTCTGGCTTTAGAGTCAAGGATACAAGAAAAGGGTTATGAAATCTTCCTCCATGACTAAGGAAAGCCTTTGAGGTCAGGTGTATACCAGGGACAGTCCTGCATGGAGGCCTGGAAAAGGCCATGGCATAAAACTGTGAAAGTGAAGCCCTGAATGTGAAAGAGACCCCAGGATGTTAGGGATGCCAGAGCTGTGGGATACCTGCTAACAGAGTGTGGATCCAGCCCCAAAGAAAGAAGTGCTTTTGTTGCTGTCAACAAAGCAGAAAGGAGTTGGAGCGCTGAAGAGTGCTTTGACAGCAGACAAAATGATGCAGAGCTTAGTGTTTTCCCAGCTGATTTTTGGTCTTGTTTCAGTCCAGTACTTCCTCACTATGCTGCCTTTCCTCCCTTTTGGACTGGTAATATATATTCTATGCCATTGTATGTTGGAAGTATATGATCTGCTTCTTCTTTTTTTTTTTTTATTTTAGAGGGGTTTCAGTTAAGACAGTGACATGAGTCTCTACATAGACTTTGGACTTTTAAACAAGGTTAAGACTGTTAAAGATTATGGGACTTTTGGAGTTGGACTAAATGAAGTTGAAATAAGTAATTTTGCATTATTATATGGCTACATTCCTTTGGAAGCCAGGGAATGGAATGTGATGGTTTGAATGAAAATGTGGAATACGCTCATAAGGAGTGACATATTGGAGATGTGGCTTTTTTAAAGTAGGTATAGCATTGTTGGAGGAATTGTGTCACTAGGGGTGGGCTTGTGATTCCAGATGCTCAAGCCAGGTCTAGTGTCATTCTTTCTTATTACTGCCTTCAGACACAGATGCAAAAACTATTAGCTACTTCTCCGGTAACATGTCTGCCTGCATACCATCATGTTTCCACCATGAACCTCTGATCTCTAAGCCAACCCTTAACTATTTTCCTTTATAAGAGTTGCCATTGTCATGGCATCTATTCACAGCAATAAAAGTCTAACTAAAATACCATGTTCATGAGAATCACAGGAATTAAACTGGACATGGCAGGAAGAAAGCCAAAACACACAGACAACAGCACATGTAGCATTTTTAATCTAACATAAATATTTACCATCTCTCAGTTTAGTAATATGGTACCATTTATGCAATGACAAACATATTCTGGGTGTCTATCATTTTAAATTAATCATTTTATTTATTTACATTCCAAATGATAACCCCTTCCTGGTCTTTCTCCATGAGTTCTTCACACCCTACCCCTTCCCCGTTGCTTCTGAGAGGGTGTTCCCCCACCCATCCACCCACCCACTCCCACCTTACCATCCCCCTTCCCTGGGGCATCAAGTTTCTACAGGATTAAGTGCATCCTTGTCCATTGAGGCCAGACAAAGCAGTCCTCTTCTATGTATGTGCCAGGGGCCACAGATCGGTGCGTGTATGCTCTTTGGTTGGTAGCCTAGTCTCTGGGAACTCTGAGGGGTTCAGGTTAGTTGATACTGTTGTTCTTCCTATTGGGTTGTAATCCCCTTCCATTCCTTCAATCCTTCCCCTATCTATTCCATAGGGATCCCAACCTCAGTCCAATGGTTGGCTCTAAGTATTTGCATCTGTCTCAGTCAGGGGCTGGTAGAGCCTCTCAGAGGACTGCCATACTAGACTTCTGTCTGCAAGCACAATATAGCATCAGTAATAGTGTTGGAGTTTGGTGCTTCTGCACAAGTTGGATCCCAAGTTAAGCCAGGCTCTGGAATGCCTTTCTTCCTTTCTTCCTGCTCCATTTTTGGCCCTGCATTTCCTTTAGACAGGAGCAATTATTAGTCACAAATTTTGAAGATAGGCAGGTGGTCCCGTGCCTCAAATGAGGACCATGTCTATTGACTAGAGGTGGTCTCTTTTCGTTCAATCTCCCCACTGTTGAGCCCTTTGATTAAGGTCATCCACATTGGGTCCTGGGAGCCTCTCACTTTCCTCATGTCTGGGACTTTCTAGAGATTTTCCCTGCCCCCCACCCCATACTATTGCATATTTCTATTCATTCTCTTGGCCCTCTGGGCTTCCCTTTTGTCTCCCGAAATGCCTGATCCTGCCCTCTCCTCCCCCCCCATCTCCCACCCAGGTTCTTCCCTCTCTCTCTATCCCCCACGATTATTTTGTTCCCCCTTCAAAGTGGGATTGAAGCATTCACACTTGGGCCTTCTTGTTAAGCTTCATGTGGTCTGTAAGTTATATCATGGGTATTCTGAACATTTTTTGGCTAATATCCACTTGTCAGTGAGTATATACCATGTGTACTGGCTGGTTTTGTTTATCAGCTTGACACAAACTGGAGTTATCACAGAGAAAGGAGGTTTCCTTGAGGAAATGCCTCCATGAGATCCAGCTGTAAGGCATTTTTCTCAATTAGTGATAAAGGGGGAGGGCCCCTTGTGGGTGGTACCGTCCCTCAGCTGGTAGTCTTCGGTTCTATAAGCAAACAAGCTGAGCAAGGCAGAAGAAGCAAGCCAATAATGGCCTCTGCATTAGCTCCTGCTTCCTGCCCTGTGTGAGTTCCAGTCCTAACTTCATTTGGTGATGAACAGCAATGTGAATGTGTAAGCTGAATAAACACTTTCCTCCCTAACTTGTTTCTTGGTCATGTTGTTATGTATAGGAATAGAAACCTTGACTAAGACACATCATGTGTGACGTTTTGAGTCTGGGTTATCTCACTCAGGGCGATATTTTCTAGTTCCATCCATATGCCTGAAAAATTCATGATGTCCTCATTTTTAATAAATGAGTAGTATTCTATTGTGTAAATGAGCAATATTATCTATATTCATTCTTCTATTGAGGAACATATGGGTTATTTTCAGCTTCTGTCTATTACAAATAAGTCTGCTATCAACATAGTGGAACATGTATCCATGTGATATAGTGGGGCATCTTTTGGGTATATGCTCAGGAGTGCTATAGCTAGGTTTTCACTTCAAGTAGAACAATTTCCAATTTTCTGAGGAACCTCCAGATTGAGAGCGGTAGTCCCAGTTTGCAATATTGCCAGCACTGGAGGAGTATTCATCTTTCTCCACATCCTTGCCAGCATGTGCTGTCACTTGAGGTTTTTATCTAAGTCATTCTGGTTTGTGTAAGGTGGAATCTCAGGGTTGTTTTGATTTGTATTTCCCTGATGACTAATGATGTTAAACATTTCTTTTTTATGTTATTTTTATCTTTTATTAAATATTTTCTTTATTTACATTTCAAATGTAATCCCCTTTCCTGGTTCCCCCCTCCTGGAAACCCACTATTCATCTCCCCTCCCCCTGCTTCTATGAGGGTGTTCCTCCACCCATCCACCCAAACCTGCCTCCCCACCATCAAATTCCCTTACATTAGGGGTATCGAGCCTCCATAAGACCAAGGACCTCTCCTCCCATTGATGCCTGACAAGGCCATCCTCTGCTACACATGTGGCTGGAGCCATGGGTCCCTCCATGTGTACTCCTTGGTTGGTGGCTTAGTTCCTGGGATCTCTGGGAAGTCTGGTTGTTGATATTGTTGTTCTTCTTATGTCATGGCAAACCTCTTTAACTCCTTCAGTCTTTTCTCTAACTTCTCCATTGGGGACCCTGTGCACAGTCCAATGGTTGGCTGCAAGCATCAGCCTCTGTATTTGTAAAGTTCTGGCAGAGCTTCTCAGGAGACAGCTATATTAGTCTCCTTCCATCAAGCACTTGTTGGCATCCACAATATTGTCTGGGTTTGGTGACTGTATATGGGATAGATCCCCAGGTAGAGCAGTTTCTGGATGGCCTTCCCTTCAATCTCTGCTCTACACTTTGTCTCCATATTTGCTCCCATGAGTATTTTGTTCCCCTTTCTAAGAAGGACTGAAGCACCCACACTTTTGTCTTCCTTCTTCTTGAGCTTCATGTGGTCTGTGAATTGTATCTTAGGTATGCTGAGCTTTTGGGCTAATATCCACTTATCAGTGAGTGCATACCATGTGTGTTCTTTTGTAATTGGGTTACCACACTCAGGATGATATTTTCTAGTTCCATCCATTTGCCTAAGAATTTTATTAATTCATCATTTTTAATAGCTGAGTAGTACTCCATTATATAAATGTGCCACATTTTCTGTATCCATTCCTCTGCTGAAGGACATCTGAGTTCTTTCCGGCTTATGGCTATTAGGTGCTTCTCAGCCATTAGAGATTCCTCAGTTGAGAATTCTGTTTAGATTTGTATCCCATTTTTAATAGGGTTATTTGGTTTTCTGGGGTCTAACTTCTTGAGTTCTTTGTATATTTTGGATATTATCCCTCTATGGGATGTAAGATTGGTAAAGATCTTTTCCCAATCTGTAGGTTGCCATTTTGGCTATTGACAGTGTCCTTTGCCTTACAGAAGCTTTTCAGTTTCATAAGGTCCCATTTGTCAAGTGTTGATCTTAGAGCCTGAACCACTGGTGTTCTGTTCAAGAAATTTTCCCCTGTCTCAATGTATTTCAGACTCTTTCGGACTTTCTCTTCTATTAGATTCATGTATCTGGTTTTATGTGGAGGTCCTTGATCCACTTGGACTTGAGCTTTGTACAAGGAGATAAGAATGGATCAATTTGAATTCTTCTACATGCTGATCAATTGTTGAAGCAGCACCATTTGTTGAAAATGCTGTCTTTTTTCTACTGGATGTTTTTAGCTCCTTTGTCAAAGATCAAGTGACCATGGTTCATCTCTGTGTCTACAATTCTATTCCATTGATCTACCTTCCTGTCACTGTACCAATACCATGCAGGTTTTATCACTATTGTTCTGTAGTACAGCTTGAAGTCAGGGATAGTGATTCCTTCAGAAATTCCTTTATTATTGAGATTTGCTTTCACTATCCTGGGTTCATTGCTATTTCATATGCTGGTGAGAATTGCTTTTTCTATTTCTGTGAAGAATTGAGTTGGAATTTTAATGGGGATTTTATTGAATCTGTAGATTACTTTTCATAGGATGGCCATGTTTACTATGTTAATCCTACCTATCCATTACCATGAGAGATGTTTCCACTTCTGATATCTTTTCCATTTCTTTCTTGAGGGACTTGAAGTTCTTGCATATAGATCTTTCATCTGTTTGGTTAGAGTTACACCAAGATATTTTATATTATTTGTGACTATTGTGAAGGGGGTTGTTTCCATAATTTCTTTCTCAATCCATTTATCATTTGTATAAAGGAAAGATACTGATTTGTTTGAGTAAATTTTATATCCAGCCACTTTGCTGATGTTATCAGCTGTAGAAGCTTTCTGGTAGAGTTTTTGGGGTTGGTTATATATACTATCACATTATCCACAAATAATACCTGGATTTCTTCCTTTCCAATTTGTATTGCTTTGACTTCCTTTTGTTATCTAATTGCTCTAGCTGGAACTTTTAATAGAATATTAAATAAAGAGGGAATGAATGGGCAGCATTGTCCTGATCCTGATTTTAGTGGGATTGCTTAATGTTTCTCTCCACTTAATTTGATGTTTGCTGTTGGTTTGCTATATATTGTTCTTATTATGTTTAGGTATATACCTTGAATTCATGATCTCTCTAATAATTTTAACATGAAAGGATGTTGTATTTTGTCAAAGGCTTTTTCAGCATCTAATGAGATGATCACGTGATTTTTTTTTTCTTTGAACATGTTTATATGTTGGAATACATTTATGTTTTTCTGTATATCAAACCTTCCCTGCATCCCTGAGACAAAGCCTATTTGCTCCTGGTTAATTATCATTTTGATGTATTCTTGGATTTAGTTTTAAGAATTTTATTCAGTATTTTTGCATTAATATTCATAAGTGAAATGGGTCTGAAGTTCTCTTTCTTTGTTGGGTATTTGTGTGGTTTAGATATCAGAGTAACTGTGTTTTCGTAGACTGAATTAGGTAGTGTTACTCCTATTTCTATTTTTTAGAATAGTTTGAAGAGTATTGGTCTAACACAAATTCACATTAAAATAGATTAAATGGAAATACATATTTATTAGCAAACGTAGACACATAACAACACCATAGACTGAGCAACAAATTATACTAATCATTTTATACTAAAATGTGTCTATTCAAAAAGTACCAAATCAACATTAAAATATATGGGTTTTTTTGTTTTGTTTTGTTTTTGTTTTTGTTTTTTTTTCACAAAGAGAACGCATAAAAAAAATATCCAGGACAGTTAGTAAATTTTACAAATGCTCACAATTTAAACTTTCAAAGCCTGTCTAAGTGCATTTAGCAACCTCTTTGTTACTACCTTGTATGAACATGGAAGCACTAATTTGAAGGAAAAGAACAATATCAAAATAGAGGTAAAATTCATATTGCCATTTAGTGTGAAGCTTAGATTTATTGACTTTCCTTAAATATTAGGAAAAAATAGAAGAATGTACTGAAAGTAGAAATGTTTGCATGAGACATACTACTACTGAACCTGAGCTCATAAAAAAATGTCTATTGCACAATTTATTGGCATAGGAAAGAATATTCAGGATATTGAATTCTCAGTTAAAGAGGTCTAATCCTGGCTTTGTGGTAAAATAACTGTTATTGTCAAGCTGCCCATCACCAACATGGAATTCAAACAGAAGAGCATCAATTACACATTGCTTGAGGCATAATATCTAGGATTTCATTCCAATCACCCAGATTTGAAGTTAGAAAATATCAATAATGGACCAAAAGGCCTAATGAAAGATTTATTGAATTACTGAATATTTTGTGATTTCAACTTTATTTCTACCTACATAGACTTATAATATCTACATAGAATATTCCATTCAAGTGTTGATCACATCTGAGTTACCCCCATTTCCTTGCTAGTATGAACAGTGGAACAAACATGGCAGTACAGTTCTCTCTGTCAGGCGATATAAAGTTCTTTGTATGTAATTGCAAGAGCAGTATACCAGCATCATATAGTAACTCTGTTTCTAACTTTTGATAAAACTGCTACACACATTTACATATCAGGTACATTAATTACTCCAGGACCCTACAAGTCTTCTCCTGCATCCCTACTAGCACTTTCTTCTTTGGTTTTTAATAAACATAGCACTTTTGTTATATAATATAGCATAAATCATATAGTATATAGTATATTTATATAATATAACATATATTATATAGTATGTTTTGTTATATGTTATATATTATAAATGATATATATTTTATATATCATTATATATTATGTTATATGCTACATACTATAAGCTATATGTTATATACTATACACTGTATACTATATACTCTATATTATTAATTATGATTATATACTATATTACATAAACTATATAATATAATTAACATAATATTTTAATTATTAATAATTGTATATTTTACATATGATAGCCATTCTTACTGGTGTAATTTGGAATCTCAAAATAGTTTTGACTTGTACTGCCTTGAGGATAAGAGTGTAAAACATGTTTAGAATTCTTATTGCCCTTTTGAGTTTCCTTTGAGAATTGTCTATACATTTCATTAGCCTACTTGTTGACAAGCATTTTCATATGTTTTGAATTTTTGGAGTTCTTCGTATTTTCTAGATATTAATCCTCAGTCTGAGAACCTTGCCTACTGCAGCCTTTTTATCTTGTTTTATTTATGGGGTACTGTCAACACTGAACTCAGACCAGTCAAAGAACTGCTCAGAAATACTTCTTATATAATTAAAATATTACCTACTAATTTCCATAAATTCTTTCTCTTACATGCTAAACAGGATCCATTTTCTATAGCACGCCTTCTCACAAACCTCTTAAACACTCAACATGACAGATATTTCATTTCATTCATCTTGCTGTTAAAAATCTACCACCACAGGAAATGCTACATTTCCTATACCAAATGCATTTAAAGTATTTTCAAAATGGTTGGGGAAAATCAGGATTTCTTCTACCCTCAAGATTTAATGTATATGAATTAATACAGGACAAATTACTGACTATAGTTAAGGCAAATAGTTCACACTAAGGCAGAGCCAGGCATGTGGCAGTTAAAATAGAAATGTTGAGATATTACGTTATACCTATCATGAAGCTAAACTTAATTATCCAGTTAGGACACAAAATCTCCACAGATAATGAAATATTATTTAGAAATGTATTTCTTTTGTCCTTAAATAGTTAAAATAGGGATACCAAGTTTAGCAAATAAGGCACAAATGTCTATTTAAATCAAAATTTTAGAAAACCTATTAGTTTTAATACTTACATATTTTAAATTGGACATGAGACAAATAAATACTAAAATATTAATTGAAATTCAATTGTTCTTCTGTGTATCTGTCTGGTGTTTTATTTGGTGACCTTAGGCTAAGAATAAAGTTCTATTGCTGTCATTGGATTCCATATCAATAATAAAAAATTAGCTGAAACTTTAGATCCAGGCAACATGAGAGAAGGAAATATTGATTTCCTTTTTAACATTCTAAGTTCATAGCACATACATTTATGCAATGTAGATTGTGTGTGTGACATAAGAGACTTCATAGGGAAATGAATACCTCTCTAAACAGATAAATCTACTTTTTTCCTACAGCTTTGCAGGGAGATGTGTAATTATAGAAAATTATAGTAGGCAAAAAAACATCTTAACAAACTAAGATGCTCAGCAGGATCAGGTCAGACTCTCCTCAATACTCCTGGGTATTCACAAGCATGCATGCTCCCATCCTCTGTTTTGCAATTTGGTGTCTCCTTTAGCAAGTTCTTATCTGTTTAAGGGTAAGGTCCAAAAATCCTTCCTAGGTTTTATGATTTGATTTGGGGAAGAAGGGTATGGTCAAAGACATAGAACGCTACCATAGCTTCAGATCCAAAATCCTGCAGTCTGTCATGAAGTCTGTCATGGCAGAACAAAAAGCCTACACCCTAAAGTCTCAATAATGCCTTAGGTTTCTGAGTCCCTGGATTAGGAACATAGAAAGTGCCACCATCTTAAGAAGAGAGAGCCGAGTATTATGGAAAAGACTTTTGACAATGCATTTGGGCTTAGTCTCACTTCTGTCTCTCTATTAGAAGGAGTTCTCTGTCTCTCCTCTAACACAATAAGAATGGCACTGCAGGGCAGATCTTTGTTGCAGTAGGAATAGTATGTACTAAAAAACTAAACGTGGCCTGTGCAGTAACAGGAGAGACAAGAGGGGGTCATATTCATGATACAACTATATTTTATTAGTTAAAAAATAAATAAAATATAAACATGTATTTATCATAGTTAAGGTCTCAGGAAGAGAGCTGGCCTGGATCTGAGATATGATTCTATAGTGTTAGAACTGAAACTGGTAGAAATGTTAGCTGTCCCATGAAATCTGCAGCTGAGTAGGGACAGTCTTGTCTCTTCAATGCATTCCCTACAAACACCTGCTGGGACAGAGCAACAGAGCGTCTTGACAGTGCTTCTCATTGGACCAAGGAAACTGCCTAATCTGTGCTTTGCTCCTCAACCTGGTAAATTCTAGAATTACAAGTCAGATTAAAGAAAAGTACTCTTATTTTTTTTTTTTTCCCAGATGCCTTAGCCTGCTGGGATCTGCAAGCCTCAGTCACTGCTTCATTCTCCAATGAAGTGTTAATATCTTGCATTATAATATTTTGCAATTATTTGCTAAAACAGTCTTCTTTCTCCTTCTTCTTCTTCTTCTTCTTCTTCTTCTTCTTCTTCTTCTTCTTCTTCTTCTTCTTCTTCTTCTTCTTCTT
>JADRCH010000007.1:17305915-17420645 GCA_019843965.1 Rhynchomys soricoides
TTCTTCTTCTTCTTCTTCTTCTTTTTCTTCTTCTTCTTCTTCTTCTTTTTTACTTTGTTTTGATACTTTATTTATATTTCAAATGTTTCCCCTTTCCAGATCTCTCCTTTGGAACCACTCTATTCCCTCCCCATTCTCCTGCCTCTATGGGGGTATTCTCCCACCCACCCACTCTTGTCTTCCCTCCTTGGCATTCTCCTACACTGGGGCATCTAACACCCTCAGGCCAAAGGCCCTCTCCTTCCCCTGATGGCTAACAAGATCCTCCTCTGCCACATATGTGGCCAGCACCATGGGTCCCTTCATGTGTATTATTTGGTTGGTGATCCAGTCTCTGGGAGCATCGAGGGGTCAGGCCAGGGGACACTGTTGCTCCTTCCATGGGAATCAAATTCCCTCAGCATTTTCAGTTCATTCTCCAACTCCTCCATCTGGGACCTCACACTCATCCCAATGGTTGGTGTGAAGTGACTCTTGGGTATTCCAAACTTTTGGATTAATAACCACTTATCAGTGAGTACATACCATGTTCATTCTTTTGAGATTGCATTACTTCAATCAGAATAATATTTTCAAGTTCCATCCATTTGCCTAAGAATTTCATGTAGTCATTGTTTTTAATAGCTGAGTAGTATTCCATTATGTAAATGTATCACATTTTCTGTATCCATTCCTCTGTGGAGGGACATCTGGGTTGTTTCCAGTGTCTGGCTCTTATAAATATGGCTGCTACGAACATAGTGGAACATGTGTCTTTATTACATGTTGGAGCATCTTCTAGGTATATGCCCAGGAGTGGAATAGATGGTTCCTCAGGTAGGATTATGTTCATTTTTCTGAGGGTCCACCAAACTGATTTCCAGAGAGGTTATATCAGCTTCCATTCCCACCAGCAATGGAGGAGTGTTCCTCTTTCTCCACATCCTCACCAACATCTGCTGTCACCTGAGGTTTAGATCTTAACCATTCTAACTGGAGTGAGGTGGAATCTCAGGGTTGTTTTGATTTGCATTTCCCTGATGACTAAGGATGTTGAACATTTCTTTAAGTGCTTCTCAGCCCTACAAGTTTCCTCAGTGGAGAATTCTCTGTTTAGCTCTGTTCCCCATTTTTTGGTAGGGTTATTTGGATCTCTGGCGTCTAGCTTCTTGTGTTCTTTGTATATATTGGATATTAGCCCTCTATTTGACGTAGGATTGGTAAAGATCTTTTCCCAATCTGTAGGTTGCCATTTTCTCCTATTGACAGTGTCCTTTGCCTTACAGAGGCTTTGCAATTTCATGAGGTCCCATCTGTCAATTCTTGATCTTAGAGCACAAGCCATTGGTGTTATGTTCAGGAACTTTTCCCTTGTGCCCATGTGTTAGAGAATTTTCCCCACTTTCTCTTCAATTAGATTCAGTGTATCTGGTTTTATGTGGAGGTCCTTGATCCACTTGGACTTGAGCTTTGTACAGGGAGAAAGGAATGGATCAATTTGCATTCTTCTACATGTAGATCACCAGATGAACCAGCACCATTTGTTGAAAATGCTGTCTTTTTTCCACTGTATGGTTTTAGCTCCTTTGTCGAAGATCAAGTGACCATAAGTGTGTGGGTTCATTCCTGGGACTTCAATTCTATTCCATTGATCTACCTGCCTGTCACTGTACTAATACCATGCAGTTTTTATCACTACTGCTCTGTAGTACAGCTTGAAGTCAGGGAGACTGACTCCCCCAGAAGTCCTTTTACTGTTGAGAATCGTTTTTGCTATCCTGGGTTTTTTGTTATTCCATATGAATTTTAGAATTGCTCTTTCTAAGTCTATGAAGAATTGAGTTGGTATTTTGATGGGGATTGCAATGAATCTGTATATTGCTTTCGGCAGGATGGCCATTTTAACTATATTTATCCTGCCAATCCATGAGCATGGGAGATCTTTCCATCTTCGGAGGTCTTCTTTGATTTCTTCAGAGACTTGAAGATCTCGTCATACAGATCTTTCACTTGTTTGGTTAGAGTCATACAAATATACTTTATATTGTTGTCATTTCCCTAATTTCTTTCTCAGCATGTTTATCCTTCAAGTATAGGAAGGCTACTGATTTGCTTGAGTTACTTTTGTATCTGGCCACTTTTCTGAAGGTGTTTATCAGCTGAACCAGTTCTCTGGTGGAGTTTTTCGGGTCATTTAAGTATACCATCATATCATCTGCAGATAGTGATATTTTTATTTCTTCCTTTCCAATTTGTATCCCTTTGACCTCCTTTTGTTGCCTAATGGCTCTACCTAGAACTTCATGTACTATATTGAATAGATAGGGAGAGAGAGGGCAGCCATGCCTAGTCCCTGATTTTGGTGGGATTGCTTCCAGTTTCTCTCCATTTAGTTTGATGTTGGCCATTGGTTTTCTGTATATTGCTTTTATTATATTTAGGTATGCTCCTTGAATTCCTGATCTTTCCAAGACTTTTATCATGAAGGGATGTTGAACTTTGTCAAATGCTTTTTCAGCATCTAACAAAATGACAACGTGGTTTTTTTGTTTTGTTTTGTTTTGTTTTTGTTTTTGTTTAGTTTGTTTATGTTGTGGATTACAATAATGGATTTCCGGGTATTGAACCATTCCTGCATTCCAGGGATGAAGCCTACTTGATAATGGTGAATGATCCTTTTGATGTGTTCTTGGATTCAGTTTGCAAGAATTGTATTGAGTATTTTTGCATCGATATTCATAAGGGAAATTGGTCTGAAGTTTTCTTTTATTGTTAGGTCTTTGTAAGGTTTTGGTATCAGTGTAACTGTGGCCTCATAGAATGAATTGGGTAGTGTTCCTGATGTTTCTATTTTGTGGAATAGATTGAAGAATATTTGGATTAGGTCTTCTTTGAAGGTCTGATAGAATTCTGCACTGAACCCATCTGTCCTGGGCTTTTTTTGGTTGGGAGACTTTGAATGACTGCTTCTATTTCTTTAGGGGTTATGGGACTGTTTAGATGGTTTATCTGATCCTGACTTAACTTTGGTATTTGGTATCTGTCTAGAAACTTGTCCATTTCATCCAGATTTTCCAATTTTGTTGCGTATTGGCTTTTGTAGTAGGATCTGATGATTTTTTTTTTTTATTTCCTCAGAATCTGTTATTATATCTCCCTTTTTGTTTCTAATTTTGGATACTGTCTCTGTGCCCTCTGGTTAGTCTGGCTAAGGGTTTATCTATCTTGTTGATTTTCTCTAAGCACCAGCACCCAGTTTTCTTGATTCTTTATATAGTTCTTTTAATTTCTACTTGGTTGATTTCAGCCATTAATTTGATTATTTCCTGCCTTCTACTCCTCTTGGGTGTATTAGCTTCTTTTTGTTCTAGATCTTTCAGGTTTGCTGTTAAGCTGCTAGTATATGCTCTCTCCAGTTTCTTTTTGGAGGCATTCAGAGCTATGAGTTTTCCTCTTAACACTGCTTTCATTATGTCCTAAAGATTTGGGTATGTTGTACTTTCATTTTCATTAAATTCTAGGAGTCTTTAATTTCTTTCTTTATTTCTTCCTTGACCAAGTTATCATTGAGTAGATTGTTGTTCAGCTTCCATGTGTATGTGGGCTTTCTGTTGTTGTTGTTATCATTGAAGACCAGCCTTATTCTATAGTGTTCTGATAGGAGGCATGGGATTATCTCAATCATCTTATATCTGTTGAGGTTTGTTTTGTGACCAATTATATGATCAGTTTTGGAGAAGGTACCATGAGGTGCAGAGAAGAATGTATATTCTTTTGATGTAAGATGAAATGTTCTATAGATATCTGTTAAATCCATTTGGTTCATAACATCTGTTAGTTTCACTGTGTCTCTGTTTAGTTTGTGTTTCCAAGATCTGTCCATTGATGATAGTGGGGTATTGAAGTCTCCCACTATTATTGTGTGAGGTACAATGTGTACTTTGAGCTTTAGTAAAATTTCTTTTATGAATGTGGGAGCCCTTTCATTCGGTGCATAGATGTTCAGAATTGAGAGTTCTTCTTGGTAGATTTTTCCTTTGATGAGTATGAAGTGTCCTTCCTTATCTTTTTTGATGACTTTTGGTTGAAAGTTGATTTTATCCAATATTAGAATGGCTACTCCAGCCTGTTTCTTGGGATCATTTGCCTGGAAAATTTTTTTCCAGCCCTTCACTCTGAGGTAGTGTTTGTCTTTAACACGGAGGTGCATTTCCTGGATGCATCAAAAGGCTGGGTCCTGTATATGGATCCAGTCTGTCAGTCTATGTCTTTTTATTGGGGAATTGAGTCCATTGATGTTAAGAGATATTAAAGAATAGTGACTGTTGCTTCCTGTTATTTTTGATGTTGTTTTTATGTTTGTGTGGCTATCTTCTTTTGAGCTTGTTGAAAGATTACTTTCTTGCTTTATCTTAGGTGTAGTTTCCCTCCTTGAGATGGCGTTTTCCATCTATTATTCTTTATAGGGCTGGGTTTGTGGAAACATACTGTGCAAATTTGGATTTGTCATAGAATCTTTTGGTTTCACCATCTATGATTATTGAGAGTTTTGCTGGGTATAGAAGCCTGGGCTGGCATTTGTGTTCTCTTAGAGTCTGTATGAGCTCTGCCCAGGATCTTCTAGCTTTCATAGTCTCTGGTGAGAAGTCTGGTGTAATTCTGATTGGTCTGCCATTATATGTTACTTAGCCTTTTCCCCTTACTGCTTTTAATATTTCCTTATTTTGTGTATTTGTTGTGTTGACTATAATGTGACAGGAGGAATTTATTTTCTGGTCCAGTCTATTTGGAGTTCTCTAGGCTTCTTATATATTTATGTTCATCTCTTTCTTTAGGTTAGGGAAGTTTTCTTCTATAATTTTGTTGAAGATATTTACTGGTCCTTTAAGTTGAGAATCTTCACTCTCTTCTATACCTATTATCTTCAGGTTCTGTCTTCTCATTATATTCTGGATATCCTGGATGTTTGGGGTTAGGAGCTTTTTGCATTTTGCATTTTCATTGACTGATGTTTCAATGTTTTCTATGGTATCTTCCACATCTGAGATTCTCTCTTCCTTATCTTATATTCTGTTGGTGATGCTTGCATCTATGACTCCTGATTTCTTTCCTAGGTTTTCTAACTCCAGGGTTGTCTCCCTTTGTGATTTCTTTATTGTTTCTATTTCTGTTTTTAGTTCCTGGATGGTTTTGTTCATTTCCTTCATCTGTTTGATTGTGTTTTCCTGTAATTCTGCCAGTTTGATTGTGTTTTCCTGTAATTCTTTAAGGGATTTTTGGGTTTCCTCTTTAAGAGTTTCTAGTTGTTTACCTGTATTCTCTTGTATTTCTTTAAGAGAGTTATTTATTTCCTTCTTAAAATCTTCTATCATCCTCTTGAGATGTGATTTTAAGTCTGATTCTTCCTTTTCTGTTGTGTAGGGGTATCCAGGGCTTTTTGTGTTGAGAGAGCTGTGTTCTGATGATGCCATGTAGCCTTGGTTTCTGTTCCTTGTGTTCTTGCACTTGCCTTTCACCATCTGGTTATCTCTGGTGTTAGCTGGTCTTACTGTGACTTGTCTTTCCTGCAAGCCTAGGTGTCAATACTCCTTGAAGACCAGTTCTCTTTGAGAGAATTTTGGATTTGGAGAGCTGTGGTGCAGGGTCAGCTCTGGAATGCAGACAGAAACTAGAAGGTTCTAATCCCCAGCTGTCCCTTGTTTCTTGTGTCCTGATAGCTCTGCAAGGGTCCCTCTTGGTCCAGTAATTTTGAAGAGAAATGATGGTCTTGCCTGTGCTTGAAGGTGTGTTGGAACTCCTGGTATACCAGCTCTCTCCTGGCACTATTTGAATATGGAGCCCTGTGTCACAAGATCTGCTCCCCGGCCACCGAAAGAAACCAGAAGCCCACTCCTCAGTCCCTGTGTCCTGGGTATTCCAGGTGGGTCCCTCTGAGCAGACAGGCTTGCCCTCACTCCTGGGAGGATAGCTTTCTCCTGGTGCTATTTGGCTACGGAGCTCTGGTGGCCCAGGCAGAGGTCCTCCACCACAGATGGAAACCGGAAGGCTCCTTCTTCCCGCCTGTTCTTCAGTCCCTATTTCCCAAGGATTCCAGGTGAATCCAGCTGAGCAGTTTTAGTCCTCTTACCCCCCCTCAAGAGCTTTTCCATACTCCTGAGAGGCTAGCTTTCTCCCAGCGCTATTTGGCTATGGAGCCCTGGTGGCCCAGGCAGAGGTCTCCTGCCACAGATGGAAACTGGAAGGCTCTTTCCCACAGTCTTATTTCTTAAAGTAACTGTATTTGTTAAGTATGAGAAGAAGTGTGAGATCTATGTTATCATCATCATCCCATGACCAGAGAAAAGTGTGCTCTGACTACACACCAGAGTTCACTGGTTTTTTATTGGTTTATTCTGTTTTTGTTTTCTGATACAGAATTTACTACATAGTCAAGGCTAACTTCAAGCTCATGACAATCCACCACCCTCATCCTCCCATGTACTAGGGTTATAGTTTTTAAAGTTGTATTATGTGTCATGATTTGTATATATTCACATGTTGCTTATATTGAGAGAGAGATAAAAATTTAGTTCTTCTGGATCAAAAATCAGGTTGGAAATAAGACCTTTCAAAATAAACTGTCTTGTCTTCTTTTCTTAGCCACACAAAAGGCTGTAGCTCCTGTCTTGGCTACTGTAGGTATACTCCACTCTCTTGATGTCAAAACAGAGCTCTTTACAAGTTCACAAGCTTATCACATGCTCCAAAGTGCTTTGACACATTAAGAAGCTGTCATCAAACATCGAACACTTTTTTTTCTTTTTTTAACTTCTGGTATTCAGCAATCACAGTGAGGAAATATACTTAAAATTATGCCTCAGTTTGTCAGAAAAAATTTATAACTAACAAAATTTACCTTTTAGAAACTTCATAAATTTATCTTCAAAACTCACATGCAACTTTTCCTTTCTCTTTTAAAAGCTTTATTTTTCAGATGTTAAGAATTCCTAGATTGTTTTCTGTAAGAAAAACAAAGATGCTGGGCAGATTAACCCACAGAATCTGAGAAAAGGAACACTACAAAATCATGTCTGGAATCAATAACAAAATCGATCACAGCAATGCACATCAGAAATTCCTAACACAACCAAGATATGAAGTTTACTGCACATTGCACATTTGAAACCAAACATAGTAGAGTTTGTATAGACAGCATGTACAAACTCTTGAAATGCAGTTACTTCACCAGCAATGCAGAACAGAAGAGGCAAAGATGAAGTGACCCGTTTTACATGTCTATGTAAAAAATATTTTTTCAAAAAGAAATTGTTATATTTTATTTTGTTATTTCCTATAATAAAAATAATACTGAAGTAAAATTTTACAGAAGTAAAATTTTATATACTGTCTTCTATGCACATCGAGAAAATTAAGTTTCATATATTCAAAAGTATTGTTTTAGCAACAACCTACCTTTTAGGTAATCAAAATAAGAATCATAATCTATTATACTTCCAAACATTTCTAAATAGCTAAGCAATAATACCAGTCCTTTGTAAGCAATTTAAAAAATACTGTACTAGTAGGTCACAAATTAAAAGCTCTGGCTGCAATGTCCCAAGGCAGACCTCAGTTAAGTGACTACAGAAACATGAGAGAACCAGAGAACATTTGGCCTGAGCTTGCACATGCACAAACCATTGCTTCTGCACCATAAACAGTTTGGAAAAGGACTGTTCATGCCAATAAGAAATTCCATCCTGGAGCCATAGTCTAGAAAAATCCCTAATCTGAAACACATTTTTCTGTGATTTCTCGATACTCCGCACCTAACATCCTTTCCCACTGCACTGTTAGCTTTTCCAGTAGACTAAGGAAAGATGGAGGCAATGTAAGAAAGACTCAAGCCAAGCCCAGGCTTGTCCATTCAGGTAATCATGACAAAGTGTGTTAGTCAGTTAAAATTAAAATTAAAATTAAACTCAACTCTACTATGTATTTCCATGGAACGTTTCATTTACATTATGTGCTTTGTTATGAAAGCTATTCCTACAACAGATACAATAGAAGAATGAAGAACATTAAATTACCTCTTTATTTCTGGAGCTTTCCTTTGGGTTAAATTATAGATTATAAAGAATCCAGCTTGTTCATTATATTTCTCTTGTCTGACAATTAAATTTATACTATAGTGAGTTCATTTAACTTCTTAAAACTTTCATTAAACAGACATTTGAAAATTTCACACCAGAGAAAATGACCACAAATCTTGCTTAGTTATTTTCAGTTATTTTAATTGGTTTTAGCTTTTGTCTTCTAAGACTTTGATTAAAAAAATAATAATAATGTACTTCAAAATCAAAATACACTTTTTAATCTTTCTATAAAGCTCTTAGGGGGATTTTATATATGATTTATGCCTTGATATTTTGTTTCATAGAATTGCATTAGTGTTGCCCATGTTATTTTACAGTTTTATAAACATTTTTACTGGCACTTAATATTTTATTGAGAGAACCTACTAGGAGTCATTTCATCATTTTCTTAGAATTGGACATTCTGTCTGTTCCAAGTTGTTTACAATTATTAATGATGATCCTATGAACTTAAGCAGATATAATAGTTCTCTTCAACATCTATGATTACTTTACTCTGGGAGACTATGAAGGGTAGAATTCCTGTTCGGAAAGATCAACAATTAATTGCCAGCAGCACTGACCAGGATATCCCATGCCATGTTCCCAAGGATTTTCACCCAGGCTCATTAGCATCTTTGCTAATTTGATCAGCAAAAACCTGGAACTCATCTTGACTTTTAATACACATGTTTAAAATCATGTATATGTATATGGAATAAACCCTTCAAGACAGTTTAGGACTGTTAAATATAATATTTTATGTATTCCTTGAAATTTTATTCATTTATATAATGTATCATGATTGTGCCCAGATACCACTACCTCCCTCCAACTCCTCCTTGCACATCCCAATCAACCTTCTTCCAAGTTTCATGTCCTCTTTATTAGTTGTCATTAATAACTCCCTGAGTCCGATCTGTTCTGACTATATACTCATGGGTGTGGGGCCATCCAATAGGACCTGAGCAATTTCCAGAGGCTCCATCTCTAATTGTGACAGAGAAAAAGGAGCTCTACACATTCTACACATGCATCCTTTGCTTGCTCCTCAGTGGCAAATATGTTCTACCCACTATTGATTTATATTTCAGCCACATGAGGGTAAGTTTATAAGTCTGCCTAGAGCAACATGAGCCCTTCTCTCTCTATTCTCATGCCTTATCAGTGTAACAATGAGCCAAAAGCAGTCATTCTCAAGATGCACTAAAATGACCACAGTATCAGATGAGCTGGTTAAGCAGTGTTTGCCTTACTCTTTGTTCCTTACCAAGTTTTAATGGCCCACAGCAGCCCAGGAACTCACAAGAATAATGTCAGAGCTGATCGTTCTCATTTGGGTTTCCTTGGGTTGCTGACTCTCTTGATCTTCAGCTGCCTATAGACATTTACTTAGTTACATCAAATTGCTGCTGCTTTTGGGGGGAGAGCATCTCATAGATATTGACCCACTCCAGGACCTACCTTTGCTCTTCTATGTAAGGTTCATGAAAAATGAAATATAAACAACAGGTTGGGCCATTTCTCACTTCACCAACCCTCTGAGTCTGACCACAGATAAGTTCCCTAAGCAACTCCATTTTCTAACTCTGCTTCACATGGCTTCTGTAATGATTATAAGAGCTCTTTTATGCACAAAAAATATATCTTGCACACATGTAGCATTTGTTCTAGTCTTAATTGAAACTTAATTCCACTTAATCCTTGCCATCTGGAATGAACATCTTGTACTTTAGTTTATAGTTTATTGCTGTAGACCTCTTGTACAGATTAACTGCATAATGCTTCAGCGTATGGCACCATTTTCAGCACTGTTCTTTGTCTCCCATCAGACTCTCAGGGATTCAGCACAGAGCCTCTTGCTCTGTCAAAGTCTAACCAACTATCACCACTGATGTTCTAAGACATATCCAGCTAGATTTATATCATCACTGACCAATATCTGAGTAAGTCTGGTGAAAATGGACACCTGTATGATAGTTAATCCTCTCTGTTTATGGCAGGACCTATGCTCCAGATCTGTGGTGACAGACCAAATTCTCTGAGGGAATCAGCAGCACTATGTGCAAAAAGGATTTGATTTTCAACTGGATCTTACCCAATTGTGTGAGCTTGGCTGGGTAGCAGCCTTCTGAATATTGTGCTGGCCTCTATGTCATGTTGGAACTTGAAATCTGTAAAGAAAGAAGTTGGGCAATGAAGACATGGCACAGAGGGAATGAAGGAAAAGCTAGAATCCTCAAAAGTGAAATGAAATAAAACTCATGTCAATGCTCATTAACTGTCATCTGGATGAGGTGAGTGTCCTACATAGTATGTAGGTTCCATACCCCATGGAGTGGAGCACAAACCTGTGTGGAGAGAGGGGTATGATCAGGAAAGGTCTTAGCTAGCTTCTTTCCCCCAGAGGTTTGAGAAAGTACCCTGGTGTATGAATGATATGGTGGTTTCTGTCTAAAAACCATTTCCAAAATCTCTGAAAATATCTCTGTTGGCTCACAGTTAGTGGAAATATACAAGAAAAGAAATTCTGGGAAAGTTAGTTGACCCTAGCCAGACAGATATATTATAAACCCCATCAATATCTCTGCACTATTAAATAAATCATATTCATTTTGAACTCAGACCTGTTAGTAGGTGTGGCCAACTCTGGTGAGGTCTATCTATATTTATGTTATGTTTTAAAAGCCCTCGTCCTCACCCACATAAATATTACAATATAATTCCATAATATTGTATTTCAGGCCTAGTTATCCAATACTGCTGTCTGGAATGAAGCACATGAAAATGACTAGAATAGAGTCTGGAACCAGAATAAAGTATGAAACCGTACTAACTAATCCACTTTGTATTTAAAAGCATAAATGCAAAAGTAGTCTGGGTGTCAAGCTACTCTTCTGTTTGCTGGATCAACTCACTTTATGCTCTCTGGTGTTATTTTTACATAACTTCTCAAATCTCCAGTATCTTCTGTTCACTGGCCTCTTTGGGTTACCAAAACAAAATACCAAAGACTGTGTGGTTTAAACACCATAAAATTAGTTGCTCATATTTCTGAAAGCTAAGTTCCACTGTCAGTGTGCTTACTGATTTCGTCCAATGGTTGTGATTCTTGACCTGACTGAGCAGAAAAGCAGAAACATCAGAATGCTCTCTGGTCTCTTATAAGGGCACTAATAATCCCATTACATGGTCTCCGCCATATGACTTAAACTAAATCTAATTAGGGCTCAAAGAAATAAACTCCAAACACTACATAATGGTATTTTAGGTTTGAATGTATGGATTTTAGTGTGACAAAATTCATTTGAAACCATCCCTCATCCTATGAATAAGTTACTGATTCTGATTCTTTTATAAAAAATCCTAACAGAATCCTAACAAGATTCCTAACAGAATGTATACATAAGGGGGCCTATAAATCTACTAATTCATCCAAATTTGAATCCATATACTCCAGAGCCTACTGGTATAGTGGTATAATATGCACACTCCACTTGGGTCCAGATGTACCAGTGGCTCACTAGATAGAGTGTTTACTCCCAACAGCAAACAGTCCCTTCTCCTGAAATGTTGGATTTTTAATCTTTGTATTTATTCTTCTCTTATATATTACATCCTAACCACAGTTTCCCTTCCCTCCTCCCCTCTCAGTCACTCTACTTCCCATTCACTCTTCTTCAGTTTCCCTTCATGAAAGGGCAAGCTTCCAGGGATCTCAACCAAGAAAAAAGTGATGTTGAGACTAGGTTTCTTCTGTCATATAAAGGCTGGATGAGGCAATCCAGTTGGGAAAAAAAGGGTCTCAGAGACAAGCAAAAGAGTCAGAGACAGTCCCTAATCTCAGGGTTAGGAATCCCACAAGACCAAGTT
Source organism: Rhynchomys soricoides (assembly GCA_019843965.1). Taxonomy (NCBI): domain Eukaryota; kingdom Metazoa; phylum Chordata; class Mammalia; order Rodentia; family Muridae; genus Rhynchomys; species Rhynchomys soricoides. The sequence goes on from JADRCH010000007.1 coordinate 17,317,882, forward strand.
ACTCAACCGTATCATAAATGCAGAAGGCCTAGGTCATTTTGGGTCTAGGTTACCTCACTCAGGATGATATTTTCTAATTCCATCCATTTGCCTGCAAAATTCATGAAGTTGTAATCAATGAGTAGTATTCCATTGTGTAAATGCACCACATTTTCTGTATCAGAAATGTCTGATACAGAAATGTCTTCTGCTGAGAGACATTTGGGTTGTTTCCAACTTCTGGCTATTATAAAGAAAAGGCTGCTATGAACATAGTGGAGCAAGTGTCCTTGTTATATGTTGGAGATTCTTTTGGGTATATGCCCAGTAGTGGTATAGCTGGATCTTCAGGTAGAACTATTGCCAGTTTTCTGAGGAAACATCAGATTGATTTGCAAAGTGGTTGTACCAGATTGCAATCCCACCAACAATGGAGGGATGTTCCTCTTTTTTTACATCCTTTCCAGCATCTATTGTCACCTGAGTTTTTTTATTTTAGTCATTCTGATAGATGTCAGGTGGAATCTCAGAGTCATTTGACTTGCATTTCCCTGATGACTAATAATGTTGAACATTCCTTTAGGTACTTCTCTGCCATTCGAGATTCCTCAGTTGAGAATTCTTTATTTAGCTCTGTACACATTTTTTCTAGATTCAATGATAGAGTTTTTATTAAATTTACACTTGCAACTGAAATGTGACAAATGTTATCTACATCTTTTTTTCTTTTCTTTTATTGGATATTTTCTTTATTTGCATTTCAAATGTTATCCCTTTTCTTGGTTACCCTCCAGAAACACCTTATCCCATCCCCCTACACCTGCTTCTATGAGGCTACTTCCCCACCTACCAACTCTCGCCTCTCCGCCCTGGCATTCCCTTACACTGGGGCATCGAGCCTTCATAGAACCAATGGCTACTCCTCCCATTGATACCCAACAAGGCCATTCTTTGCTACACATATGGCTCGAGCCATGGGTCACTCCATGTATATACTCTTCAGTCGGTGGTTTAGTCCCTGGGATGTCTGGGTGTCTGATTGGTTGACATTGTTACCCAGGAGTGGTATAGCTGGGTCCTCAAGTAGTACTATGTTCCTCAGTTTTCTGAGGAACTTCCAGACTGATTTCCAGAGTAGTTGTACCAGCTTGCGATCCCACCAACAATAGAGGAGTGTTTCTCTTTCTCTACATTCTCGCCAGCATCTGCTGTCACCTGAGTTTTTGATCTTAGTCATTCTGACTAGTATGAGGTAGAATCTCAGGGTTGTTTTGATTTGCATTTCCATCCATGATGACTAAGGATGTTGAACATTTCTTTGGGTGCTTCTCAGCCATTCGGTATTCTTCAGCTGAGAATTCTTTGTTTAATAGTGTTATTTGATTCTCTGAAGTCTAACTTGAATTCTTTGCATATGTTGGACATTAGCCCTCTATTGGATGTAGTATTGGTAATGATCTTTTTCCAATCTGTTGGTTGCTGTTTTGTCCTATTGACAGTGTCCTTTGCCTTCCAGAAATTTTGCAATTTTATGAGGTCCCATTTGCCAATTATTGGGCTTAGAGCATAAGCCATTGTTGCTCTGTTCAGGAAAATTTCCCTTGTGCCTATGTGTTTGAGGTTCTTCCCCAATTTCTCTTCTGTTAGATTCTGTGTATCTGATTTTATATGGAGGCCCTGGATCCACTTGGACTTGAGTTTTGTACTTGAGCTTTTTGGAGATAAGAATGGATCAATGTGCCTTATTCTGCCTGTTGACTGACAGTTGAACCAGCACCATTTGTTTGAAAATGCTGTCTTTTTTTCACTGGATGGTTTTAGCTCCTTTGTCAAGGATCAAGTGACTGTAGTTGTGTGGTTTCATTTCTGGGTCTTCAATTCTATTCCATTGATTTACCTGCCTGTCTCTGTACCAATACCATGCAGTTTTTTTATCACTATTGCTCTCCAATACAGCTTGAGGTCAGGGATGAAGATTTCTCCAGAAGTTTTTTATTGTTGAGAATAGTTTTTGCTATCCTGGATTTTTTGTTATTCCAAATGAATTTGCAAATTGTTCTATCTAAGTCTATGAAGAATTGAGTTGGAATTGTGATGGGGATTGCATTGAATCTGTAGATTGCTTTCTTCAAGATAGACATTTTTACTATATTAATCCTGACAATCCATGAGCATGGGAGATCTTTCCATCTTCTGGGATCTTCTCCAATAACTTTCTTCTGAGACTTGAAGTTCTTGTCATACGGGTCTTTCACTTGCTTTATTAGAGTCACACCAAGGTACTTTATATTATTTGTGACTACTGTGAAGGATGTTGTTTCCCTAATTTCTTTCTCAGCCTGTTTATCCTTTGAGTATAGAAAGGCTACTAATTTGTTTGAGTTAATTTTTATCCAGCCACTTTGCTGAAGTTTTTTATCAGGTTTAGAAGTTCTCTGATGTAACTTTTGGAGTCACTTAAGTATACTATCATATCTTCTGAAAATAGTGATATTTTGACTTCTTCCATTCCAATTTGTATTCCTTTGAACTCCTTTTGTTGTCTAATTGCTCTGGGTAGGACTTTGAGTACTATATTGAATAGGTAGGAAGAGAGTGGCAGCCTTGTCTAGTCCCTCATTTTAGTGGGATTGCTTCAAGTTTCTTTCCAGTTAGTTTGATGTATACTACTGGTTTGTGGTAGATTGCTTTTACTATGTTTAGGTATGGGCCTTATATTCCTGATCATTCCAAACTTTTACCATGAAAGGATGTTGAATTTTGTCAGATGCTTTCTCTGCATCTAATAAGACCATCATGTGGTTTTTTTTCTTTGTGTTTGTTTATATAGTGCATTATGTTGATGGATTTCCTTATATTGACCCATCCCTGCATCCCTCGGATGAAGCCTACTTGATCATGGTGAACGATAATTCTAATGTGTTCTTGGATTCAGTTTACGAGAATTTTATTGAGTATTTTTTCATTGATATTCATAAGGAAATTGGTCTGAAGTCCCCTTTCTTTGTTGTGTCTATGTATGGTTTTGGTATTAGTGTAACTGTGGCTACATAGAATGAATTGGGTAGTGTTCCTTCTGTTTCTATTTTGTGGAATAGTTTGAAGAGTGTTGGTATTAGGTCTTCTTTGAAGGTCTGATAGAATTCTGCACTAAACCCATCTGGTCTTTTTTGGATTGGGAGACTTTTAATAACTGCTTCTATTTCTTTGGGGGTTATTGAGCTGTTTGAATGGTTTATCTTCTTTTCCTTATTTAACTTTGGTACATGGTATCTGTCTAGAAAATTGTCCATTTCATCCAGATTTTCCAGTTTTGTTGAATATAGGCTTTTATATTAGGCTGTGATGATTTTTTTAATTTCCTCAGTTTCTATTTTTATATCTCCCTTTTCATTCATGATTTTGTTAATTTGAATATTGTCGCTCTGCCCTCTGGTTGGTGTGGCTAACGGTTTATCCATCTTGTTGATTTTCTCAAAGAACCAGCTCCTGGCTTTGTTGATTTTTTTTTTATAGTTCTTTTAGTTTCTACTTGGTTGATTTCAGCCCTTAATTTGATTATTTCCTGCCTTCTACTCCTCTTGGATGCATTTGCTTCTTTTTGTTCTAGAGCTTTCAAATGTGGTGTCAAACTGCTAGTGTATGCTCTCTCCAGTTTCTTTTTGGAGGCACTCAGAGCAATGAGTCTTCCTTTTAGCACTGCTTTCATTGTGTCCCATAAGTTTCAGTATGCTGTGCCTTCACTTTCATTAATTGTAAAACGTCTTTAATTTCTTTCTTTATTTCTTCCTTGACCAAGTTATCATTGAGTAGAGTGTTGTCTAGCTTCTATGTGTATGTGGGCTTTCTATCATTTTTGTTGTTATTGAAGGCCAGCCTTAGTCTGGGGTCATCTGATAGGATGTATGGGATTATTTCAATATTTTTGTATCTGTTGAGGCCTATTTTGTGACTGATTATATGGTCAATTTTGGAGAAGGTATCTTGAGGTGCTGGGAAGAATGAATATTCTTTTGTTTTAGAATGAAATGTTTTTTTAGATACTTCTTAAATCCATTTGGTTCATCATAACTTCTGTTAGTTTCACTATGTCTCTGTTTATTTTCTGTTTCAATGATCTGTCCATTGCTGGGCATGGAGTGTTGAAGTCTCCCTTATTATTGTGTATTGTTCAATGTGTGCTTTGTGCTTTAGTAAAGTTACTTTTATGGATGTGGTTGCCCTTGCATGTGGAACATAGGTGTTCAGAATTGAGAGTTCATCTTGGTAGATTTTTTCTTCAATAAATATGAAGTGTCCTTCATTATCTGTTTTGATAACTCTTGGTTGAAAGTCAATTTTATTGGATATTAGAATGCCTACTCCAGCTTGTTTCTGGAGACCATTTGCTTGGAAATTTGTTATCCAGCCTTTTACTCTGAGATAGTGACTGTCTTTGTCACTGAGGTTCCTTTCCTGTATGCAGCAAAATGCTGGGTCCTGTTTATGTATCAAGTTTATTAGTGTATGTCTTTTTATTGGGGATTTGAGTCCATTGATGTTAAGAGATTATTAAGGAAAAAGTGGTTGGTGCTTCCTGTTATTTTTGTTGTTAGAGGTGGAATTATGTTTGTGTGGCTATCTTCATTTGGGTTTGTTGAAAGAAGATTACTTTCTTGCTTTTCTAGGGTGTAGTTCCCCTCCTTGTGTTGGAGTTTTCCATCTATTATCCTATGTAGGGCTGGACTTGTGTAAAGATACTATGTAAATTTGGTTTTGTAATGGAATATCTTAGTTTCTCCATCTATAAGAATTGAGAATTTTATTGGTTATAGTAGCCTGGGTTGGCATTTTTGTTCTCTTTGGTTCTGTATGGCATCTGCCCAGGATCTTCAGCCTTTTAGCCTCTCTAGTAAGAAGTCTGGTATAATTCTGATAGGTCTGCCTTTATTTGTTACTTGACCTTTTTCTCTTACTGCTTTTAATATTCTTTCTTTGTTTTCTGCATTTGGTGTTTTGATTATTATATGATGGAAGGAGTTCTTTTCTGGTCCAGTCTCTTTGGGGTTCTGTAGGCTTCTTGTATGTTCATGAGCATCACTTTTTTTAGGTGAGGGAAGTTTTCTTCTATAATTTTGTTGAAGATATTTACTGGCCCTTTAAGTTGGGAGTCTTCACTCTCTTCTATACCTGTTATGCTTAAGTTTAGTCTTCTCATTGTGTCCTAGATTTCCTGGATGTTTGGGTTAGGAGCTTTTTGCATTTTGCATTTTTTGACTGTTGTGTCAATGTTTTCTATGGTATCTTCTTCACCTGAGATTCTCTCTTCTATCTCCTGTCTTCTGTTGATGATGTTTGCATCTATGACTCCTGATCTCTTTCTCCAGAATTGTCTTCCTTTGTGATTTCTTTATTGATTCTATTTGCATTTTTAGATCCTGGATGGTTTTGTTCAATTCCTTCACCTGTTTGGTTGTGTTTTTCTGTAATTCTTTAAAGGATGTTTGTGCTTCCTCTTTAAGGGCTTCAACTTATTTACCTGTGTTCTCCTGTATTTCTTTAAAAGAGTTATTTATGTCCTTCTTAATGTCCTCTATCGTCATCATGAGATGTGATTTTAAATCCGAAGCTTGCTTTTTTCCATGTGATGGGGTATCCTGGACTTGCTGTACTGGGAGAACTGGGTTGTGATGATGCCAATTAACCTTGGTTTCTGTTGCTTATGTTCTTGTGCTTGCCATCTGGTTATCTTTATTGCTATCTGTCCTTGCTGTCTCTCACTAGAACCTGTCCTTCCTGTGATCCTGGTTTTCTCAGAGTCCAGCTGTCTCTTTGATCCTGTGATTCTGGGATCCTGGGATCCTGAGATCCTGGGTGTGTCAAAGCTCCTGAGTGTCAAGCTGTCTCTGAGATCCTGCAATCCTAGTGTGATCAAGCTCCTAAGATCCTATTGTGACAGAGTTCCTGGGAGTCAAGCTTTCTCTGGGTGTTGCAGGGGTAATCCAGAGCCCTAGGTTTGCTCTGGACACAGGTGCAAGCTGGAAGGAACCCATGTCTCTGGCTGGGTGGGAGTTTGTGTTTCCCTTGTTCCTGTGGGGGTCCCAGTTATGCTTTGTATTGTGAAAGATGGTGTGGCCTCAACTGTGATCTTGAGTGTGCCAAGCTCCAGTGTTCCTGAGTGTGTCTGATCTCCTGGGAGTGTAGCTTCCTTTGTGGTTCTGAGATCCTGTGATCCTGGGCATGTTAGAGCACCTGGGAGTTGGGCTCCCTCTGGGTATTGTAGGAGTGGGTGCAGAGCCAGCACCACAGGTCTGCTCTGGGTGCAGGTTCAAACTGGAAGGAACCTGTGCCACTGGCCAGACAGGAGTTCCTGTGTCCATGGATCCTGGGGGTTCCAGTTACTCCAGGTGTTGGGGCACATGTTGTGACTTCCTCACCTGTGATCTTGGGCGTGTTAGAGCACCTGGGAGTCAAGCTTCCTCTGGGTGTTGTGGGACTTGGTGAGGAGCCAGGGCCCAAGGTATACTTCTGTACCCAGTTTTTAATTGGGTTATAAGATTTAGTGTATCTGATTTCAAGTTGAGAACTTTGATTCACTTGAACTTGAGTTTTGTTCCAGGTGACCTATAGAAAAGGATATGGATCTATATGCAGTCTTCTACATGATGGCATCCAGTTAGACCAACAACATTTGTTGAAGATGCATTCTTTTTTCCATTGTATAATTCTGGGTTCTTGGTCAAAAACCATGTGTCCATAGGTGTGTGGATTTACAACTATATCTTCAATTTGATTCCATTGATCAATCTGTCTATTCTTATGCCAACACTCTGAAGTTTTTATTACTACAGCTCTGTAGTAGACCTTGAAATAGGGAATAGTGATACCTCCCAGAAGTTCTTTTATTGTACAGAATGATTGTTGCTATCCTAGGGTTTTGTTTGTTTGTTGTTTATTTTTCTATATGAAGTTGAGTATTATACTTTCAAGGTCTGTAAAGACTTGTGTTGGAATATTGAAGGGAATTACATGGAAAATGTAGATTGCTTTTAGTAAGATGGGTATCTTTACTATATTATGCCTACTGACCCATGAGCATGTGAGAACTTTCTTCTGATGCCTTCTTTTTCTTTCCTCACGGACATGAAGTTATTGTCATACAGACCTTTCACTTGCTTGGTTTAAAATATTTTATATTATTTGTGGCTATTGGAAAAGGTTTTGTTTCTATGATTTTTTTTCTCAGCACATTTGTCATTTGTATATAGGAATGTTACTGACTCATTTGTTGTTTTTGTTGTTAATCTTGTATCTAGCTTTTATTTTTATAAAATAAAAGAGTATTTTATTGAGTATTTTTGCACTAATGTTCATGAGCAAAATTGGGTCTGTAATTTTCTTTCTTTGTTCAGTCTTTGTGTGGTTTGTCTATCAGGGTGACTGTGGCCTCATAAAATAATTTGTCAATGTTCCTTCTGTTTATCTTTTGTAAAATAATTTGAGGAGTATTAGTATTAACTCTTTTTCTAGTTTTGCACTAAAACCATCTAGACCTTGGATTTTTTTGTTGGGAGGCTTTTAATTACTGCTTCTATTTCCTTAGGGATTATGGGTCTACTTAAATTGTTTATATGATCTTGATTTAACTTTAGTTAGTGTTATCAATCAAAGAATTGTCCATTTCTTTTAGATTTTCCCATTTGGGGAGTTACAGGTTTTTGAAGTATGACCAAATGATTCTTTGGATTTCCTTGGTGTCTGTTGTTATGTCCTTTTACCAATTCTTATTTTGCTAATTGGGATATTCTTTCTGCCTTTTAGTTAGTTTTGATAATAGTTTGCTATCTTGTTGATTTTCTCAAAGGACCAACTCTTTGCTGCATTGATTCTTTGTATTGTTCTTTGTTTCTGTTTTGTTTATTTCAGCCCTCAGTTTGATTATTTCCTACAGTCTACTCCTCTTTGTGTATTTGCTTCATTTTTTTTCTTGAGCTTTCAGGTATGCTTTCAATTTGCTAGTACAAGCTCTCTCTCTCTTATTTATTTACATTCCAGTCTACCCCCTTCTGGTCCTCCCACCCCCACTGTTCCTCATATCATTCCTCATCCCCCTTGCCTCCAGGAGGGTGCTCCCCACCCCACCAGGGTTCTCTCTTTTCTGGGTCCTCAAGCCTTTCAAGGATTAAGAACATCTCCCACTAAGGCCTGACCAGGCAGACCTCTGCTAGTTATGTGCCAGGGGCCTCAGATAGGCCCTTGTATGCCCTGGGTTGGTGGGTCCGTCTCTGAAAGCTCCCCGTGGTCTGGCTTAGTTGAAACTCTTGGTCTTCATAGGGGGTCACTTTCCCCTTCAGCTTCTTCAATTCTTCTCCTAATTCAACCATAGGAGTCCCCGACTTGATTCCAACGGTTGGGTGTAAGTATCTGTGTCTGTCTTAGTCAGCTGCTGTTGGGGCCTCTCAGAGGACAGCCATGCCAGGCTCCCATCTGTAGCATATCATAACATCATTATTAGTGTCATGCCTTGGAGCCTGCCCGAATGAGATTGGACTGCCTTTTCTTCAATATCTTCTCCATTTTTGTCCTTGCAGTTCTTTTAGACAGGAACATTTCTGGGTCAGAAATTTTGACGAGGGTTGGTAACACTGTCCCTCCACTTGCAGCTCTGTCTATAAACTGGAGGTAGATCCTGCTCCCCACTATTGGGCATTTTGGCTAAGGTCACCGCCACTGAGTTCTGAGAGTTTCTCACCTCCAGGGTCTCTAGTACTTTCTTTAAGGTCCCTCTACTTCCCACTCACCCCCCAGGCTGCTTATTTCCATTCATTCTCCCGGCCCTCTGGGCTTCTCTCTAGCCTGCCCCATATCTGATCCTGTTCCCTATTTCCCCTCCTCCTCCCCTCTCCCATCCAGGTTCTTCCCTTTCTCTGCCTCCCATAATTATTTTCTTCCCCCTTCTAAGTGGGATTAAAACATCCTCATTTGGGTCTTTCTGCTTGTTTTTCTTCTTAAGGTCTAGGTATTCTGTACGTTTTGGCTAATATCCACTTATCAGAGAGTACATACCATGCATGTACTTTCTTTATAAAAACATTTGGTGCTATAAACTTTCCTCTTAGCAATGCTTTCATTGGGCCCCATAAGTTTATGTAGGTTGTGCCTTCACTTTCATTGAATTCTAGGAAGCCTTTAATTTCTTTCTTTATCTCTGCCCAGTAGTCATTCAGTAGAGAGTTGTTCAGTTTCCATATGTTTGAGGTTTTCAGTTGTTTCTGTTGTTGTTGATGCCCAACTTTATTCTGTGTTGGTCTGATAGAAAACAGGAGGTTATTTCACTATTTTTGTATCTGTTGAGACTTGTTTTGTTACTGAGTCAATCTGTAGAAGGTTCTATGTGTTGCTGAGACAGAGGTATATTCTGTTTGGATGAAATGTTCTGTAGATATAGTAGGTCCATTTGAGTCATAAAGTCTACTATTTCCATTATTTCTTTGTTTACTTTTAGACTGGATGTCATGGATATTGGTGAGAGTGGGGTGTTGAAGTCTTCCACTATTAAACAAAGAGTGAGGTTCTTTGTGTAATTTAAGCTTTAGTAATTTTTTTAAACAAATTTGGATGTCCTTGCATTTGGGTCATAGATATTCAGAATTTAGATGTCATCTTGGTAGATATTTTTTCTTTGATGTCTAAGAAGCATCCTTCCTCATCTCTTTTTATTAATTTTGGTTGGAAATTTCTTCTGTTAGATATTAGAATGGCTACACCAGCTTGCTTCTTATGTCCATTTTCTTGGAAAATCTTTTTCCAATGCTTTACTCTGAAATTAATGTCTATCTTTAATGTTAAGGTGTATTTCTTATGTTTAGCAGAAGAATTGATCAATTTTCCACACTCATTCTGTTAGCTTGCAACATTTTTATTGGAGAGTTGAGGACATTGACATTGAGAAATAGGAATTACCAATGATAGTTAATTCTTATTATTTTGGTGGTGGTGGTGGTAGAGCGTGTTTGTGTGTGTGTGTGTGTGTATGCACACACGCATATGTGCTCTTCTCTTCTTTTGGTTTTGCTGATATGAAATTATGTCTTGTGCTGTCATGGGTGTAATTAGCCCCCTTGAGATCCTTCTAGTATCTTCTGTAAGGCTGTATGTGTAGATAAATATTGTTTAAATTTGACTTTGTTGTAGAATATCTTGTTTTTTCAATCTATGGTGATTGAAATGTTTGCTGGGCCTAGTAGTCTGGCATCTGTGCTTTCTAAGACTCTGCAAAATATCTGTCCAGGCCCTTCTGGGTTTTAGAGTCTCTGTTGAGAAGTTGAGTATCATTCTAAAAGGTCTACCTTTATATGTTCTTTAGGTTAGAAAATTTTTCTTCAAGGGTATTGTTTAACAATATTTTCTGCAGCTTTAAGCTGGAATTCTTCTCTTTCTTCTATTACACACACATACACACACACACACACACACACACACACACACACACACACATATATATATATATTCCTGAATGTTCTGCTCAGAAATGTTTTTAGATTTAATATTGTCTTTGGCTGATGTGTCAGTTTGTTTCTATTGTATCTTCTAAGCCTGAGATTCTTTCTTTTTTTCTCTTGTATTCTGTTGGTGATGCTTATGTCTGTAGTCCTTGTTCATTTACCTAGACTTTTCACCTCCAGAATTTTCTCCATTTGGGTTTTATTTATTGCCTGTAGTTCGATTTTCAGTCTTGAACACTTTTATTCATTTCTTTCAACTTTGTGGTTTTGGAGGGTGGGGGGCTTTCTTTAAGGGATATATTCATTTCCTCCCACTGTTTGTTGTGTTTTCCTGGATTTCTTTAACTGATTTATTTTTGTTCCTCTTAAAGGGCCTCAATCACCTTCATAAAATTAGTCTTAAGCTCTTCTTTTGAGCCTCAGCCGTGTTGGAATACCCAGGACTTCCTGTAGTTGAATAGCTAGGCTCTCATGGGGCCATTTTGCCCTGGGTCTTGATTGTGTTCTTATAATAATTGTAGGTTTATGATGATTTCTGAATTGGTCATTGTTGGATGGAATTTTTTCCCTTAGTTTCTGCTTTCTTTCTGACCTTATGGCTTGAGTGGCCTGTGGTTCTGATGACCAGCATATCCTGTGTCCAATAGTATGTCTTTGCTGGTGATTTGCTAGCCTGTGTGACTTCTGGGGTTCTGGGTACTGGTGTGGCCTCTAGTACAGCAACAGGCTTCTGTCAGCGTTTTGGGCAGGGGTATGAAATAAGGAGAGAAGGTGGTGTTAGGGAAGCTGGGCATGCTCTCCCAACATTGGATTTACATATCTTCTGGATCACTTGTGAGCATGCAAGCATGCTGTACTAGTTGAAACATCAAGTGACTCTTTTCCTTAATCTTATGTGTTACATAAACTATTGTGTTTGAAATAAAATCCAGAAGTTGACTGTATTCACTCTCTCCGTCCCTTCCCTTTCCATATTCTATTGGCTTAGGCAGGCTCTCACTGATGCGTGTGCACCAACACTGCTGTTCTAAATTTATCAAGTCTTGTATTCATCACTAACAGAGCCTTCATATGCCACCCTACCTGTTATTTATACTTTACCTGACTCCTATTGCCAAAATACTTCCTTATTCACGTTTGAGACAGGAGACGGTAATGCCCTTATGTTTTTTGCTGGACATTCTTCCTAAAATCCTACTTTGCACACCTACTGTTCCAACAGCAAAGGATCAGAATGCCTACCAACTCAGTCTTCATTCTTTTTTAATGTGACTTACTTTCCTTTATTTTATGTGTACGAGCTGTTTGCTTTCATGTTAGTATGTGCACTACATACCTACCAGATGCCTGAGAAGGTAAGAAGAGGATATTGAAGCCCCTATGATTATAGTTATGTTGGTGTGAGGAACCAAACCTGGATCTTCTACAAGACCAACATGTTTTCATAACTGCTGAGCCCTCTCTCTAGCCACCAGCTGTGTATATTTTAGGTAATCTATCTCATCTAGGCTCTTAGTTATAAAATCATTCTTGATGATTCCAAAATTGCATTCTTTGACTCCTCAATATGTATCTTTAGTCCCTCTGTCCACATATATAAACAGCTCTCCCTCAACATGTACCTTTTAAAATGCTCAAAATTTGTCCTTCACCTCACTACCAGTCTGCTTTCTGCCAGTATTAGTATTCACTTCACAGTAAGCCATGTCATTTCCAATTAGTGTTCTCTCTCTCTCTCTCTCTCTCTCTCTCTCTCTCTCTCTCTCTCTTTGTGTGTGTGTGTGTGTGTGTGTGTACCTGCCTCTTACTTGTAGAACAGAATATGAGCTCTCAGGTACTGCTCCAAGGCCATGTCTGCTTCCTTGCTGCCATGCTCCCCACCATCATGATCATTGACTTACCCTGGAACCATACCCCCCCCAAAAAAGTCTTTCTTCCAAAAGTTGTCTTCTACATGTTGTACCACAGTAATAAAAGTAACTAACAGACAAGCCACTCTCACAGACATCCTTAAATATGTACTTCACCCATCTCCAATATACTTCTGAGTCTAGTCAATTGAATAATCAACATCATACCATATGATATGCAGTGGAACTATATCAATGTCAAAGGATAAATGATGACAATTAGGAAGAATAGTCACTGGAAGCATAGAAACTATAGATTATAATAATAGAGTCTAAATGTGAGAACTACATGATTAATATAGTACTCGCACCATGATAATGTTAAATATAAGAATTATTTTTATTACTGCCCTAGGATTTTACTATTCCAGAATGTGTATATACACCAGAATTTCATGTTATACAGAAGTGCATTAATTATTTATCAATATAAAAATGTTATTAGACTCAGTCTTGAAACTTATTTCATTTCCTTTTTAATAAGATACTATGATAAAATAATTTATTTTTTAATTTTTCTGGATAAATCAAATGGTTCCTAGTTAAATACATATAGAAACTAAAAACAAATTTACATGAGTTCAACTATGACCTCCATCTTTACAACCTAAAGACTGAGCAAGACACAGAATCTCTGATTCTATTTGTATTTATACTTTCTTAAAGCTTTATTATAGCACTTGAATAAAATAAAGACAATGTACTTAAAATTATTCATAAGGAATACATTATGATACATTATAATACACTAAACATGACCTCTTTTATTACTGAATATCATTCTGAATTGTTACTTTTGTTTAGTTTGCTATATGCACAAAAAAATGTGCTACATATCAGTCACTGATTCATCTACAGAGACAGTCTGATAAAACAGACATCTCATTAAATAATTAAAGTACAATGTAAAATGTTCTAAGGGCAGATGTTTCAATTAATGTTTAATAACTGATTTAGCAAGGGAATGAGTGTGAGGCTTAACTCTTACCAACTCTTCCTGGAGGTGACAGTTTAATGTTATCCTTTAGCTCATTCTGGTAAGTATTTACAGCTTACATGTATTTACCATATGTAAATATCTATCACAATATACTTCATTTATATCTGTGGCTAGGATGGGAGAAGGAAATAAAGTATGAATATGAAGACTCAAACCCTAAATGACACCATGGTTTAGTGCTTAGAAAAGGAAAATAGAGGATTTCAAGATAGAAAACTCTTCAGTGACTTTTCTTGATAAATATCCAGCTTCATCCATAGCAGCACATTTGAACTGTTACATAAGAAAGTACAATTAGCACAAAATGAAAACAAAAAACCCCATAAGATTTCTAAATCCTCTTCAACTGTTTTATTTCCCTGAATTTCCAGTAAGCACTTAAAGAGGAGATAAGGCACAAGTCCAAAATACCACCCTGTTATTTTTCCAATTTCAAGAAAAATAGACATCATTAAATTTAAGCCTAAAAATATTATACTCACTTATCATCATCCAACACTTCTTAAAAATCAATAGTTGACTATCCAAATAGAGCTTTATTTATTCTAGGCTCTCACAACCAGAAGAATGACTTTAGATAAACGCTTCATCAGTGACAAATTAGTCTTGAGGGAAATACAGCCACCTTGGGGAAAACCATGGACCCAACCACTTTTAGTTGCAGAAACTCTTGAAACTGCTTTCTGTTCTTAAATTTCTAAATACACTTTTGTTAAGATAAATATTAAGAACATTTTAAAATTAGATTTATATAAATCCACTGGAGGCTAAGATTACAGTTTTAAGTAACCTACTAATCAACTCTCAGATTTTCATGGCAATAAAGTTACTGGCAAGATTTTGTATAGTGGTCAATGGCATCAGTCACAAAGCTGTTTGTAAGCACACATTATCACATTAGGGGTGCACTGTTTTTATTTTTTTTGTTTTGAGAATTCCATTGAAGTTCTGATCTTGAACTGATCTGATTAATACTTTTGCTAGTACTGATTTTTTTTTAAAGTAACTTAGTGAAAACTTTTGGTGCTCGTGCTGGATACCCTGCAGGTCAACAGGCTAGCCTGCCCTCAAAGATGCTCATATTGGGTGCCTTGCAGGTCAGAAGCCTAGCTTGCCTCAGAGGTGCTCATGCTGGACAGTAGGCTAGTCTGCCTTCCAGCTGTCCTTCCATCTATTAGTTTTGCTGTCTTACTTTCTCTGTGGTTATTTGCAGGCTGTTCACTACCTAAAGGCCTGCTTCAATGTTGTGTGGAGAAAAATCTATTGATTAACTCTGAAACAAGCAAAAAAAGAGAAAAAACACAGAAGCAATTTGCCTACGCTTCTCTTAACCTTACAAAAGTAGGTTTCTAGATGTGTTCTTTCACATTCAAACATAAGTGTATATAGCATTTATAGGGTTAAACAGCTGGCCATTTAAACGCCAAAGAAGACTTTAAAACTCCTGGGGAGTTGGATATTCTGCTTGACCAAAAAAATATATAAATAAAATTTATGTATTTACTACCTTTCATGGAAGATTCCAGTGAGTAAACGGGGATAAATTATAACAAGATTCTCCACTCTTCTAAATTATCAGTTTATACATTTTACAGCATAACAATAAGCATTCTTCTGTGTGGAGTAAGGAAACAAGGCTGTTTTCTCAAGGCACTGAGCAAATCTTCCCTCTCTCCAGCCTTTATAGTTTCTGATCTTAGTAATCTCTCACTAGTTGACAAGTATCTTCAGGTTTCTCTACCTGGAATCCTTTACACCACTCCACTATCCTTCTCTTCGAGTCCAGATGTTAACTATTTCTTATCTTCATCCTCATCATCTTCCTCATCCTCATTCCCATCCTCACAGTTTGGACATGCTTCTGAGAGATGGAGGGACAAAAAAAATCTAAGTAGGCTCAGAGATTATGCTCAACTATTAATGTAAAATTGTGGTTTGGGGGGCATTCTGGCCTCCAGCAGTCTTCAACTCAATTAACAGAGAACTTCCTGGAATAAAGGTCACAGTCAGTGGTGGATAATGCAAAGCAATACAAATAACATAGTTACATTTTCTCAATAGCAATATGATTTTTTTCTAGCTTGATTTCCTCTGAGCACGTTCTTCTGAATATTTGCAAACATACCACACTGGGAAAAGATATACTCCAGAACTAGGACTTTGTAGTCCTAACCTTTGCTTTAGTAACTCTTTCTCTTCCTGCTCTGTCGGCCATCTCTAGTTCTCCCGCAAATTTCTTGTATTTGGTTCTTGTTATTTGCCTTTGTTCTATTTACGGGTGCCACTCTCTCATGGCATTTGCTTTTCTCAACACTTCAGGCACCACATTCGACTATCATTTCACCTCTGATTTCTATTTTTAACTTCCCCTAACACTGCCTATTTCAAATATCCCAGATATCCCAGAGTAATCTGACCAAGTTAAATTGACTCTTGAAAATGGTCTTATGTTATGCATTATTGGTCAATATGCTGATAAGGTAGTCCTTGCCTGAGGCTAAACCTAGTCCTCCATGGAGTCTCATATATGGATTTTATGGTTCACTATATAAAATGACCAGCCCCAGTTGTCCTTTCCACAGTTGTCTATGAATGCTTTCCTCTTAGTAGATTAGGCAGAAGTATGAAACTATCAATCAATGAGATCTTTGCAATACTACAGCCCGTTTGCTTGGTGAATGCAACAGTGTAGTAGTCCACAGTCCCTATCTCAGTTTACCCATACACCGATTCCTGTGAGTGTGGCTGTTAAAGATGCAGAGTTCTCCTGTTTGTGGAATTAACTGCCTTGCCCCATAGCAGACCACTCTTTTTCACCAATTATCTCTTTTTCTTACTTAATTTTCATCATTATATTTATTTTATTCGAATAGCATTACTTTACTTAGTAAATTTGTCCTTTAGTGTTTTCTCAAATTCTCCTTGTAGGAAATATAATCCAAGAAAGCTGCTCAATAAGCCAAGCTTCCATTTTGTCTCGCTGGCTGTACTTGATAGTAGTAATATTTACTTAGCATGTATATTTCCAAATCCAGAACACAGTCTCTATTTTGATAATAATCACAGTAGCATTCAAAAGGTAATGCATAACAGAAAAATCATCCAATGAAAGAAAAATCTTCCACATACAAAATTAACTCTTGTGAGGAAATTAAATGAACTATAACTAGCTTAACAATTGACTTACACTAACCACATAATTTAAAAGAATTTCCAAGACGGGCTTTGAATTGCCAATCTAGTTGGAAATAAAATGGAAACATTATTAAGTTAAATCTATAAGACAGCAGGATAGTAATATTTTCCATCTAGAAATAGTAGACATGGGAGTAAAGGGAACCAAAATAGAAATTTACCTTTTGTACCTAACAGAATCTGATATTATATTTCAATTCAACTTAAAAACTAAATCATACTTCAAAGATTGATAACTAGATATAAAACATACTGTAGGAGCTATATCTGAGTCTTGTGAAAAGCTGTTTCAGATAAGTGATGTAGAGCCCAGTTAAAAATATTTTTTCAGAACAAAAATTCTTTATGAGGTAAATGTTCCTTCTTACTCTACAAATAACTTTTCCATAATTATTTGATTAAGGGACACTGAATTTCATTTTTGGTTTCTGTGGGCATGTTTTCAAGAGGACATATCCTGTCTAGGCTCCTTCCTGTTACTCCTCTGCTTCTGGAATCCATGAGGTAAACAGACTTTTCCTCTTTATGATCCTATCTCCATCATGTTCTGTCTTACCACTGACTCAGAATCAAGAGAGTCAAAACTGATCTGAAAATTATGACTCTATGAGCCAATATAGAGCTTTCCTCTTTGAGGTTTTCAGTTGCATATTGGTCACAGCTTCACCGTGAGGTAGCATGGTGATTTCAGTCCTTAACTGGGGCAGTGGGAGGCAGGTCTTCAAATCAGCAAGTCCACCCTTGTTGTTCAGTGTGTCGTTCTTGAGAGACCTGTCTAGAGAGACATTCTATCCTTATTTAGGACTTTTTCTGCTTCAAACAGCAAGGATTTCTGAAACTGTATTCTAGCTAATAGAAAGGAAATCTTAGGGAAAAACAGCTTAGGAATCCCTGGGTTCAATCAGAAAATTTGAATTGGAAGTTTGAAATCATTCCCATAAAAACAGTCATCGAACATCCAACTTTGTTGGAGCCTGCTGTGTCTTATGGAGAGGCAATAACTGATTAATCGTACTGATAGGGAATGCAGCAGGGAGCAGGGAGCTGAGCCTTTGAAGTTAAGGCAGAAGTACACAGTCTAATGAGTCCCTATTTAGAGAAATGGTTTCCAGACAGTCTGAGGAAAATGCAACTAAATCAAAGAAGAAACATTTATCCTAAGATAAAGATCAAAGGTCCCTGACCATCAATGAGAGTTCAGTGTGCCAGAGCTGGGCAGGTAGTCCATGCTATGCTAGAGCTGATGGACCAATGAAAGTGGAGCATGGACAATCATGGCCCTGCAAGGAAGGTGACCATTCAGAACTCTCCTGTCAACTATGCTACAAACTGGCTACATGAGGTGTCTAAAGCATTGGACACTTTCTGTATTCTCTGAGCCTCAATCGGCATGATTTTAAAATATGCACATTCACACTATACATGTGAGGGCTTTTTATTAGAAATAATGTTTGCAAAGTCTCTGTGGAAGAACATGCTGTGTGTTCAAAACTCCTTAACTACATCCTCAGCTTTTAATTGTAATATCCAATACAGCCTTTAAAATAAACACAGAAGCAGAAAGAATGAAATCCAAGAGTTGAAATATAGGAATGTGAAAAGATAAATAGCTAGAAATAGATCCAGGAGGACTAACACTGCTTCATGAACCCTGGGACATGAGGAAAAAGGAAATATTTTTCTTTGGTGAGAAGAAAAGACATAAAGTAGTCTGGGGCCATGTAGGATCTCAGCCACGCCCTCCTGCTGTGTTAATGTCAGGTGACTAGGCCACTCAGCAGCTGGGGAGTGTTCGATGGTTCCTATTATAATTCTGTTTTCACTCAGAAGTTGCCAATAATTTTCCTTCTGAACTTTTCTACAGCTCAAATTGTTTCTTTAAGGTACCTTTAGTGGAAGTATGTATTTGTTACTAGAATGCAAGGAGGTAGAAGAAGAGAAACACAATAAAAGGATGCCTTCCATAAAAGTTAGCCATGCTATGGAAAGGAGAAACCTCATGGGGTCCCACACCTACCAAGAGAATGACAGGCAGTGAAGGGATGCTGAGAGAGGAAGAGCCTGCTCCAGGCGTGGGTCCCCTAACTGTTTGTCCAATACCAGGAGGTCAGCCTAAAATTCATATATACACAAGTGACCCTGGGTGGACTGAGCCCACCGTGTGTGTGTGTGTGTGTGTGTGTGTGTGTGTGTGTGTGTAAACTGGGCCATCAATTCAAAAGGAAGTAAGGTCAGAAAAGTATATTAGAGGTAGAAAAGGTATAAAAATGATATAATTATATTTTACTTTTTGAAAATTAAAGCTTTTTGAAGCCCAAGCTATTAATTAAAACTTAGCTACTTTTTTCACTGAAATTCACCATTGGAAAGGGTGCATGAGGGATTTTATCCTTCTTCTAAAGGTCTGAATATAGAAAATACGATCATGCTTTATAATGTGAACTTCCTGGGCAAGCCAGCAAATCTCTGTGCTTATTTTTACCAACATGACTTGATATGTACCATGTTCACAGCCTAAATACAGACACAACTTCTGCAGTCAATAAAGCATGACAACAATTAATTCACTGAGTTTAATCCGTCAAACCATTGGTCAGTTGAGTGCAAGAAAACACCACAATGATTCTATCATGTAAATCAAACTTGTTTGTGTATAGACAGATCTTCAACTTCCTAGATAATTTAATTTCCATCTTTCTAAAAGCCATGTCAAAATGGTATAATGCATGAATCCTTGTTATAAACTCTTTAAATATGGATTCAGCTGGAAGTTTAGAATGGCTAATCATGTTCAATGACGTTTAATCTTCATCAATGACATTCACCTCGAAGAAAGTTGACATTAATTGGACACAAGGAGGCCTGAACAGTAAAACTGTCTGGAGCTTGGCTCAGAACTCCAGGGTTCTATGGGAAACCATGACTTCTGGACACTTCAGCTGATATCAGCAAACAATACAATGAAATGGATCTAATTTGGAGGCCTGGTTTACTTTAGAATACCGTTCCACAAGTCTTCAACAGATTGAGAAACAGGAAATCTGGTATCCACAGTGAACTACATGGTCTTGAGTACCTACCTGGTTAAGGCCACTCTAGATCTGAGACCTTCTTGTGACAACAGGGAGGGATTTCAAAAGTACATGCTATATTAGTCACTCGTTTTGACCAAATATCCAACTAACAATAACCTAAAGAAGAGATGGTTTACTTGGGCTCACAGTTTAAAGGTCTAGTCTACGGCAGCAGTACAGCCATTGCTGCAGGAGCACAAAGTCACTGTCACATTGCAACTTCAGTCAAGAAGCAGAAGAAGAAAAATGCTGCGACCCTACTTGCTTTCTTTGTGTTCAGCTGGTGACTCCAGCGCAAGGAATGCTATCCTTTATTCATGGTCAGTTTTTCCTCCTCAGTTAAACTTCTGTGGAAGCATCCTCACCAGGAAACAGTCAAAGATGTTTTCATGAAGATTCTAAATCAAATTAAGTTGATGACAGAGATTAACCATCAAGATGCCAATCTTGTCTCACATCCTGTGGTGCTTATTAACACTAGTTCAAGGCTCCAAAGAATTTCAAAAAATTGACTTTAACTCATCTCTGCTCAAACAATGCCCTTCCCTTTCCTCAATTCAAAGGTTTTCTCTTACCAGCATGATGGTAGGTTTATTCCCAGTCCCCTAGAAGTAACATCCATACAGATAAAAATAGTTTTTCAAGAGTCCTGAAGCATGCAGGGTCTCTATTTTAAACAATAATGGCTTTTTTGTCTCCCAGAGTTTCTCTCCTGACCTCATACCAAGGTTCAGGTAGACAGTATGTCTGATGTGTCATTTACACCATTCCTGTAATAAGTGGGCACAGTAAGAGAGATCATGTGGGTGGCAGCATATTATTTCTTTCTTGAAATATAACTCATGTGTCTGAAGTTAGGTCCTTGGCAACCTAACTTTCCCAATTCACTGCAAAAGTGCCAAAAATGCTAGCATGATAGCACTTCTACTGGTTATGATTATGAGTGATTATTATGATTGCTTTATTTGGTTTTGTTGTGGCTCTTTTTCACTTTGTGGAATCAAACTCAAGGGTTGGCATGTTGCAGGATATTTGATCAGACCATGAACCCCGAGATTGTGTTATTTACCAGAAAAAAAAAAAACTATTGTAGCTGTGGTGTGGCTCGACCCTTTAATCCAAGAGTTTTCTGCTTATTGTAAAGAGGATTAAATAAAGTTATCCACAGGTCAAGAGGCAGAGCAAGCATCCAGTTAACAAACAGAAAGTGAACATGTTAAAAAAAAACATGGAGAGTCAGGAGGATGGATAGAGAGACACACAGGAAGTAGATGGGAAGAACACTGAGTTTGAGGGTGTTTGAGACAGCATGGACTAGAACTTTGCAGAAGAGGTTGTCAGTTGAGAGGTAAGGTCAGTTGGGTGCTTCTCTTCCTCTCTGAGCTAGCAGGTTTTCACCCCAGCAACTGTCTTCTGAGTGCTTATAAAAATCAAACGATTGAGATTAAAAACAACTCTTGCAGAGGCAGGACAAATTCCTACCAAACCACTTCACTAACCCTTTTATTTTCTTTTGTTTGGAACAGGGATTTCCTACACTGTGCCATCTGACCTCGACCTTGCGACCTTTGCCTTGACTAATAATGCTGCCTTTATGACCTTCCATTTGCTTCTTCACTTCATCAGCTTTCTTGATCTTCTCTTCTCTTCTGAAATACATGTTGTATCTTAATACTAGATTAAAACTTCAAAAGTATATCCTCATTCTGATCTGAGCCTGCACAACAGTTTTACTTAAATATCAGGTCCATAAATAGTTCTGATGTAGCAATGAAAATGTAATTTGACTTGAGACCAAAGAAGAAAATAATAGAATTATTTTATATTTGGTGTTTACAACATCCCAGGTACCGCAGTAGGTACTTTATTTGCCAAAAAAAGGTATAAAATGATGGATAAGAACATCTGTTTAATATTAGCTAATGGGTATGGGCCTAGGTGTAGGCATTTATTAGTTTTGAAATTAGAACAAATGACTATGAAAAGATTTTCAATTTTCTCTTTAAAACAAAACTGCAATTATTATCTACCCTAGAGCTATTTTTAAGATTAACTAAGATGACATTTATAAAAATGTTAGCAAATGTGGTACTTTTAAACAAGAAATGCCATGCAGCATATTAACTATTTACAAACAATTATTTGCATATGCGTGCATGTGTATTTGCATGCACACATGCACAGACTACAATGAACATGTGGAAATTGGAGTTCAGCTTATAGGAGTCTGGTCTCTCCAACTTCCACACGGGTTTTAAGGATTAACCTAGACTGTGTAGCTTAGAAGCAAATGACTTAACCCACTGCCCCATCTCATTGGCTCACTCAATTCTTAGTGATGGCAATTATTAATCTTCATTGATAAGGACTATCATTCAACTCTACCATACAGAAGAAACATAACAAAATCTGTGTAATTTGCTCACTGACCGCACAGGTACAATTTTGCTGCAAAAGGTTTTCTTTCTGGTCAGGTTGCAGGACCTGAATTCTGGCACATGTTCGTATTTGACCTTTTGTGGTCCATTATGTGTCCATAGGGCTTCACTGCCATGAGTCTGTGAGAGATGATTGGACTTTATAATTATTATTTAAATTCATAAATAATTTTAATGAAGCTACACAAGGTTCCCTAGCTCTTACCTATAAAAAGAAAAAAAAAAAAAAACACGAAATCCTTCTCCTGGTGTTTTGGGAAGGATAAAATGAGAAACAGCATTTAAAAACAACGTATAAAGTGTTGACTTCTCTTAACACCAGCTGTGTGTGAAGAGGTATTATTTTTCTAATTAAAGGACAAATGTGATTCTTAATAAAACATGCCCCCCCCCCACACTGTTTAAGTGGGCAGGGCTGCTTTGTGTACCTTGTATTCTAACCCTGGAAAGATATAAAATACTTGCTCTCTGGGACACCACAGGAATCTTAATCCCTGGGGTTAGACACACTGAGCCCACTGCTGACTTCTGCATCGGGAACCAAAGGCTCTCTTGATCCTGTTCCCTGTTCCAGCCTATACTACCACAGTTGCTGAACTACTGTATTGCAGACAAGCTTCTCTGTCCCTGTTCATTGCTCTTAAGTAATGACAAGCAACTGCTAACTTCTCTTTGGGCCATTTTAGGATTCTCCAACCATGATACCTTAACTACCCAATATCATGCCCTGCTCAAATTTCTTTGACTAACTAACTCAGCAAGTCTCCATTTGACAGTCAAGGAAGCCATATGCTGGTTCAGGTGCTAACTTCCCATCTCTTTTCCTGAGTCACACCTCATTGTTTCTCTCAACTGTGCTTTTAAGGATGCTACCCCACCTATCTGCAGATCCCAGACACATTCCCATACATTCAAGTTCTTAGGTCACTTTCACAGCATATCCCTGATTCCAGTAAGCAAATGTGGATTCTTTCACCTGAGAGGCTCTTGCCTCCTGTTATTTATACATTACTAATAACTTCTAGTCTTACAAAGGGGGAAAAGAGCAATTTTATTTACCCATCTGGCTCCTCTAACTTAGCATCATAGGGACTGCAGTGGGCAAAACCAAGTGGAAAGCATAAATACATTTACATCTTCATTAAGCATTAAAGCATGGGGGCAAGCAGCAGTGATGGCTGACAAGGCCATCAGAATTTGTGCTTATGCAGCATCTTAACAAAGGAATGAAGTTTTAGGAAATATGGCCAAAGGAGGTAATGATGGGAAAGTCATAAGAAAGTATGGTAAATAAGTGTTACTTGATCTCTAGGGAAAAGCATTTTTACACATGGAAATTTTCTCTACACAGGAAAATATGTGTCCTATTTTGAGAGCTTTGCTCACCTACACCAAATGTCAATGGCATTTAACTTAAAATAATCCCTATACCACAGAGGTGTATTTTGGCAAGATACATATTCTGGTGCTGGTACTTTGTGTGCTATTCCTACATATGGATTGCCTTGCTGGATCTTGAACTTCAGATCTTCTGGCTTCTTCTGGGAAACAACACTTTAAAGGGATAAAATGATGAGACTCTT
Organism: Rhynchomys soricoides; assembly: GCA_019843965.1. Classification (NCBI taxonomy): domain Eukaryota; kingdom Metazoa; phylum Chordata; class Mammalia; order Rodentia; family Muridae; genus Rhynchomys; species Rhynchomys soricoides. The sequence goes on from JADRCH010000007.1 coordinate 17,341,545, forward strand.
CACCATTCAAAGTAGCTGGGTGGGTGCGTGGGGTTGGAACAGCACAGTCTCGAAAGACCAACGCATTTTCCACATCTTCCAGAGACACACATACTTCTTTATCTAAAATACTTCTGTTGCAGAATAGCTCACTGTCCTCAGAAAGAAATCATAGACAGCAAAGATATTTTTATTTCTTAGTTTAACATCAGAATGACAGTTCCAAGACTGGGAGAGTCAGCCTGCAGCTTAGGAACCAGGTGAATGCTTAGCACACCATTAACCATTGCCCAGAAGCTTATCTGTAGTGAGAAAACATGAGGAACTATGAGAGAATGCCAGCCTATGGATTCACAGGTTCCCAGAACCCTACAAAGGAGCTTCGGAGAGATATGTTTTAGCACTCTTGGGAACTACTAGGTAACTACTCTTTCCCAAGGTCCATTCAACCATCTAAATGTGTAAATAGATAAGAACCCACGTTGATATCCTGAAAGAGTGAAAGGAGGGTCACAAGAATAAAACTGTTTCAATGGGTGCGTTCTGCCCCATCTTCAGGTGTTTACTAGCACTTTACATATCAAATATTGGTACTTATAGAATAAATGTTATCCACCCATGCATCCATACCTATAGAAGGAGAGCTATAAGAATGATGGCAATAAACAGCCATAGTTCCTGAGCCCAAGAAACTGAAGGCATTCAGATAAATTCTATCCAGAATACACTGCCAGTTATGATGGTAATTTAAGTTTAAAAGAAAATGTAGAGTATTAGCAGATGCTGGATGGGGTTCTTTCCTGATGTTCCTTCCTCCCCAAAACTCAGATCTACCAAAGATGGGCACATCTTTGCCATTCCTTTTTATGCTGGATAGTTTTATGTCTACTTGGCAAAAGCTAACATCATCTGAGAAGATGAAACCTCAATTAAGAAAATGTGTTCATCACCAACCAAAGACCATACAAGGGCTGGACCTAGGACCCTTGCACATACGTGGCAGATGTGCAGCTTGGTTTTCATGTGGGTCCCCCAACAACTGGAGCGGGGGCTATCCCTTATTTTGATGCCTGCCTGTGAATTCTGTTCCCCTAACTGGACTACCTTGTCTGGCCTCAGTGGGAAAGGATGCTGCCTAGTCCTGCAGTCACTTGGTTTGTATCCAGGGGCGCCCTCCCCCTTCTCAGAGGGGATGGGTAGGGACCATGTTAGGAGAGCATGGGACCATGGGAGGGGAGCAGGGACTGTGATCTGGATATAAAGTGAATAAATAAATAAATAAATAAATAGGAAATATATATATATATATATATATATATATATATATATTTTCATAAAATTGGGCTATAAACAAGCCTAAAGGACATATTATTAGTGATCAATGTAGGATGAACCAGCCCACTGTAGTTGGTGCCATCGCTGGGTTGGTGGTCCTGTTTATTTATTTATTTACTTATTTATTTATTTATTTGGGGGTTTTTTGAAAGCAGGATGAACCCTGCAATGATGAGCAAGCTAGGACTCTGCACCAACTCCTCCCTCCAGGTTCCTGCCCTGCATGAGTTCCTGTCCTGACTTCCTTCAATGGTAGACTATGATGCAGAAGTATAAGCCAAATAAACCCTTTCCTCCCCAACTTGTTTTTGGTCATGGTATTTCATCATAGCAAGCAGTAACTTTAACTAGGACAGAATTTGAACCAAAAGTAGGATATAGTTCTTGCTGTGACAGACATTACCATGTTTGATCATGTTTGAGGGAGAACTGTGGAAGGACTTTGAAATTTTAGGCTAAATGACACACTGAGTATTGATGCTGTTCTGTCAGACCTTAGATAAGAATGTTGAGAGTGGTATAGATGATAGAACCCTTCTTGTAAGTTTTCAAAGGGAAGTTCGAGAGTCCTTAATTACTCTATCAAGACAATTTGTTATTTTGAGTTGAGAATCTTCGGTTTTGGTTAGTTGGAGCTGAAGAACTATCGAAGTAAAAGCTTTGATTCAGTGGGAAAATTGATGATGGTCAGCTGGAGCTGAGAAATTAGTGGTGATTAGCAAGAGACTGATGTTATTGAGGTGAGATCTTCTGGGAAGTGTTTTCTAAGAGTGAGCACATGCAAACTGTGATCAAGATGGTTAAGCTTGTACCTCATGCTGGAAGTCAAACTTGGTCATGTGTAAAAGTCTCTCAGGGGGTACCAGTTTTGAAGGAGTGAAGGGGTCTTGGGCAACAACTGAGGCTTGGTACTGTGAGAGGTCAGGAGTGGCTTTTGATGAAAATGCATCTCAGTTGCAGCAGAGGATGCCAACATTTTGGAGATGTTAGTACCATGTGACAACCGTCAGGAGCAGCAGTAACTCTGGAATGGAGCTGGCCCAAGTCTAAGACAAGCTGTGTATGTTGCAGAGGGTAGAGCCCCAGGCGTGGCTCAGGTAATTTTGAGGAGCCCAGAAGATTGTAAAAGAATCCCAGATGTTGGAAACAGAATGATTGACACTGTATGAGTTCAGTTTTGCTTTGATCTGATTGTGACTGTGCCCTGGTTCTTTCCTCTATAAGTTAACAATTTATAGGAGCCCACAGTTGAGAGACTTTCAATTTTAAAAGAGATATTGGATGGTAAAGGACTGAATATTTTAAGAGACTAATGTGTTTGCATCTGTAAGACTAGGAAACATTTTAACTTTGAAAACTGTCTTATGGGATGTTTATGTCAATGAGTGATCTTGTGGGTGAACAGTAACATAAACACTGTGGGTTTACAGTGATTTGTTTGTGTGTCAAGTTGACAGTAGTTCATTTCTTGTGGATAGTTTTATGTCAGTTTGACACAAGCTAAGGCTTTCTGATGACAATGGACTGCGATGGGGAGGTGTAAGACATATAACCCCTTAACTCTCCATTTTGATTTTGGTCGTGGTGTTTCCTCACAGGAACAGTAACCCTAAGTAGGATACTTTCCCTACTGAAATGTCATTCACTTAAACAACTAAACTCCTGCCACAGAAGGGGATGAAAGGCAAATGACATACCTAGAACCCAGAAGACCTGGCATAAACTACTACCTTTTCCTAGGAACCATTTATCTTCCGTAAAAAAGCCGTTATAAATAGGTTGCTATGCTTAATTACTTGTTAATCTCCCCATTGCCAATTTATTTCTATAGACTTAAGATTTGAGATTCCCTATAAGAGGGAAGAAATTTGTGTCATACACACAGAGATACACACCAAAACTAGTGATATATTTAGATGAGCAGTCGTCAACCATTCCCATATGCAACCTCTATCTAGTTAAACAGTGCATCTGTTATCTTTGTACTCGATATCTGATGAGGATCAGAAGGACTCAGCCCTACCATTCAACACACTCACTGAATAAGACAAAATTCAGTCTGTAAGTCATAGTGAGTACTGAGAAGAATAAGGAAACACAAAAGTAAGCACTGGAATGGGCAGAGCAAAATCTCCATGAGGAGGTGAGACCAGCCGGGTCTGAAGAAAGAATCAATTGGAAGAATTGTGGTTCTGAGAAGAAAAACAAAACACAAAACAGTGTGCTGAAGACTGTAAAATAAAAATATTCAGACACACATTCAGAAAACTTAAGCTGTCACAATGGTGAAGGTATTTGAATGTATTCTCCGGGTACAGAGGGGGCACAGGAAAGTGTGCTACAGGGTGACTACACATCTAAATGGCCTGTCATGGGTTTCACACTACAATGAGGGATGTGGAAAGCTTTTTGAGATGCTTGCTTCTTGCTTCTAGACCCTTGGCAGGAATTTGACATGAGCCAGGACAAAAGAAGTAAGCTCAAGGCAGTAATATGACTTTGAACCAGATCTCAGGAAATAGGCCCAGATTAAGAACATTTACATTTAAGTTAATGCAAAGCTCAGAGGGGCTCAGTGGAGGCTTATGTGGCCTTCCTTTTGTCTTGGTCATCCTAACTAGCCTAGAGAAAGGTGTTTATCGATTTTGTTTATTGCCTTGTTTGTTCCTTGGCCCAGAACTGATCTTATCATTTTGCATGTACTTAAAGTGGTATAACAGCAGACTGGAGAAAATTAAACCCACTCAGCCTCATTACCAGCTGGGGTCATGCTACAATGTTGTATAATTGTCTTTTTTCTTTTCAATTCTCACTCCTGCCCTGGAGAACATATTGACTGACTGAGCTGGCTTTGCCAGAGGGAGACAGACCTGGAGCATAAAATCACACAAAATGAGAAACTCGTGGTCCTGTGACAAAAGTGGAGGAAGCAAGTGGGTTGGACAAGCTTAGAAGAAAGTGGAACACATTTCAGCAGATCTGGTTGCACTGGCTAGTTTTGTGTGCCAACTTGACACAAGCTGGAGTTATCACAGAGAAAGGAGTTTCAGTTGAGAAAATGCCTCCATGAGGTCCAGCTGTAAGGCATTTTCTCAATTAGTGATCAAGGGCTGAGGGCCCCTTGTGGGTGGTACCATCTGTGGGCTGGTAGTCTTGGGTTCTATAAGAAAGCCAGCTGAGCAAGCCAGAAGCAAGCAAGCCAGTAAGAGACATCCCTCCATGGCCTCTGCATCAGCTCCTGCTTCCTGACCTGCTTGAGTTCCAGTTCTGACTTCCTTTAGTGATGACCAGCAATGTGGAAGAGTAAGCAGAATAAACCCTTTCCTCCCCAACTTGCCTCTTGGTCATGATGTTTGTGCAGGAATAGAAATCCTGACTAAGACACTGGTATTTAAGACAAAATCTGAAAGCATAAGAAACCAAAGGATTGCTTACCAACAGAGGAACCACAGCCTTTGGATGGACAGTTTCTGCATGTGGAGTAAGTATGCCCATAATTTCAAAGAAAGAGTGAGCAGGAAATTATTAGTGTATTTTTTTTGATACTTGATGGAGACTGAAAGGTTATGATACTGAATATGAAGTGAAAGACTGAATGAGGAAATAAATAAATAGGGTCAAACATGCAAATGTTTTGTAAGAATCAACCAGAATATTCTTGGCTGACAAAATGATTCAACAGATAAAGTTCCTTCCCACACAAACCTGGTAACCAGAGATTAATGCCTACAACTCAGTCAGTAACTGACCTGCTATTATTACCTGAGTTCCTCTTCTGTTGCAATGAATAGACACCATGACCAAGGCAACTTATAAGGCAAGGCATTTAGTTTGGAGACTTGCTTATAATTTCGGAATGTTAGTCCATGACCACCAAGGTAGGAAATGAGATGTCAGGCAGATAAGCATGGGGTTGGAGCAGTAGCTGAGAGCCCATGTCTGATCCACAGTTGCAGGTACAGAGAGAGGGAAAGAGAAAGGGGAAGGGGAGGAGAGGAGAGAGGGAGGAATGGAGAGAGAGGGAAGAAGAGAGACCGACACAAACAGAGAGAGAAACTTGGCATGACATGGTATAGCATGGCATGGGCTTTTGAAAACTCAAAGCCTACCTCCAGTGACAACCTTCTCCAACAAGGCTCTTCCTATAAGACCACATATCATTCCAAAAATGTTCCACCAACTTCAGACCAAGCATTTATACACATGAGCTTATGAAAGCCATTCTCATTCAAACCACAATATCTAGTAAGGGTGGGAGAAGAAAACAAATTCTATAGTGTTCTTTACCTTCTACATCTGAACCATAGTGCAGACACACTGACCCACACATCCATATACATACAACATGTACACACATACACACACTCAAGAGTAATTTGAAACTTACTAAAATAATTAGAATTTTACTACCGATCATTGGCTTAGTATCTCATGCCTTTGGAAAGACACCATCACAACACATTCTTTAAAAGCTGCTAGCAGTGATATACTTGGGACTTTATTACTAGGGTGTACTGTTTCTTACTATTATACAGAGTTGATTTCCTAGGGGAAAACACGGATCAGATTTTATAAGACGTAAGTATGTCACAAAGCAACAAGATATTCTTCCCCTATGCTACTAAAATAACTGAATTCATAACGCCTCTAATATTCTATCTACAACAAAGTGCATGCATTAAATTAGTTATAGAGTTTGCTAAACTAGACAGTATACTTTGAGGGAAGCAATCAAACACTTATTGTCTTTCTAGAAGATTTACTAAATAAAGCAACAGCAGTATGATAACTAATCTGGTTTTTACCATTATGAGTTTAGATTGGGATGTCTAAACATTCTCTCTCTCTCTCTCTCTCTCTCTCTCTCTCTCTCTCTCTCTCTCTCTCTTTCTCTCTCTCTCTCTCCTTCTCCCTCTCCCTCTTTCAATTTTGCAATTTCAGGAAGTCTTTTAAATACAGAATTGTGATATGAAAACCATTATATCGATTTTATAATGTGTTGTATCATATCAGCACAACTAAGTACAATTCCTAGAAACACCAGAAACCTTGAACTCCATGTCTCCTTCATAAAAAAGTCTTCCCTGGAAGAGATGATTTGTTTCTACATGATCACAGCCTACATAACTGATTGTAGGTATGGCTCACATGTCTGCCTTTCACAGTAACTGAATGAATATCAAACCTTTATTTGAATAATATTCATAAAATGTAAAAGGTGATGCTCAATTAGAGATAACACTCATCCCCCACAACTGAGCCAATATCCAAAAACCTCCTGGGCCAATTTGACACCTAGTTCTTTTATATGTTTATTCCCCTACCATGTCTTCACTCTCATGAACCAGTCTAGTAAGCTCAGCCATTTTTAAACATCTGGGATTCATCAGGCTGGTTCTGTTAATCAAAGTTCTGGTGATCAATTCCAGATGCTGACTAAAACTACACAAGCATTGCTCACATTTCTAACTGCAATCAGACCTGACTTCTCTTATCTAGAAAGTAGCTTAATTGTATAGGTAGGAGTTATCTTTTGCAGTATTTTTTTAATTAAATTTTCATACAGAAATAAAACTGATAAGCTGCCCTAGAAATGAGTGAAATATCAAATAAAATTTTGAGAAATATAATTGAAAACCATATGTGTTGTCATATTAACTCAAAGATTGATGTAAGGAGGGGAGAAATAAGTACTATCCAAGTGTCAACTATGTGTTGGATATCATGATGAGCAATTACATACATGTTATTTTGTTGGGTTGATTTAATTCTCACAATTAACTGTGAACTACAAACTATCTCTATCATACATGTGAGGCTATACAGGACCATCAAAGTTAATTGCATCTAGTTTTTTGGATACCAAAATCACTACTCTTTGCATTTTCTTGCAGTTTTAGACAATATGGGCCAGAAGGATGAATTTGAAAAGGAGAAATTAATAGTGTATAATCTGCTTGGAAACTATTTCCCCAAGGAAGTTTATAAATGTAAAAATCTAGTCTTATTTTCATATACAGTTTAGTGTTTCTCTCATATTTTATTAAAATAGTTTAATTATCTGATAACATAATTAAATTTTCTTGAATCCTTCAGAAGTGTAGCATATGAGGGAAAGAAATTGACCAATCTAATTCTAATGCTGGAAGCTCTATAATAAGCACTTTATATTCCAGATGTGGAGAGCTAAGGAATCCAGTGTTATAGACAGAGGCATGACTGACTTCTCATGTTAGCATTGCTGCAGGACACAGTTCCAAATGGCTCAGGCCCCACAAGATGACCTGATTCTCTATAATTTCACCAACTATTTTTAAAGTAGTGTGTGAGACTGAAATGGGTCTTAGGAAACTTCCAAAGATGAAGAAAAACAAAGGCATTCAGGAGCAAAAGGATGAAGTAGGCAAACCAAGAGGAAGAATAAATAGGACTGTGGCGAAATCCTGAGTGAAGCCAGCAAGCCAAAATGAACATCAAGTTCTGAGTGCTAACAACAGCCTTGAGTTCAAGACTTGTCTTCAAGGTCAGAATCCCCCAAGTTAAGGCAAAAGTCTATCCAGGAACAAGTGTGTTTATAGATTTCTGTCTTTGTAGAAAACTGTATGTAGCAGTAAGACACAGAACCATAAGCCTTCAAAATTAAGAAAGATTAGATATAATTAAAGTAAAACAAATTCACAATATCATTAAGTCACACAATAATGAATTAATAGATTGCCATGAAAAACCACGGACAATGCAAACAAACCAACCTCCCAAATTGAAGATGCAATAATTGTCTGGTAGAAAAGAGAAGAGGTTCACATTCCGAAATATTTTAAGGAAAGTTAAACTCCCAGTAACAATCAATAAAGATCCTATACTTTAAAAAATGGGGAGCTTCTGATCAAATATTGAAAGTTAAAAAATAGGTCCAAGGAAATGAAACACTTATTGGCTATGCTGAACAATACATTTGACACAACCAGAGACATAGAAACTTGACAGGATGTCTTTGCAACACTTGGAGACAAGGGAAAGATAACTTAAGAGAGAAGTCACAGGCTATGAAAGACAGAATTGAAGTGATAACCTCAAACTTTCATCTAATAATAATTCTTAAAAAGAGTACCGAGAGAGTGGGAGGTTCAAAGTTAGACTGAGAATTGCATTAGTACTCCCCATGGAGAGAATCTAGAGGCAGAGAAGACACAGTATATAATGAGCAGATCAAGCAAAACGTGACAGTCTTCATTGTCAGCTTGACTAGATTAAGAAAGGCCTAGCACATTCACAACATACATCTCCGGGTGTGTCTGTGATGGAACTTCCAGAGACTATCATATTGTGAAGGCTCTAACATGGTGATTGTTTTAGTCCTTGATGGACTCATTCTATAATGGTATTATTAAGAAATGGTGAAATGTGGGTGAGGCATGGCTGGAGGAAGTGGTCACTAAGAATCTTGCCTTTTCCACTTCCTAGATCCTCTTGTTTCTTTCTTGTCCCACCAAGAAATCCTTACATTAGTTTTGTTTGGCATTTTTCATTCATCAATTAATATATATTTATTTACATCCCAAATGTTGCTCCCCCTCCCAGTTCCTGGCTCATAAGAGTCCCTTGCCCCACAACCTGCTCGCTTTTCTTCTGACAGGGCACCCCCCTCCTCTGCATACCTGCCAATTCTGGCACATCAAGTCTCAGCCTGATTAGGACATCCTCTCTGACTAGGTTAAAGAAACCTAACACACACACACAAACACACATGCACATGCACACTCACAAAAAGAAAACCAGCTCTTTTAAGGAGCTGAGGCAGTCTGAAAGCATATTCTCAATTGCTTCTTTGGAAGCCAAGAGTCCTAAGAAACAGAAACTTTTGTTTGGGGATGGGAGATGGCTGAGTGGGTAAGGATGTTTGCTGTGCAAGCTCACAGACCCAGATTTAAATCTCGAGCACATAAAAGCTGGGCACAGTCAGCTGTAACCCCTACATTGGTGAGGCAGAGAACAGTGGACCCTAGGAGTTTACTGGCCAGCCAGCCCATGCAAAAGGCTGAGCTTTTGGTTCAGCAAGAACCTCAGGCAGACAGAGAGAGAGAAAGAGAGAGAAGCTGTGAGTGACAGAGGAAGTCACATAATGCCGTCTGGTGACTTCTGCATGCATACACACTGGAGCATGTGCACCATACACACAAAGAATTATTTAAAAGTTTATTTTTCAAGGACTTCATCAAAGAATGTACTACTAACATTTATCACATATAGACCTTCATTATACATTCTAAAATGAAAGCGGTTTCTAGAAAGGTCTGAAATACAACCAGAATTGTTGGTGAGGTGATTAATTAAATGTGTACATTACACAAGTGATGAAAATAATAATAAAATTAACTTCTAAGTTTACAAAATCAAACTACAAGTTAAGCCTTACAATAAAATACACAGTGTCTACTGGCGGCAAGATGCTACTTAAATATAAGTAAGATTAACCCAAAAGTTCTGTTCTTCAGTAATACTGGCCACATTTCTGTTCTTCCATTATTAGTAACAACATAGATAAAGACATAAAAAGAAATAGGTATAGAATATTCTTATCATCACCCAAAATTGTACAATGTTGTGTTGAGCAACTTACAATTGTTCTTTGAAGGGGGCAAGTCGAGGGAGGTTACTTACAGCCCTGTGCTCTTTAGAAGACTTGTTAGGAGACTGGCTATCTCTAGACTTTGAAACTGCTAAATATGGCTGGTGAGATTTTGTAACTTTTAAGATTAGACTGGCAAAGGTGGAGAATTCAAACAAAGGAATAAAATTCAACCAAGAAAACAAATCAAAGCAAAACAAGAATCTCAAGAAACAATCCCAAGTACATCTGTCGATAACAAAAATGTAAATGGATCTGGAAGTAAGGACTAAAAATTATTATCCCTTTACATAAGTCATTTTGGTTAAAATAAAAGGTTAATGAAATTTAAACACACATTCAATAATAATTTTTATAAACAAAAATTTTAAAGCTATTAAAAATACAAAGCTTTGAGTAAAGCTATGAACGACCAAATATTTCCTGAGGAGGAATATTAACGGACAAGTTTTGGCTTGTGAATTATTTAAGACTGAGGAGCAAAGCATGCCAGAAGCTTGTGGTTTAAAATAGCAGCATCTGTGTTACTCCAGCTCTCTGGTTGGAGTAGGGCTCAGTGGGGACAGCTCCTCTCTGCACTCACTGTTCATCACTGGGAATACTCAGAGTTAGCAGGAAGCCAAGAACCTTCCAAAAACTCAGTTACTCACACATCTGGCCGATTGAAGTGTGACCTTGGTTGGGGCCGACTGTCAGCTAGAGACCCTACTGTGACTACTTCATGTGGCTTAGACTCCTTTACAACATGACTGCGAAGGCCCAAAAGTAAGCATCCCCAGAAAGGCAGACAAACAAAAGCTACTTGACATCTTCGTACTTAGCCACCATGCAACTACAAGTTCTATTGCAAAGTGGTATTGAAACTGCTGTGACCATTTTTGGAAAGTACAGTTTGCCACAAATTTCAATAATTTACAAAATCCATCTGACACTAGGAAACAATAGATCCCTTTCTGCTTTTTTAGTTTAATTTTACCTTCAACACACAGACACACACACACACGCACACGCACGCACGCATGCACTCACATACATGCACACAAACACGCGTGCACTAACTACAAGTATAGGTCAATTGCAGATTTAAGCATCAGTTGAAAATCCTAAAGAAAATACTAGTAGTCCAGCTGCAGTCCCACTGTGAAAATTAAATCAGTGCATCAGAGAGCCATCTGCATTCCCAGGTTTATTGCAGAACCACTCACACGGGCCCAGATGTAGAATCAAGCTTCTAGGTGTAGGTGAAGAAATGTAGCATCCATGTATGAAGGGATACTGTTCCTCCTTTAAGAAGGGAATTACATCATTTGGGACAATATAGCTGAGAGTGGGTGACAGTATGTTGTATATAGTAAGCCAAGCACAGAATGCAAAGGCCAGATGTTGTGACGTTGATATGGAGGCTACAAAAGATGAGTTCGTGTAATCAGAAATATGAATGCTGGGGACAAGGGACTGGAGATGGAGAAAGTGGGACAATGCTACTTAGAGAATGTGCTTCTGGTGAAGTCTAAATGACAAGGGATCTACTTCCCAATTTAGTCACTAAGGTTAGTAACAGAGAGGAACCCATGAAATTTGTGTTTTCTCTACTCAAAAAAAAAAAGTGATAAACCTGAGAGGTGCTGCATATGTTACAGAGCTCGATGTAGCCTGTTCACAGGTATATCTGGTTCAAACATTACGTTCCATGTGTGTGTTGGTTAGTTTTATATCACCTTAGCACAAACTAGAGTTGTCTGGAAAAATAGGAAATTCTGTTGAAAAGTTGCCGTCAGGAAATCAGCCTGTAGGCAAGCCTGCAAGGAACTTCCTTGATTAATGATTGATGTGAAAGGGCTGTATATTGTGGTTGTGGTTTGCGCTGGTGGTCATGGGGTGTATTAAAGAGTAGGCTGAGCAAGCTATGGGAAGCAAGCTAGTGAGCACTACTCCACCATGGCTACTGTATCAGCTGCTGCTCCTGCCCTAAGGACTGTTACCTTGTAAAGTAAGATAAAATAAACCTTTTCTTCCCCAAGTTGCCATGGTATTTTTCACAGCAATAGAAACCCTAAGATAATGTGAAAAAAAAATTACAATTTCCATATCTGTCAGAAGTTTTTTAAAAAATAAAATGCACTGATTCAAATGCAAGAGCAAATTAATTAAAAGTAAAGAAGCCAAAGGAGATTTGACATTAAAATTTATAAATGTAAATCACTGTATTCAAGGTTAAATGAGAAAATGTATATGATCAGATTATTAAAGTCGGAAAACTGGTTGAAATAATAGAAAGTTCTTTCAAACAGAACTGAATGGCATTCTACATAAAGGAGGGATAGAAGACAAGGTCTTCCTGATCAGGTAAAAGATATGTACAGGGAAAGGTAGCAAGTGTCATTATTACACAGTGATGAGACATTGATGGCATTAATTTACATGTCATGATTAAGAATAAGTATCATGGATTTCTGCTTGATTACAAATTATATTGCAGGCCCTGGCCAGTGTCAAAGAAGAATTATGAATATGGAAAGAAATTAAATTGTCGCTATTAAAAGATATAATTATTCACACAGAAATGCAAACCTACAAGTAACTAGAGGTGACTGCTTAGTTTGGCTAAATAACAATATTCAAAAATTAATGTGTTAATCATGGCTATGAACTTAGAAAACAATTTCAAATAATATTTGACAGCAAACATTACTAGAGCAAGATGTCTAATTTTTTAAGTTTTTATTGATTCTTTGTGAATTTCACATCATGGACCCCAGTCCCACTCATTCCCCTGTCCTTTCATACCCACCTCTGCCCTTGAAAGCTTCCCCCAAAAGAAAAAACATCTCTCTGTGGGAGCTTCAGTGTGTCATGTTGTGTTTCTTCTTTCCTTCTTTTTGCCCAAACAGCTTTACTTGCAAACCTTCATTGCAGTGAGTCACTGGTCTAGATGAAGGCCCGTTTATAATGAGGATATATAAGAAACACCAGAGGAAAGATGGAAATCAGTGGAAGCTGTTTTTTAAAGTTATAAATGTAAAAGAAAGCATAGCATAGTCATGACTGACAGAAATCAATACAAAATGTCATTGTAAATAAATTTAGTTTATTTCAGTATCATCATGATCTTGATGTCACAGTAAAATGTCTTTTCAAAGGTTTCCAGTCAAGTTGACAACTGAAGTTAACCATCTCAACCTCCTTCTGCCTTACCTGCAGTGACTACAAGTGAAAAATTCATTCCCACTCATTCCCCCTGCCTTTCTCTATCATCCTCTTTCTTAGTGCCATTATCATAATGAGCTCTTGGAAATGCAACCAGTTTGAAGGTCATTGTTACTGCTGCTCTGTGGGTTTACCAAAAACCTTCTATGCTCAAGAACATAAGATGCAAAAGGGCAGGTGGTAAATTTGACAGTGAGGGTGTTCATGTAGAAGCATGGTTTGAGCAAAGAATATCTCACCCAGGCTCATGTGTTTGATAATGTCATCCTTAGCTGGTAGTGCTGCTTTGGAAGATCGTAGACACTATGGAACATGGAACCTAAAGCACAGAAGATGATGACCAGAGTGTCCTTGAAAGCTCCACTCCTCTCTAATCCTGCTTTAGCATTCTCTACTTCATATCTGCTAGTAAGTGAATAAGCAGCTGTGTCATCTTCCCACCCCACAAGGACTAGGCTGTTCCCATGGCTTCCCTACCGTGAGGAACAGAAATCTACTCTGTGAGCCAAAATAAACCTTACTCTCTTAAGTTGTTCTGACAAGTACTATCTTCCACTACAAAGGTGACAAATACAGAGGTGGATGTTCGCAGACAACCATTGGACTGAGCGGAGGTCCCTGATGGAGGAGTTGGAGAAGGGACTGAAGGAGCTGAGGGGGTTTGCATCCCCATGGGAGGAGCAACTGTGTCAATGGGCCAGACCCTCCTGGAGCTCCCGGGGTCTAGAACACCAACCAAGGAGTACACATGGAAGGACCCATGGCTCTGGCCAGGTATGTGGCAGAGGATAGCCTTGTTGGACATCAGTGGGAGGAGCAGCCCATGGGCCTGAGGGGGTTCGGTGCCCCAGTGTAGGGGAATGCCAGTGTGGCAAGGCAGGAGTGGGTGGGTAGGTAGGGGAGCACCCTCATAGAGGCAGGGGAAGGAGGAATGAGATAGGGGGTTTCCAGAGAGGAGCCCTGGAAAGGGGACAACATTTGAAATGAAGAAAATATCCAATAAAAGAAAAAGAAAATGAAGCTTTAAGAAAGTATATCCGTTGTATATTTATAAATGTATTTATTACATTGCATATATTTATTAATATTTATATTTTACATACTATACATTTATATTTATTATATATTTATTTATAATTATTATATAATAATAAAATCAAGAAAAAATAGATTTTGTAACACAGAACCAGTCAGTCTGAAGCTAAAAATAACCTTCTGGACAAGGAAAATGAATAAAATAAATTAAAATATAAATGAAGAAAAGAAAAATTAAATTCTTAGCCTCTGAAATAAGCTTGGTAAAAGAAGAAAAACTTTAAATTCAAGAATATTTTACACTTTCTGTTGGCTACCCCTAGTTCCTCTTGTAGAGGCAGGGGAGGGGGTGGGATAGGGGATTTTGGAGGGAAAACCAGGAAGGGGGATAACATTTGAAATGTAAATAAACAAAATACCCAATAAAAAATTTAAAAACTACATAAAACCCTTTCAATAAAGTCCTGTTCTTCTTTTTCTATTGAATGAAAAAATAATATTTTATACAAGTATAACTGATAAATTTCCTCCTGTGAACAAAAAGATAGTTGTAGATAAAAAAGAATAAACAAAAGATGAATCCTGATTATATAACTGACTGAAAAAGTATGTAAGAGACAAGACAGCATTCTTTTAGCAGAAAGCCTCAAGGGAGACTTTGATCATCTTAATACTGAAAAAGTAAATGAACCAGATAATTGAACCACTGAGGAAGGTTCAAAAACTAACAGTTGGGTTTTCATTGCTACTTTTTTGAGCTTTTCATTTGATTTTTTTTTCATTTGATTATGACTCCTGTGATATCTGAATCTGAAGAATTCTCACCCCATAGACAAAGCACACAAGCAAATCAACATACAAACCATTGCTCTGTTCTATTCCACTTTCCTGTTCTGAAGCCATTAGTTAATGGTTTCGAACCCATTAGATAGTAAGAGACGCCAATGCTACAAGATCTATGTTCTCAAGTTACTTCCAGTGTCCACTGAGCAAGCCAACAGACATTTTGCCACTATGGTTAAAGACTTGAATTACTTTTTTTTATCAAAATAAATAGTTTTGATCATAAGTGATGTTTAGCACTCTGGAGAAGATGAGATCCAGACACAATAAAGCACTTTTTCAAACCATGAAGATGGTTTAGCCTACAGAGAATTTGCATTTATAAACCTATCTTAATCTGTGTTCTCTTGCTATAACTGAATTTTAAAAACTAGACATTTGTTTAGTGAAACAAATGAATTTAAATATTTTTAAAGTCCATGGGTATTGGTGCTAGGAAAATGGCTCAACAGGTAAGCATGCTTGCTGTTCTACAGAGGCTTGGGAAACAAACACCGCAAATACACCTAGAGTAACCAAGAGCCGTAGAAGCAGGGACAGAGGGAGGGTGTCCACAGGGGCTTTCTGTCCAACAGCCTTGCTCCAGGCTCAATGAGAGACCCTTCTTCAAGGGAATAGGGGGGAGAGTGACAAAAGATGACACCAATAACTCCTCACCTCCATGCATGCACATGGATGCTCCTATCTACATATCCCTAGGTACATATGCCACACACAATATTCACACCTTGAGAATTAATTTATTCTAATTAAGAAAAAATTACAAAGATTATAACTATCATCAAATTACAAAGATGAACAAAAGCAAACCTCTTGCTGCAGTTTCTATAGCCAAGGCAAAACAGTGAACTAAACAAACGAGTTTAGCTAGAGTTTAGGCTCTGTAAGTGTGATCCTGATGCCTGCAGGGAACTTGTCCATTTAACTGTGTTCTTATACTATTTCAGTGAGCCTAGCCTTTAACAGCTGAGCCATCTCTCCAACCCTAACTGTGTTCTTAAAATGTATTCATAGATGCTGTCAGGAATCCTTATGCTGTCACTGGAACTCTCTGTTGACTTCATATTACAAAAGTGGATGTGTAAAGAGTAGAATAAAAATTGAAGCTTACACAAATGAAGAGGGCATTGTTAATCCCACTTGGAGGAAGAGGTGATAATGAAAAGAGAGATAAGAAGAGTCAGAGAGACAGAAAGACAGAAAGACAGAGGAGAGAGAAAGAGAGACGAGTTAATGTTCAAAAAGATGCTATATTTCCAAATACAGCAGTAGTATTCTAGTGCATGAATGTTTGTGGGGATAAAAGCATGTATTCTATGAACCTCTCCTACTCCAAAAATTGATATAGTGTATGTAACCTTTCTGGAAAAGACTAGGAAAGGTTTTGCTACTATAGTTTTAGTTTTCTTTCTGTTTAAGTTTCAGAGGGTTAGAAACCCCAGATTAAGAAGCTGTATGCCTGTTAGTGGGGCCCCTACAGGTACTAAGGCATCCAGGTCATCAATCGGTAAGAAGAGCTTGCTAACTTAGGTCCTCCCTCCGTATAAAGCCATTCATGCAATTGTAGCAATCCTCATGTAAGCCTAATTCCTTCCCAAAGAACTTGTTCCTAAATACCATTGATACATGACATTGAGGAATATGTCCAGTGAATTCCTGGATGCTCAACCAAATCACAGTATTTTTCCTTCCACCACATGGGTTCCAGAAATCAAAGTCAGGATATCAGACTTGGTGACAAGCACGTTTGTCCACTGAGTTATGTCACCAGTCCTAAATATATATGGTTGTGGGGAGTAGTGTGTGTGGTGTGTGTGTGTATGTGTGTGTGTGTATCTGTTTGTTTGTGTGAGTTTAAAAGGGCCAACTCTCACTTATGAGTAAAACAAATTCTGTGTTAATGTATTTCATTATCTTGACCTGCTCTTTTCCCATGGAGGTAAGGGTAAGTAATATCTACTTAGGTCCTGGTTGTTTCATTGTAGCAATCTTCCCTCCATAGACCTGTGCTCTGTTCTAGCTTCTGTGTACTCTGTCCTCTTCATTAAATCAATCAATCCTTCAACATACTTAATAAATGTGTTAGTATATAATGTGTCTTGGTTTTTTTCCCCTAGTCCCAAGGTTACGTGGCAGACATAGTTTGGGGCCCCTCTCCTCCCACACAAATCAGAACTTTCTTTTATGATGAACTAAACAGGGTGTTTACATCTGTGTACTATGTGGGTCCTGATTCAAAAAAAACCAACCAACCAAACAAACAAACACAGGCAATGTAAAACAAAAGGGTCACAGATTCTTTTCTCAAAGGGAAATAAAAATCAGATCCTGCCTTTTATCTAGGCAGAAAGCCAAACCTAAAGTACGAGAATGCATATGTATATATTTGAGAGAAAGTTGTCTATGTAAGTAAGGATTTTCCCGAAAATAATCAAGTTAATGTTTTGATGGCTTTTGGTTGATGATGGAAATGTAATGGTCAGACTAAAAACTTTAAAAGTATTTTCAAATACCTTGAGGTAATTTTGGTGAAGGAAGAAAAGGCAAGATTAAAAAAAAATTTAAAAAATCCAGCATTCAACAGAACTGATTAATGCAAAGAGGGCAGCCACGGTATTTAAAGGTTCACTAGTTTCCCTCCAGTGTGGTGCAGCTGAAATTTGTTCCCAGATATTTTTGTCTATGTCCTAAAAGATCAAAGATCTCTAACTAAGTGGAAAGCAAGCAGTAAACATGCCCATCCGCATGCCTTCGGATCCTCTGTGCTTAGAGATGGTAACAAAAAGTATACAGCAACCTGTCGGGACACTTCAGGTACACTGATCCAAGTGACTATTAAGCTCTTCCCCCAAAGTGGTTCTTAACCAAGGCAATCCACTTCACTCTTCCAGAGACATTTTTGATGTTTGCAATTGAAAGTGGGAGAGGTGGTTGCTATGAGCATGTGCTAGTAGATCCTGGGTGTGCTGCAATACATCCTATACAGAAAAGAATTCTCACACAAAACACGCGTGTGATGTTGAGAAATAATTATAGAAAATTCTAAAATCAGGTCAGTGGGAGAAAGAATGGTCCTCTAAACAGATTGATTCCATTCCTATGGGTCCCATGACACGAGCCACAATGTAGCTCCATAATTAGAAGCCACATTGACACTACCCTACTGCCATCTCATTGCTGTGGGCTTTCTTCCTCACTTTAAGCTTGGAGTCACTGTATATACGCAAATATTTGGAGCCCTTAGTTCCTTTCCTCTAAAATGCCTTATTCTCAGACATTGAACTATTCTATCTTTAAAAGAAAGACAGCCGGGCAGTGGTGGTGCACGTCTTTAATCCCAGTACTCGGGAGGCAGAGGCAGGTGGATTTCTGAGTTCGAGGACAGCCTGTTCTACAGAGTGAGTTCCAGGACAGCCAGGGCTACAGAGAAACCCTGTCTCGAAAAACAAAAACAAACAAACAAACAAACAAAAAGGAAAGACAAAGAAAGGATCAGCTATACTTATTTTGAAGTTGTTCTTTGACTTTTTCTCAGTCTATCTGGAATATTTAATATTAAGTGAAATTGTATTTGAAATTTGCACTTAAATTTTCTCTAGGTCACTGACAAAGTATGCTTGATAACACAAGAAAAGTAGATTTCAAATATAGTCTAAATGCTTAAGTTTTAGTCCATATTATACTCTTGTGTTTATACATTCCCAAGTTGATAAATTAAGAAAAAAATACCATATATCAAAGGCAGAATTTGATAAAATTCTCTTTATTTTACCTTACTTTCAAGTATTTTAGTATGTACTTTATAGCTTTTATTTTATTTTGTGAGTGAGAGGCATGTACATGTGTGGGAGCAATGTGTGTGTGTGTGTGTGTGTGTGTGTGTGTGTGTGTGTGAATGTCAGAAGACAATGTGTAGGAGTTGGGTCTTTCCTTCCACCACACAGGTTCCAGCAATCACTCTGATCAGCAGGCTCCCTGGCAAGCACCTTTATCCTCTGAGTTACGGCACCAGTCCCAAATGTAAATGCTTTATTAAAATATCAGTTTAAAGTGTCCAACTTTCATTTATTAGCAAAAACCAATTCTATGTGAATGTAGTTCATTATCTTGGTATTAAATGCTCTTTTCTTCCATGCTGCTGGGAATAGGCAATATCTACTTATGTTTTGGTTGTTTGGTTGTAGCAGTCTTTAGAAGACTCATATTCCTTAGAAGAAGGATCTAGAAATTCCTTGGTCTTTTTTTAAGTCTACATATCCAAATTCTAGATTCATTGTTCTGATCTAGATAATAACAACCATTTTTATAATAAATATTTGTCCTAAGCAAGTGTTTGTTTTAAGCAACTCAGTACTAAGAAAGCCACTGCTTCTTGGGGAAGATCATGCACTGTGAAAAGCACATTACTTTTTCGGGACAGTCACGCCACATGGAGCCAGTCCAGGTTTTTCTTATCTTTCAAAAGATCTTTTGGTTTAGACAACACACAATATTGGAAATCACTTGCAAGTTCTATCCCTTGCCATCTATTCTCTTCAGGTCATATCAAACAATCCACCCACAATACCTCAGTGAAGGCTCTCACAGTCCTCCTGAGCCTCCTCCTAAGCCACTGTGCCCAGCAGACACCTATCATGTGACTTGGAACCCTTTCCAATGCTCTGACCATTTCCCCAGACAGTTTCTGGGATCTACATAGTGGAGCAATGTTTCCTGATTCTGCAGAGTTGAAAGTAGTATCATTTTCCTGTTGAAAAGCCTGTGCTTACACTGTTCGACTTCAGTATGAATTGGATTTGTTGGAAGGTTTTCATAGTATTGATATAAGAAATTATAGTCAGATCAAATCTAGATATTTAAACAAATTCTTATTTTAACCCATATCCCACCTACTGTGTAAACACCCAGTCAGTAATACTTCCATTTAACTCAAGATTAAGGATTTCAAAATTCTTCTTTCTTAAATTTTATCTTACTATAGTCAGCACATTGTTCCACCCTGCTGAGATTTTTTTAAAAATATTTTGTTATAAAATATTTCAAACATATGGAAAAATTAGGGACTAATGCAATGAAAACCCTTGTTCCAGATTTAATAAATATTAACATTATATTATATTTTCTTTAATTTTAACTTTTTTAGAAAAGCAAACATTCAATATACTTGCAGCATATCTACAGGTCAAATCCCAAGCTTCCCCTTCTTTCTCTAGTGTATCTTCTCCATCCAAATATAAATGCCTCACCCCATATATGCTGCTCTCAATAGACCATATAAAGCACAAACCATAAAAATATCAGAGTATCTGATTCATTCTGTAACTTATTACTTTTTATATAGTGACTTAGCTTTTATCTCTGCCTCTTAACCTTGTTGAAATATGAAGCAATAATTCATCTTCACCTTATCTGTCTTCTCCTGTTCTAGCAGCCCAGTGAGCATCTTTACACACCCAATCTTAAGCTCATGGGTAACACTGACTTGAGGGCAGAAAGCAAGAAGTAAACCTTCTAGGATACAATTACACACCATTTAGAAACATATCATCAAATGATTTTAAACAATTGTAGTAACTTATGTTCCCACAAAGTGTGTATAAGAGTTTGCTATGCACTGTATTCTTAGTGACAATTGATAGCACAGGCTAAAGTATAAGTCCTGCCAAACACTGTGCTGATGTCTTATTCCACAGCACCTGACAGTGTGATTACATCTGGAAATACAGTGATCACAGATAGAATTAAGATGGGTTGCACAGGAAGAAGGTTGGCTTTCAGTCCAATGGACTGTGTCCTTTGTAAAATGCAAGCATAGGCACAGATTTGCAGAGAGAGAACCATGTGAAGAAGAAAGCAGATCTCACAGTCATGCAGCAGAATTCAGGGAAATCTGTTGATGGCAGCAAATCCCCTGCAGCAAGGATAGAGGTGTGAGAAGATTCTCCCAACACTCTCAAGATGAAAAACTCTCAAAGTGCCTTGATCATAGAATTCTGGGGCATAAAACTAAAACAGATTTTCATTGTTGAAGGTATCCAGATTATTTTTACTTTGTTATGAACATCCTAAAATAATACCCAAATGCCTGATATTATCCAGCTTTTTAAATGACTGTCAAACAAAAAGTTATCAAGCAGAATAAATGTTTTTGCTTTCATGGACAATACTGAGTATGTACCTTACTCACTTTTCTTCAGATAGCTATCATTATATATCCTTTGTCTACTGATTTAGCTCCAATTCTATGATGCTGACTTTTATATGAGTGATTCTTTGAAATTATTTAAAATTAAAGACTTTTCTCTAAGCAATGGATTTTCAGTGTCATGATTTAAAATGTTTCCTATCTTGTCATAAATATCCTCCGTAAGTATGTCTATAAATTGAAGGTTTTGATTTTGAAATATTTTTCCTCAGCTCAATTTGATTTTGATTTTCCTGTGGAATGATAAGAATGTAATGTTTTACACTTTAGAATAATCAGTTGCCCAGGGGCAGTTGTAATTCTCAATTCTCTGTTCATTAATGTAAATTGTTTCTATATTGTAGGTCACATGATTCTTGGCTTTATAACTATGTATTTATTTCTTTATGCTAAAACGCCTTAACTATTTTAGCTACATATAACCCTCCCCATAAGTTTTCATGGATCTACTTTAAACTGAGTGCCCTTTTCTTCTCAGTTTCCAATTTTACTTCCTTGTCATTAGAGAACATAATTATTAGGCAGTCTAAGTATATTGAAGCTGGCCTATGAGAAGATTCTCTGAGGCTAAGAATAAAATGATAGAGTCTATTTCAAAGTCATGGGTTAATTACCTGTGAAACATTCACTAAATATTGGGAGACATTTGCTTACTGCATGCAGATAAATGATTATAGGCTAAAGAAGAAAGAAGCAGAACTCTACCATGAACCTTTGAGAGTATTGCAGGCATTTGCTTCCTTGCCTGCTATAAAAAACAACTTAGACAAGTTTCCCTTATTACTTGGGTGTAGCTTCACAAAATCACTATACAGTTTAACAGTAGCTCTTTGGATTTAGAATACCAAAGGTGCTAACAAAAAAGTAGGGGACATTTACCATGAGAGGCAGAAACTGGGCATGGAAGGGATCCTAGTTTGCTTTTTTGCTGTGATGCCCACTATGACCCGAACACAGTTTGAGGACCAAAGGGTTTGTCTGGTTGACAGTTTCAGGTTCATCATTCAGGAAAGTCATGACAGGAGGTCAAGCAGGAAGCTGGGAGCAGGAACTAAAGCAGATATCACATTTCCCTCCAAAGACTGTTCAGCATGCATTCATCTAAGATACTAGCCCACCTGCCCAAAAGTTGGACCCTCCCAACTTCGTTGTTTGTCAAGAAAATGCCACACACACATGTCTGCAGGTCAGTCTGATGAAGAAAATTTCTCAGTTGAAGCTAACAGAGTACTAGGTATAGATACAGTTCAAATTACCAGGCTAAAGCCAAATGTTTCCAGCTGAGAATCTCTGAAGAACCCTTCAAACTGTGCTCTGGAACAACAAGCTTCCGAGTGATTGAAAAGAACCAGCACTAATCCTTCAATATACTCTTTCAAAACTTGAAGAGGAAGGGCACTTCAAATTCTTTCTAGGATGTCCTTATGCTGACCCCACGGCCTGAAAGCCATCTCAAAAAACCTACCATCCAGTATCTACTATAAATACAGACATTAAAGTCTTCAACAAGCAAATCAAATTCAGCAACAATAAAATGTGTTATACACCACTAACTAAATATTTTAAGAATCCAAGATTGATTCAACATCTGAAAAGCCATCAAAGTAATTTACCATAGCTTAAGGGACAGAAACAATCTTAATAGACTATGGAAATTTTTTGGGAAAAAAAGTCCTTTATTGCAAAAACAATAAGTTAGGAGTAGTCAGAGAGTTTCCTTAGTTAGATAAAGAGTTTCTATGGAAACTCACAGATAACATCATGGCAAAATGCTGAATGAATGAAAACAATTCTCCCAAGATGAGGAGCAAAATCTGTGTGTTGGATTTCACTGCTTCTGCTTACCATTGTGCTAACGTTGAACTAGAACAACAATACACAAGAGAAAGTAAAGGCATTCACATCTGGCCGACATACACACTTCAAAATAAAGCCAGAATACCTCCCAGCCACACCATTGCTTAACATAGAGTTAGAACTGGCCCATACTTGATAAAGTTATCATGTAAGATGTAAGTTATCTTGGAGACGATAAATAACAAAACATCAAAATAAATAAGTAATAATAATTAATGATAAATTTACTTTCTAAACTTATTTTTTTTTTTTTAGATTGTCTCCTACCCCAAAATGTGTATACCTTAGTTTGGCTGGCTAATCAAGGCTTCAATAATTGTAAAGAGTTGAAATGCTGATCCATAATCAATATTGGACTATGTTTAACCCATTTGATTTAAGAGTATCATGTAAAAATTTTTGAGATATATTAACTGACTACTAGATTCCATTAGTCTAAAAACTGAGAATGTTATCAGTTAGTAACTAAGACCTACAACAGTGTTTTCTGCTTGATTGTAGCTGATCTTCTTACTAACATGTCTTGAGTAAATTTTCTTTTATTCTGTAATTATAAAATCTTTATGAAATTGTTACCACAGTGGAACATGACATTTGTGGCAGCCTGATCTGGGTTCCTGAGTCATAGTTACTCACTTTGACTCCAGAATAAACCATCTATTGTTACTCAGGTGAGGTCTTTTCTTTTATATTACCATTTATCAGAGGGAAAATTAATTTACAAAAATAAAGGCATTTCCTGTACCATATAAATTAGAAAAATATAACAAAACATATCTTTCCAGGCCCAATTTCCCCCATTTAATATAGTACTTTCCTTTTTCATCCATTTTCTCTCATTCTGAGTGTCTCTTACTTGTGTAATATTGACAAGGAAAATTAACTAGGACAGCCACCAAGGCAATGCCACACACCAGTCCCCTTCCTTGAACATCAGTTTCCTGCCTGCAAAAGAATTGGGCAGGTATAGAAATTGACATCAAGAGATAGAATGTGTTTTGTAGCATGTGCCTAGAATCCTAGTCTTTGGAGGTGGAGGCAGGAGGGTCATAAATTTAAGATCATCTTCTGTTATGTAGTGATTTCAAGACCAGCCTGGTCTAGGCAGAGGGGAGAAATTGAGAGAAAGATGAGGGGGGTGGGAGGGAGGAGAGGTAGAAAGAGAGAAGATAGAGACAGAGAGACAGTGTTGGAGAGGCAGAGACTGAGAGAGACAGAGAATATGAATGGACAGTAAGAGTATATATAGGAAAGTAATGGTTGTGATAACCAAGAACCAGAAATGTGCTTAAACAACAGAAATGTCCTGTCTCAAGACTGGAAGCTAAAGGTTTAAAAGCAAATTATCAACAGACAATGGTGCCATCAAAGCACCAAGCAAGTTTGTAGTCCTGACCTCTCTTCCAGCTTCTGTTGGCTCCTCAATTTGTGCCAAGGCAGCTCCAATCTCCACATAGTGTTTTGCTTTCATGTGTCTCTGATTCCCAGCTTCTACTTTTTATAATAAAGGCGCTGGTCATACCGGATTAGGTTCTACACTACTGACCTCATTATAATGTGATTATCCTTGTTAAGATCCTACCTCCATGGTCGCATGCTGAGTTGAAGAAATTAAGACTCCAATATTCGATCCCACAGCTGAGTGAAGGCTTTGTTGTAAAGACCACGTGGTAAGTATTGCCTAATTTTACCTGATCACATCCTAAAGTAAGTAGTATGAGTTCAAGGGAAAAATACAAAATGAGAGGACCAAAAGCAAATGTGTTTATCAATAGCTAAAACATTAGTGTAACTAACAAGGTCAGAATAATTTAACTGTAATGGTTTACATGTGTTTTGTTATTTCATTTGGAAATTAGGAATTTGCAGGTCATGGAAGATCTACACCAAAACACAGATTTCAGCAAAAGCCATACTGGCACTATCCAGAAAAGCAGAACCAACTGGGGTGGGGGGAGGAGTCCATAGCAAAGAAAACTGCTGGAGGATACACAGAAATTCTGCATGCTCTAACAATGAACAGCAGATGGTACTAAGCTCAAAGAACATCAGCAAATAGAATAGCCAGTGGTTTCAATCAGTTGGAAAACTGGAATGCCAACTCCAAATCCTATGCAAACCAGTTTCTACAGAGAAACTTCTTTTTTCTTTTTAAATAAAAAACATATTTGCATCTTGATGGCGCATTTCCTCCAGGATGTTTAAAGCATTTCCATGGGTGAGTTTTTTCAGTCATACCAGTCTTTCTGAGCAGATTCTTTTCAAGATGTTGTTCCGGAATAGTTCTGACTGTGAGCACAGAGGGCCTCTTTCAGATGCACTGCAGTTTCCAGTGCTGGGAGCTAGATTTCCTAGGTAGGGAAGCACCATTAGTACAATAATTATATATAAAAAATGAATACAATATATGACTAAAGTGCAAAAATACAAGCAAACTAGTAATCTATAGACTTACAAATGTGTTGACATAGAATGTATCTGTGTGTTCTACAGAAAGGCTTGGCACTAATCTGTGAATAGTGATAGATTTTCTAAAATTAATCCTACCCTTTAAAACATTTATATTAACTGTACAAAAAAAAATTATCTCTATCATGGGTTAGCTCTAAAACAAAGAATAAGGAAGAAAATTACTTTTGTCAACATTGCTCTCTGTAACCAACCGCTCAAATCATCCACAGCATACAGTATATGTTTTCATGTGCACTCTCTCAACATGGACCAAATTGCTATTTTGCTTTGGTACTTTTGCCATTTGAATGGATGACAACAAAATAATGAGCTATGATATAAGGTCCATATTCTAGCAGACAAGTAGCAAGTAGATTGCAAAATCCAGTATAGTTCCAGGGTCAGATCTGACTGTGGTGGGAACGGAATGAAAAAAGACAAACACACGAACAGAAAAGCTGAGATAAGGTAGGTCTTGTCTCTCAGATGGAGAGACATCAGCAGCCTGGATTTCAGGGTGTTTACTATATCCAGTTGAATAGAAGGGTGGTATACAGATCAAGAGAACAAGTTCAGCTAATCTCAGTAGGAGCAGTCTGTAGGGAAGTAGTCTTTGGGTCATAAATATGGTGATACGTGCGTATACGGTAAACATTTTCTGCACATTCTATCTTAACCACATTCAGAACCCTTATAAACATTTTAGCATTTCCCTGGGTCTTTGGCATGGCTGTGCCCATGTTAACAACAACCCTTTGCTCAGTTACTCACACACCTGGGACTTCATTAAACTGTTTTCCAGTCATTGAACAGATGTGGAGAACCTGCATAAATGAAACAGTTGTACCACTTTCCTCCAAAAGCAGTCAGCAGGACTAGAATTCACTTCATTTTTAGATAAGTCAATCAAACATCTTAACATCGGGAGCTAACATGCACCTCTCCCTCTTATTGTCTTGTTATGGATAAGTCCCTTGTTATGGATATGGTCTCTTGTTATAGATAAGTCTTCATTTTTTATTTACAAACATGAGTGCCCTTGTGTTTCAGGCATAGATGCTAATAATTGAAATGTCAGCTTGGTAGATTTTCTTTGGTGAGTATTAAGTGTCTTCTCTGTCTCTTTTGATTGATTTTTGTTTGAAGTTTGTTTTGTTAAATATTTGCATAGCTACAAAAGTTTGCTTCTTAGGTTCATTTGCCTGGAAATTTTTTCCAAACTTTTACTCTGAGGTAATGTCTATTTTTGATGCTAAGGAGTATTTCTTGCATGCAGCAGAAGGGTAGAACCTGTTTTGCATCTGTTCTGTTAGTCTGTGTCTTTTTACTGGGAAATTGGGTACACTAAGACTGAGAGATATCTGACCAGTGATGGGCCCAACCTAGGATCCATCCCATGGATGGGCACCAATCCCTGACACTATTACTGATGCAATGTTGTGATTGCAGACTGGAGACTAGCAAGACTGTCCTCTGAGAGGCTCTACCAGCAGCTGACTGAGACAGATGCAGATACTCAAAGCCAAGCACTGGACAAAGGTTTGGGACCCCTATGGAAGACTTGGGAGAAGAAGTGAAAGAACTGAAGGGGATGACAACCACATAGGAAGACCAGCAGTGTCAACTAACTTGGACCCCTGGGAGCTCCCAGAGACTAAGGCACCAACCAAAGACATACTTGGACTGGTCTAAGGCCTCCAGCACATATGTAGCAGAGGACTGCCTTCTCTGGCCTCAGTGAGAGAGGATTCACCAAATCTTGTAGAGACTTGATGACCCAGGGTGGGGGGATACCCAAGGAGGGCACCTTCTCAGAGGTGAAGGGGAAGGGAGGGGATAAGAACTCTGGGATGGGGAACTGAGGGGGCAACATTTCAGATATAAATAAAAAAATTAATTAATAAAAAAGATTGAGAGATATCATTGACCAGTGATTGTTGTTAATTTCTGTTGTTTTGTTATTGTTGTTGTTGTTGTTGGTGGTGGTGGTGGTGGCGGTGGCGGCGGCAGTGTGTGTGTGTATATGTGTGTGCCTGTGTTTCCTTTCTTCTGTTTTGCTTTTGTTAGATGCTTTATTCTCTGTCTTTTTATGAGAACACATAACTTCTTTGAGTTGGAGTTTTCCTTCCAGTATCTTTTGTAGGGACAGGTTTGTAGATTTTCTTTCTCTTTTGGGATCCACAAGTCATGTAAGGAATTTGCTGATTGGCAGTGTTAGAAGTGGTATTAAACAGTCTCTGCCACTAACCACTTATAAGGTCAACAGACTTCTTCTCTGTTAGCATGAAGTCAGAGCTAGTATTTCATCTATATGTTTTAGATATAGCATACAACTTAGAAACCCAGCATCTAAACAAATAAGTAGATATGTATAAAATGCCACTTTTTTCAGTAGACAAGGAAACTAAATGACAGAGACATTAAGACCAAAATTATACTGATCTGAAATTGTGGTCTAATACTTTAATTCAAGCTTTTATGACTTTAGGAACAGCATTTTTTACTCCTTCATATCTGCAATAAAAAAGCCACAGAGACAACATACCTTCCAACGGAGCTATAGCAATGAACTTAGAGCTAAGTGTGTGCATCTAACAGCTGAGAAGAACAGCCTCTCCTCTTTTCTGTCAGGTATTTCTGAAGATTTATCACCTAAATTACCACACTCTGCAAATTCGCCCCAGTGATTTCAAGAGAACATGGGCTACATAAAGTGTATGAAAGAACTAAACTCACCACATGAAGCATGGAAATGAACCCAAGTAAAATGTGCTGACTAAAAAAAAAAAAGGAAATTCGTATGTATAGCCATATGTGTACACATGCATGCAAGCATGTATGTATGTGTACAAACATACATATTTATACATATACATGTATATATGTTTGAGAGAGATAAACAGGGCAAAGTTTGTGTATCACTGTAGTATCCTTTCTAAAAGGGTTACATATAAATTATTGAATGTATTATTTTAAGTATTTTCCTTCTTTAATAAAATAAAAGCAATCATAAAAGAAATTGATACAAATCATCATGTTATAAGAATTGTTCTCAATAATATTAGCCACAGAAAAAATAAAATTACTGCATGCCAAAATCAATTTAGAGAGAAACAACAAAATCTCTGAATTAAGAGGAATAGGAAAAAAACTTAATTGTGCTGTTTTCTTTTCATTCTAACTAGTTTAGTTTTGCTTATAATGATGTTTCAGGATGTACACAAATTTTCCTGGGATGAGGACGATTTCTAGACTTGGCATCAATCATCATGGGCAGAGAAGGCTGTAGTACATACATAGCAAAAATAATGAAACAAATAAAAATACTGAGTTTCTAGGTGATGCTGACTTAGATGTAATCAATTCAACAATTGGTAAAAGCCTTTTAAATTCATTCTTACTCAAGATATTAATGTGACAGCCATTAAGAGGAATAACAAAAAATTTATAACCCTGACCACAAAATAGCATATCTTTCTTTAAATTCTCTGCATTTAAAAACATGGCAGGAACAGTGAATTCCTTTGTAATCTTCTTTAAAGTAACCTCAATTTCATTTAAGCATTATCGGGTAAAACAAACCAAATTCAAATGACAAAAAGAAAAAGCAAAAATTTAATAATAAAAACAACTAGGCAAATTGCTGATCAAAATTTGGTTTTAGTTTTTGTTGTAGTTTGTTCTTAGTTCTCCTGTGTCGGGGATACAAACTAGAAATTCGTGTACACCAGGCAACATTCTTCTTCTACAGCTTTATTTGTTGTATTTAAAATAATTTATACCTTTCGAATTTAGAAAATCTCCAGAGGAAAATATCCTGATTATCATGAAGACGGAGGTATACTCTCTTCATCTGTTCAGTGGGCATTGGGTTGACAAGTACTTGTTTTATATTCAATAAATACCCAGTTGAAGCATAAATACAAATCCTTGGGCACTTTTCTAGGTTATAAGAATGAAACAAACAAATTCAAACTTTTACCCTAAAAGAAATTATTTTCTTGTGAGGGGAGAAAGGATAATCATACATAAATGTAGTTTTAAACTCTGACTATTGAAAAAGGTAACAAATGTCTTGAAGAAAAATGAAGCATAGGAGGGAGAAAGAGACTGACTAGTGGGAACCATTGTAATTTATGGAAGGTGGTCAGCGAGGCTTTGGCAGCAGCAAAATGATGGATGGGAAAAGCTTAAAGAGATGACGAAATGAGTCCTGTGTAGCTCTGAGAAAAGGAGTCCAGACATTTCTCACATGCCCTTTGTCACTGGCTCAAAGGGGAAACATCAAAAGAGGCTTTAGCAATAATGATGACTTTCCATTTGCAGTAGAGAGCAGAAGGTCACTGCCCACCATTTGTCATAAATGAATATGTCCTCACACATTAGCTACTCACAAGCTGGTCTACCTTTATTCAGGCCAATCTATTCTCAACATCTAATCAGGTTTTGCATCTCTAGTAAAATTCAGTGAAACAGTCCAAACAACCTTAGACAACTCAGCCATATTTTAATTATATCCAAATTATAAAGCCTCATATTTATATTCTCAGAGAAAACCTGTAAGGCATGTATGATGATACTTAGCATTTAACACTGTGTCTGGTTGAAGGAAACCATCACAAGAAATGTGAGAGAAGAAGCTATGTTATATCAAGTGTTCATCTGTGATTTGGTTGTGGTCAATTACTGCCACTAAGTAATAGACACACCATAAAATATGTGTGTGGGGGTGGATTTGTGTGTGTGTGTGTGTGTGTGTCTGTGTGTCTTTCTGTTTGTCTGCATGTGTGTTTGTCTCTGTGTGTGTGTGTGTATATATGTGTGTGTGTGTCTGTGTGTCTTTCTGTCTGTTTGCATGTATGTTTGTCTCTGTGTGTGTGTGTGTGTGTGTGTGTGTGTGTGTGTAGAAGAAATTTTAAGGAGACAGAGAGAGACAGGGAAAAAGACAAGTTTGCATTTTGTGATATACGGACTCATGTAGCCACAAGTTGTTCTTTAACTTGCTATATAGTTGAGAATGACCTTGAATTCTTTTATTTATTATTATTTTATGTGTGTTGGGGTTTGCTGAAATGCATGTCTTTGTACATGGTGTGCCTGCAGAAGCCAGAAGGAGGCATAATATCTCCTGGAACAGAAGTTAGCAACAACTGTAAACCAACATGTGTGTGCTGTGAATCAATCCCAAATCCTCTAGAAGACCAAAAAGTGCTCTTAATTGCTGAGATATCTCCCAAGTCCCTGACATTGAATTCTTGATTCTGCCCTCTCTACGATCCAAATGGTAGAAATACAAAATGTATGCTATCAAAATTAGCTTAAAATGTTTTAAAGAAGTATAAAAATCCCATAATTAGATTTGTAGGCAGTATTTTCTCAATTTTGAATGATGGCAAATTTCAATTAAAGTTGAAACATCACATAACAGTAGGAGAAAGCCAAGTTTATCACTGATATTTCCACTTGAAAATCCTGGGCATTGCCTTAGAGGTGGGTATCATGGGTAAAAATCTACATCTTCCCAATAGTCATCACTTTGTACTTTCCCCAGCCAGACCATACAAAGACCATTTTGATTTTGGCAAGATAAGTTGTGATGAGATATGATCTAAACATGGAGAATTTCAAATGGATCCCATACCTTTTTATAAGAGGGAAATGGAAAAGATCACTTTTCCCACATTCCAGAAGCAGACTTTAAAAGATTACAAGATTGTGTCTAACAAAATATTACATAAGACAAACTCACACACACACAATAAAAAGTCATTGGACAAACCTGTGATGTCTGAATACCTCACCACCCTTGGAGAGAACTGGAACATTAGTGATGATCAGACAGATTATGAACAATGCTTCTGAATGGGGAACTGGATTGCAGACTTTTCCATGGTTTATAGTAGAGCAATAGAGCTGCATAGGTACTGAGATGGCTTACACTGTCATAGGCTCTATCTCTAATGTCTATTCCCTGTGTAAGTTGCATAGAAAAAGCCAATAGAAAAATCACTAGCTCATAAAAAAAGGAAGTCCTCTGAAAGACACACCAGACACACAAGTTGTTTCTGCTTAAATCAACTCATTAGATTTAGACTTTCTCAGCAAATATACCACATTTTCAACTTTTCTGGCCATTTTTCTCTAAGCTATTCATAGGGACAGTTATAAGAAGCAAGTCAGGATTATTTACACACAAATTAATTGCAAAGGAAGAAAAGGGTGTACAACTTGTAACTTTTCTCAGGGTCATGTCTATATCTAAAAGTCAAGGGTTCCTTAAGCTGGGTAGTTTGTCTGACAATTCATCCTTCTACTGAAGCAAAAAAAGCTACAGGGATCGCCATTTTATGACACAGGTGACTTTAGAAGCACAGCAAGGTGGCATCAAAGATGAGGATAAAATTGCTCCAGTGGCTTGTAATTCTGTCAGTTTCTATCCCATTGCAATTTATATCTAAATTCTTAATTACTTACTGTCTTTAATAGAACTCCAGATCCTGCGAGGAGACATCCCTTATGGAAGTGCCCCTAATAATCCAACTATCTATCTGATCATGCTACTATGGCATTAACAAGAGCTCATGAGAGAAACAGCTTAGATTTCAGCCCATTACAAGAGAATATATGATGTTGAAAGTATCAGACCTGAAGTTTGTCATCTCTAAATTTGATGGTTGCAACATCCCACTGATTATAGCCACCTCAGAGGTAACCATTGAGAAATCAGCTCTCTACATTATGTTTTAAAAGTCAAACCAACATTTGAGCTATAATCTAGGGAAAATATGTAGGTATATAGATATTTTACTTCCAATGACTGTTCCTGGAAATGAGTGCTTCTTGGAGTATGGGTCTTACTATTTGATTTGTTATACAACCTCATTTTACAATACTTTCAAATAGGTTCTACTTGCTGGATGTATGTAGAATTATCTTTGAATATATTTATTTCAAAATAGAAATATAGAGCTTTGGAATTAAGATTTTCCTTCATGATCAAGTTCTTTTCCATAAACACTGAAAAGAAATGGACAGATATCAAGAGAATCTTATTGTTAAAGTCTTCATAAATCCATGAGCAAGACTATGTTTACCTGTGAGTATTTTGTTCTCTGCCTTTAGTTGGTTTGGGAAGACTAGATAGCCTCTGAAAGTGTTTGGCATCAATCTTGGCCCTGCATGCTACTCTTAGATGATTCAGATGTCCTTTGCCAACCTTCAGTTTGTGCAGGTAGGTCACATAATCACATTAGTCCCTTAAAGTGGTGCCTAAAGGTCTGAAACAAGGAAGTCATAAATTTGAGTTAAAAAAGAATGGCCTAAACTTGGATGCAGTAGCAAGAAATGTGAGCAGTTTTTTCTTTTTACTCTCTTATTCGTTACATCCAAAGCACAGTCCCCCCATACACACACTCCTTCCAGTCCCTACCTCCCATATACCCTCCTTCTACCCCAGATTCACTCCTCCTCCATTTTCTTTCAGAAAAGAGTAGCCC
The DNA here is from genome assembly GCA_019843965.1 of Rhynchomys soricoides. NCBI lineage: Eukaryota > Metazoa > Chordata > Mammalia > Rodentia > Muridae > Rhynchomys > Rhynchomys soricoides. The sequence continues at coordinate 17,374,582 of JADRCH010000007.1, forward strand.
CTTCAGGAATATTAACTAAACACAACATAACTTATAATAGACACAAACATCACATCAAAGCTGAACAAGGCAACTCAGTAGGTGGAAAAGGGTCACAAGATCAGATATTATTTATGGGCCAAGAGAGATTCTGGATGAAGGCAGGAAGGAAAAGGATAGCCTTGGTTCGGTAATCAAAAGGAACCAAATTTTGTCACAGTAGGAATGAACTTGAGAAGTGTATTTTTCCCCAGAACCTCCATTTTAAAAATGTACCCATCTAACAAGCTGATTTTAGTCCTGTGAGACTGTAACTAGAAAATGTACACCCTGCCTGGTTTCTGACTCTAAGAACTGAACATTGAGTAGATATTTTGATACCCTAAACTTGTGGCTTTTGTTATTGTGTAAAAGCAAATTAGCCCAGTAACATTTCTCTATGTCCATTTCTAGTTTTATTCTCATTCCACACTCTGACAAAAACTCAGTAATTTCCATTTTTTCCTAAGATTGTTTCATGTTACAATGTGTGACAATTTCCAAGGCCACTGAAGGAATTTAGGTGTGCTTTGCCTCTATCTATGATGACATCACCCATGAACCTTTTTCCTAGTCCCATTCATATATATATATATATATATATATATATATATATATATATATATATATACACACACACACACACACACACACACACACAAATTGAACTATCATTTCCTTCTATGTCCTCCTCTGATTATTTTGTGTTCTCTGTTTAGGGTTATCAAATGTCCAATGCTCTTGGATATTACTAAGGCTGTGAAATTATGTTTTCCTTGACTAACCACAGATTTATCCCAGAAAGCCTCTACATCACCCTGTAAAGTAGGTTCACCTTTTGTTGAGCAAGGGGACAGAAAAAAATAATAGAAAAAGCAAAATCTATCCAGTCAGGATAGTCTAGGTCCCTAATCTGTGCCATATTGACCACTATGAGCCAAAGGCCAGCCTAGAATAAAGTATAAGACTATCTTAAAAGGAAAAAATGAATGTATTGACTGTGTGTGTGTGCGTGTGTGTGTGTGTGAGTGTGCGCGCGCATGCATGCTAGAGAGGTGCAAGAGAAGGGCTAGATCTGGCACACTTTCTAAAAACCCCAAGGCACTAAACTATTATAACACAATTCTCTCCAAACTTTAGTTACTCATAGAAGAGCTACAATTAGACCCATGCAGAAATACAACAGGAGAGTCCTGGTACCTCCCTCTGCAGCAGCCATACGGTCTGATGTGAATCTTGCCAACTCAAAAAATCAAGAAATAGCCTAGTGGTGATTCCATATTTCAAGTCCCTTGGATGTGGGAAATTCTCAATAAAGTGAAGGGTATGGTAGACTAGGATGTTATTTTGGTCCATATCCAAGCTCAGTGGTCAGATAAACAAAGGAGAAAGAAATATGAAGCATATGCTTCATGTGAAACAAAGCAGAAAGGGAAGCAAGTATGTAAACAAAAGTTGTGCTAAGGATAATGAACAGGCTTCTGGTAGCGCTTTAAAGCAAATAGACCTTGCAGATATGACTAAGGATCTTGGGATTGAGAGTCGATCTTGTATGATATAAGTAGATACCATTTGATTAGAGAAATTCTAATTGGGAAGAGAGAGGCAAAACAGTAGATATGAGAGTGACATATCATGACCCACATGTGACTCACTCCTTCTTGCGTTGAAGATGTAAGAGAACCATAAATTCAGCAATATGAGCAGCCAGAAATTAGAAAAAACAAGGAAACATTCCCTGCTAGAGCCTCCATAAGGAATAGAACCATGTGATACCTTGACGTTATAGCTCAACATGTCTCATTTCAGATTTGAGAGTTTCTGGCAGAAAAGTTTTCAAAATTAGTTTTCATGTTTAAGATAAGTTGTGGAGGCAGCAGAAGGCGGGCTCCAGACACAGGGACTGAGGAAAAGCCAGGAGGTAGGAGCCTGCTGGCTTCCACCTGTGGCCAGAAACCCCACTTGGGCCAACAGGCCTCTCCATATACAAGTAGCTCAGAGAGAAAGCTACCCACCCACTTGTGCTGAGGAGCCAGCAACAGGAGGACTCCAGAGGCAGGGTCTGAAGAACAGCTGAAAGAGAGAACTGGTCTCCCAGGAATATTGACATCTGAGCTTGAAGGAAAGACAAGCCACAGTCAGAGAGAGAAAGACCAGCTAACTCCAGAGATAACCAGATGGTGAAAAGCAAGGGCAAGAACACAAGGAACAGACACCAAGACTACTTGGCTTCAGCTGAACCCAGCTCTCCTACCACAGCCAGCCCTGGATACCCCAACACACCAGAAAACGAAGACTCAGACTTAAAATCACTTATCAAGAGGGTGATAGAAGATTTTAAGAAGGAAATAAATAACTCCCTTAAAGAAATACAAGAGAACACAGGTAAACAACTGGAAGCCCTTAAAGAGGACACACAAAAATCCCTTGAAGAATTACAGGAAAACACAATCAATCAAATGAACAAAACCATTCAGGAATTAAAAACAGAAATAGAAACAATAAAGAAATTACAAAGGGAGACAACCCTGGAATTAGAGATCATAGGAAAGAAATCAGGAGTCATAGATGCAAGCATCACCAACAGAATACAAGAGATGGAAGAGAGAATCTCAGGTGAGGAAGATACCATAGAAAACATGGACACCACAGTCAAAGAAAACACAAAATGCAAAAAGCTCCTAAACCAAAACATCCAAGATATCCGGGATGCAATGAGAAGACAGAACCTGAGGATAATAGGTATAGAAGAGAGTGAAGACTCCCAACTTAAAGGACCAGTAAATATCTTCAACAAAATTATAGAAGAAAACTTCCCTAACCTAAAGAAAGAGATGAACATAAATATACAAGAAGCCTACAGAACTCCAAATAGACTGGACCAGAAAAGAAATTCATCCCGTCACATTATAGTCAAAACACTAAATACACAAAACAAGGAAAGAATATTAAAAGCAGTAAGGGAAAAGGGGCAAGTAACATATAAAGGCAGACATATCAGATTACACCAGACTTCTCACCAGAGACTATGAAAGCTAGAAGATCCTGGGCAGATCTCATATAGACTCTAAAAGAACACAAATGCCAGCCCAGGCTGCTATACCCAGCAAAACTCTCAATTATCATAGAGGGTGAAACCAAAATATTCTACGACAAATCCAAATTTGCACAGTATGTTTCCACAAACCCAGCTCTACAAAGAATAATACATGGGAAATGCCAACGCAAAGAGGGAAACTACACTCAAGAAAAAGAAAGTTATCTTTCAACAAACTCAAAAGAAGATAGCCACACAAACAATATAAACAACATCAAAAATAACAGGAAATAACAATCACTATTCTTTAATATCCTAACATCAATGGTCTCAACTCCCCAATAAAAAGACATAGACTGACAGACTGGAACCATAAACAGGACCCAGCATTTTGCTGCATCCAGGAAACGCACCTCCGTATTAAAGACAAACACTACCTTAGAGTAAAGGGCTGGAAAACAATTTTCCAAACAAATGGCCCCAAGAAACAGGCTGGAGTAGCCATTCTAATATCAGATAAAATTGACTTTCAACCAAAATTCATCAAAAAGGATGAGGAAGGACACTTCTTACTCATCAAAGGAAAAATCTACCAAGAAGAACTCTCAATTCTGAACATCTATGCCCCGAATGCAAGAGCTCCCACTTTCATAAAAAAACTCTACTAAAGCTCAAAGCACACATTGCACCTCACAAAATAATAGTGGGAGACTTCAACACCCTACTATCAACAATGGACAGATGTTGGAAACATAAACTAAACAGAGACACATTGAAACTAACAGATGCTATGAACCAAATGGGTTTAACAGATATCTATAGAACATTTCATCCTGCATCAAAAGAATATACCTTCTTCTCAGCACCTCATGGTACATTCTCCAAAATTGATCATATAATTGGTCACAAAACAAACCTCAACAGATATAAGAAGATTAAAAGAATCCCATGCCTCCTATCAGATCACTATGGATTAAGGTTGGTCTTCAATGGCAACAACAACAGAAAGCCCAGATACACATGGAAGATGAACAATGCACTGCTTAATGATAAGTTGGTCAAGGAAACAATAAAGAAGGAAATTAAAGACTTCCTAGAATTCAATGAAAATGAAAGTACAACTTACCCAAACCTATGGGACACAATGAAAACAGTGTTAAGAGGAAAACTTATAGCTCTGAATGCCTCCAAAAAGAAACTGGAGAGAGCATACACTAAGAGCTTAACAGCACATCTGAAAGTTCTAGAACAAAAAGAAGCTAATACACCCAAGAGGAGTAGAAGGCAAGAAATAATCAAATTAAGGGTTGAAATCAACCAAGTGGAAACTAAGAACTACACAAAGAATCAACAAAACCAAGAGCTGGTTCTTTGAGAAAATCAACAAGATAGATAAACCCTTAGCCAGACTAACCAGAGGGCACAGAGACAGTATCCAAAATTAACAAAATTAGAAATGAAAATGGAGATATAACAACAGACTCTGAGGAAATTAAAAAAATCATCAGATCCTACTACAAAAGCCTATATGCAACAAAATTGGAAAATCTGGAGGAAATGGACAAGTTTCTAGACAGATACCAATTACCAAAGTTAAATCAGGATCAGATAAACCATCTAAACAGTCCCATAACTCCTAAAGAAATAGAAGCAGTCATTAAAAGTCTCCCAACCAAAAAAAGCCCAGGTCCAGATGGGTTCAGCGCAGAATTCTATCAAACCTTCAAAGAAGACCTAATACCAATACTCTTCAAGCTATTCCATAAAATAGAAAAAGAAGGAACACTACCCAATTCATTCTATGAGGCCACAGTTACACTGACACCAAAGCCCCACAAAGACCCAACAATAAAAGAAAACTTCAGACCAATTTCCCTTATGAATATTGATGCAAAAATACTCAATAAAATTCTTGCAAACCAAATCCAAGAACACATCAAGACAATCATTCACCATGATCAAGTAGGCTTCATCTCAGGGATGCAGGGATGATTCAATATCCAGAAATCCATTAATGTAATCTACTACATCAACAAACTCAAAGAAAAAAACCACATGACCATCTCGATAGATGCTGAAAAAGCATTTGACAAAATTCAACATCCCTTCATGATAAAAGTCTTGGAAAGATCAGGAATTCAAGGAGCATACCTAAACTTAGTAAAAGCAATATACAGCAAACCAGTGGCCAACATCAAACTAAATGAAGAAAAACTTGAAGCAAGCCCACTAAAATCAGGGACTAGACAAGGCTGCCCTCTCTCTCCCTATCTATTCAACATAGTACTTGAAGTTCTAGTTAGAGCAATCAGGCAACAAAAGGAGGTCAAAGGGATACAAATTGGAAAGGAAGAAATCAAAATATCACTATTTGCAGATGATATGATGGTATACTTAAGTGACCTGAAAAACTCCACCAGAGATCTGCTACAGCTGATAAACAACTTCAGCAAAGTGGCTGGATACAAAATTAACTCAAGCAAATCAGTAGCCTTCCTATACTCGAAGGATAAACAGGCTGAGAAAGAAATTAGGGAAATGACACCTTTCACAATAGTCACAAACAATATAAAATATCTTGGTGTGACTCTTACCAAACAAGTGAAAGATCTGTATGACAAGAACTTCAAGTCTCTGAAGAAAGAAATCGAAGAAGACCTCAGAAGATGGAAAGAACTCCCATGCTCATGGATTGGCAGGATTAACATAGTTAAAATGGCCATCCTGCCGAAAGCAATATACAGATTCAGCTATCCCCATCAAAATCCAAACTCAATTCTTTGTAGACCTACAAAGAGCAATTCTCAAATTCATATGGAATAACAATAAACCCAGGATAGCAAAAACTATCCTCAACAATAAAAGGTCTTCTGGGGGAATCAGCCTCCCTGACCTCAAGCTGTACTACAGAGCAGTAGTGATAAAAACTGCATGGTATTGGTTCAGTGACAGGCAGGTTGATCAATGGAATAGAATCGAAGACCCAGAAATGAATCCACACACATATGGTCACTTGATCTTCAACAAAGGAGCTAAAACCATACAGTGGAAAAAAGACATCATTTTCAACAAATGGTGCTGGATCAACTGGCAGTCTACATGTAGGAGATTGCGAATTGATCCATTCCTGTCTCCCTGTACAAAGCTCAAGTCCAAGTGGATCAAGGACCTCCACATAAAACCAGATACACTGAATCTAATAGAAGAGAAAGTAGGGAAGAGTCTCGAACACTTGGGCACAGGGGAAATGTTCTTGAACAGAACACCAATGGCTTGTGCTCTAAGATCAAGAATCGATAGATGGGACCACATAAAATTACAAAGCTTCTGTAAGGGAAAGGACACTGTAATTAGGGCAAAACAGCAACCTACAGATTGGGAAAAGATCTTTACCAATCCTACATCTGATAGAGGGCTAATATCCAATGTATACAAAGAACTCAAGAAGCTAGACTCCAGAGATACAAATAACCCTATCAAAAAATGGGGAAGTGAGCTAAACAGAGAATTTCTCAACTGAGGAAACTCGAATGGCCGAGAAGTACCTAAAGAAATGTTCAACATCCTTAGTCATCAGGGAAATGCAAATCAAAACAACCCTGAGATTCCACCTCACACCAGTCAGAATGGCTAAGATCAAAAACTCAGGTGACAGCAGATGTTGGAGAGGATGTGGAGAAAGAGGAACACTCCTCCATTGCTGGTGGGAATGCAAGTTGATACAACCTCTCTGGAAATCAGTTTGGTGGACCCTCAGAAAATTGGACATAATACTACCTGAGGACCCAGCTATTCCACTCCTGGGCATATACCCAGAAGATGCTCCAACATGTAGTAAAAATACATGTTCCACTATGTTCATAGCAGCCATATCTATAATAGCCAGAAGCTGGAAACAACCCAGATGTCCCTCCACAGAGGAATGGATACAGAAAATGTGGTACATTTACACAATGGTATACTACTCAGCTATTAAAAACAATGACTTCATGAAATTCGTAGACAAATGGATGGATCTTGAAAACATCATTCTGAGCCAGGTAATGCAGTCACAAAAGAATGAACATGGTATGTACTCAATGTTAAATGGTTATTAGCCTAAAAGTTTGAAATACCCAAGAGTCACGTCGCAGGAACAGTAGTACTGAGTACGAGGTCTCAGATGGAGGGCTTGGAGAAAGGACTGAAGGAGCTGAGGGAGTGTGCAGCCCCAGGGAGGTAGCAACACTGGCAACTGGCCTGACCCCCCATACTTCTGGAGACTGATCCACCAACTAAAGAATACACATGGAGGGACCCATATTGCTGGCCACAAAGACTGCAGAGGAGTGCCTTTTACCTGTAGGGGAGGAGAGGCCCTTGGGCCTGAGGGTGTTATATCCCCCAGTATAGGAGAATGTCAAGGAGGGAAGACGAGAGTGGGTGGGGGGTGAGGTGGGGAGGTGGGTTGGAGAATATCCCCATAGAGGCAGGGTGAGGGCGGAGGGAATGGGGAGGTTCCAAAGGGGAGATCTGAAAAGAGGGAAACATTTGAAATGTAAATAAAATATGAAAATAAAAAAATAAATAAAAAAGAGATAAGTTGTAAAAGCAGAAATCACAAATTAACACTGATAAGATAACCAATAACAATAGAGACACTGAGATGGCAGCCAATTCAACTATTGGTAGAGATCTTACAAAAGCCATCTGCAGTGTGTAATGGCCCACCCACTGTGTGGAGTTTCAAGCAGTCCATGCTTGCTCTGTTTTACTGCTACTTTATATTGCATTATTAATTTAAATTATTTTGATAGTGAGGGGAATCAAATGCAGAGCTTCATACCAGACGAGCTCTCTACTAAATGAGTTCCAACAACTACAATATCTAGTATCCCTTACTAAAGCGAAAAATAAAACCTGACCAAAAATTAACCAGTAGAATCCATTCTTAGAAATGAGAACAGTATTCTTTGTTATAGGCCTTGAAGTGAATGAAAAAAATTAGTGGTATTTGTTTATACACACACGAAAAAGAGGAAAGATGGAAGTGGAGAAGACGGAATGAGAATCCCCAGACGCCCTAATGCCTGGCTCAAATCTTCTGTAAAGCCAAGATGCATTCCTGCCTCTCTCTCCCATGAAAAGTTTTTATTGGTGAGCAGTTGCATAAGCCAACTTCAGGTGGTTTCTTTTAGTTAAAATACCAAAATTCCTAACAACAGTAGACAAAAGACAAGTGTGCTAGAAGAGATGATTGAGCCTTTCAGCTAAAACCACCAGGCAATGTACTATAGCCAAGTGTGAGAGAAAAGATCAGCCACCTCTATGAGAAAAGCATGCAATAAGGCACTATATTTACATTTAAATGCTAACTATAAAGATAAAAATTCACCTACATAGGTGAAATATCAAGTCATAATCTAGTTCATAACTATTGGGAATCTATAAAGAGATGAAGGCTTATAGAAAAGGTCAAAGTGTAAATATGATATCATTATGAGAGATCAATGATGAGAATGCTCAGAATACTGGATGACCTAATCTCCAAAGGGAAACACTGTGAAATATATTCCTATAACTAGATATTCTATAGAAAAGCTTAACCTGTAGACACTGAAGTTAAACTCAGCAAAATGGGATGCTGTCAGGGAAAATCAATGGTATTATGTAGAGACAGGGTTAGAACATGTATTCTAGAAGGAAGATTATCTGGTTAGGTGCTCTGGTTGCAGATCTAGTATAACTGCTCTCCACTATTACTGGGTGTGTGCTTAAGATTTGTTGTGACAAAGAATGAATGTATGCATCATACAATTTGATCTTCTCATATTGCATGCTTGAAATAAAAAAGAGTATGAAGGTATTGGTTGTTCTGGAAGGAGAAGATCATGGAGCAAAAGATTAAAGGTGGATATGTGTTCTCAGGGGCCAATAAAGGAGGCTCAAAGTCATTAGTCTGCCTTAGTTTGTCTCTTGACTCAAAGGAATGCCAACTAAGAGAGATCCATTCAAAGCTGCACAGGATTAGACACAAGAAAGACTGGGCTGTAAATAGCCACCCAGAGAAGAAAATGGAGGTCTCTTTACCTCTCTTCTCTCTGAATGCCTCATCCTGCTGAGGTAGAGAACAGTCTCTGAAGAGAGGAATAAGAAAGAGTGATGTACAAATAATTGTATCTTACCCAGGGTATGAGAAGTCTTGCTGTTAAAAACCGAAGTGTTACTTATTAGTTAAGACTACATGCTGTCAAATCATGTATTATGGCTGTGCTTTGTTACATAAACTGAGACCAAGACAATCTTTTATTATTACTTCTATTAAAAGCTGGAGAAATTCTTCCACTCTGCATGAAGTTGAAAGGGAAATTGAAAGACAAATCGTTCATCACATCTCATGAGCCATGCATTCAGTTTATCAGTGACACATACTTACTGTATGTATGTAATCTTCATTATAAACATTGTGGTTTTTGCCTTTTAAGACATCTGCAAGTAATTATGCATGCTTAATGTACATTCCATAGTCAATGTAATTGTATTCATCCATTTAGTTTGTAATCAGTTCTTAATCAGGAATGGATGGTTCTCAGTCTACATAGAATCTATGAAACTGATGCCTCTCCTCTTCACCACAGGGCTCCAAATTCACCTTTGTGTGAGGTACATTTCCCTACAAGTTGACAGCTTTCCTTTTCAAAATGATGTTATCTTGTCTAGGGACTTAGAGATCACTAGCAGAGAAATGCAGCCAGAAATTGTACAAAGAGATAATAATTGTTCCCGTTGGAGAACAGGACTGTGATGGAAAAGGAAAAGCTGATGAACATAGCTTTTCTCAGGCCTCCTTTCTGCCTGCCCATCTCTTCCTCTCATTTTCTCATTCCTTAAGATGCCCAATAATGTACACTTCTCAAAGGAAAGGCTTTTAAGATATGCTGCTCAATTACAAAGTGCAGAAGAATATGTATATATTTAGTTACAGTAAACTAAATGCCGAAAAATGCCCACATGCACGTGCGCACACACACACACACACAATCTCTTTAATGAGCCAACTGTTTTTGTTTCATCTGGACCATTATTGTGGCCTTTTCTAAAGAAGCAAGGGGACTGATGTAATCCTAGGAGTAAGAAAGATGCTGCTGATCCAAGAAGATTATTGAAAGAGAAAATGATACCATATTAAGAAGAGCCTTTTCAATTTAAACCTAAATCTTAGGAAGCGTATTTAATAGGTTGAGGGAAAAACTGAAAGTGGGGGGCCTAGGAAAATTATAAAGCATACTCTGAGTAGTGTCTTGGAGGGTGTTTCCAGGAGTGCTTAACTAAGGGAGAAAGACCTGCCACAAATGTAATGGAAGTGGTACCTTCCAATAGGCTAGGACTCTAATGGAGCAAAAGGAGAAGACAGAGGATGCTGCTCTAAGACAGGCATCTCCCCACTCACCTCCTTCCTGCTCACCAGGCAGTGAGGAACTTTGTTTGCCTGTGTTCTCTTGCCATCAGAACATTCTAATTCCCACAGACCCATGCAATGAGATGAGCCAGCCATGGATGGAAACCAGGAGTTAACATAAAGCTTTCTGCCTTTTAACTGGTTTCTTCAGGTATTTAAAGACAGCAAAAGTTAAACCTACCAAAACAGGCAGGCAAGGATGGGAGGAAAAGCAGAGGAGTAGAATGAAGTGCTGAACAGGGCAGCTAGCCATGTCTCATTACACATACGTTATACAACAGAACTTTTCATACAGTCAACAGCCACAGAGTTCAGCCACAGAGCCAGCAGTGGCCTCCAAGACAATAGTCATTGACATGCAGAGTTACACAGGGCCTGGGAAAACAATTCTATAAGACTCTTATGCAGTCTAAAACCTCCCATGCTACCACAAACCCTCCACCCATCATAAAGACACAGAGTCAAGTAACCCAAAATGAACTGGGAGGTTTGAGAAGTAAAAATGTGTGTTTTCCCCTCAGAGACAGTGTTGTGGGATTACTCCTACCGGGAAACTTCCTACTCCTTACTTTCACAGAGGTCCAGAAACACGCAGCCCTGGTTCTGTGTCAGTATTACATCATACATGTAAATCCTAGTCACCTAGTATGAAACCAATTAATCAGAAGACCATAAGATTTACATTGGTAATTAACTTCAAAACAAACATAAATCTTGAGAGTATGTCCTAGCCACAACAGCAACAGTGAATGGAATGTTCCATAGCTACCCCAGCAGGACCTCTGCAGTATTTCAAATGGCTCTGATCTCTCTAATAGAAGATAAACAGGTTTTCCTTTTTTTACTTTAAAACTCTATTATTTTACATGTAATGGCAAAATATTGACCTGAAAACTAAAGTATCAACTATATCAATGATCCACTTCAAAAATTTTATATATATATATAGTTTCTCACCACATTAAATGAATTGAAGATTGACTCCATAATTTAGACAGAATCTGAGTTAAGAGTATAAAGCCAGTTCTGCTCTCATTAGGGATGCCACGGCAGAGGGATGTACAGGCTATAATGAACTTTTCCAGAAACTTTTCCAGAAAGTTATGAATTGAACCCAGAGGCAGTTTGTCATCCAGGGGGAACTATCTCTACAGCACATCACCCTCAAAGAATACGAGTTTTATAGGCTAATATATCTTAACTAAACTTACCTGATTTGGGTTCCTCTTTGGTAAAAGATTGACTTAGATCTCATATATATGCAAGAGGCATTGATTTTTAATTTTAAAAATGTTTCATGTAAAGGATAATGGCTCGTATACTTACAGAGTCAATAAACAATGAAGTTTACCAGCTACCCAACTCTGCAATAACTGTCACACACAACTGTCCACATTTGCCCCTTAGATACTATGGCCACCTCTGGAAAATGGCCATTCCTTCGCCCATACTGCTTCCATCTTTCCCCTACAGAAATTATTGTTCATGCCTGTGTTTCATGGGCATCATATTACTGGTAACTTCTAGTGTCTTGTGCCTACATTTTAGTTTTAAGAGCAATGAGAAAGTGAAGGACACATTCTGTTCAGCAGGCAGATGTAGAGCAAACCTGAAATTATGTACATGTCAATTATACCCAGGAAGAAACCTTGATTGAACTTACATGATTTTGTTTCCTTCTTGGTGAAAGATTAATGACTTGAGTCTTTATATATAAGCAAGAGACATTGATTTTTAATGTACTGTCCTTCTAATATAAGGCTTGAATATAAAGGTTGTTTAGTAAATCCTGCTGGCAATGAATATTTGCAAGGCAGGGAATGGATGGACATAGGTAAGCCCTTATTCTATGTACACCTTACTCTACACATAACGGATACATGATGGGGTCATGAGTGCTTTGCTTCTTCTCAGTCATTGCTTGCTTTGCTACAAGGTACTTACCATTGGTTCTTTATATGTGGCAAGTTTTATGATGTATAGTTCAGTATTTTAAGTGGTGATTGTGCTCCATATTATATCAGATTAACAACAGAAGGAAAGGTACACAATCATTGCCAGAGTTTAATTTGATGAATATTTTTCATGTTTAGTAAGTTCTACATATTATGTACTTCACATTAATTTTACATGCTTCATTAATATTGTGATGCTATTATTACATGCTCTATAATAAAACTGCTTCCCAGCCCATTTTAAATTATTATTTGGCTATTAACTGTGTCACATATACATTTTAAGCTCTTTCTAATCCAAGTTTTAAGCACATAGTTTACTTAGTGTCTATGATTGAGAAAGTAGCATTAACACTTCAAAAAGCACAAACAATGATTAATGATATTTTATATTTAAGCAATAGTATTTCATCTTGAATAGAAAGAAATGCTATTTTTAGGTGGTCAAAATGCTTATAAATAGGCTCATTTATTACTTTCCATTTGTGCAATAAAATTCTCCTGTCCTTTGAATTAGTGTCTGCTATACTAATCATATGATCTTCACCATGGGCCAAATTCTCACCCTAGTCCATCGCCAGAATTCCATAGTTGTATAACAAAGATATTACGGTTTTCTAGACAAGACATTGAAAAGGAGAGGGAAGATAATTTACTATAGGAACTGAAAATTGTTACCTACCTCTGAAAAACTGGGGACGAGAGGGACTATAAAATTACAAAATAAACTGAAAAGTAATTCAAGATGTTCTGCAGCATGGCAAATCAGAATCAAGCAGACCATGCAGCAAAGCTATTCACTCAGCAGAGCATTCGGGGCCATCTGGATCATCTTTAAACACAGCTAGGCAAAACAGTGAAATGCACACAGCCAGGACCAAAGCAGCCCCCAATGCTTACCTCAGCTCAATGCATGCATGGCTCCACTGATGGAAATGATGTAAGACAAAGGCCTTAAAGGCTTGGCTTTTTATTTAGAAACAAACAAACAAAATGCTTGCAAAACAACAACAATAACAAATAAACTCCTTTAATAGATATTAAAAGAAAATGCAAATGAGAGAAATCAAACCAAAGATCATTGTAATTGTGCCACCAGAAATGCCCACTGTTTTCTTCATCTGTGCATACTCCCCTGTAGTTGTATGGGTGTGTGGGTAGATGATATTATGCTTTGCATAGCTTAATTTCCCTACCTAACAATGTCTGTCTTCATCGTTTTTCAATCTATAGTGTTATGAGGTTTATTTACACAACCTTACTGTATATAATTAGGTTGTTTGGAATTCTTCCACATGTAAATACAATTATTATGAATATTCTAGAATATAAAATCCAACCTCACTTTTGATGTTTGGCTGCTATCAAATACACTCCCCCTGCCTCTCCATATCTGGACAAACAAATTAGAAAATCTGGATGCTGCAGAGAAAAACGTCAAAATCCACACAAGGCTCACAAATCCTCACACCGTGTTCCTAATCCCCAACCACAAAGCCACCTGTTCCTCCTTTTCTTTGTGCTATTCTATGCAATCCTGTTATTTGGGTATTAAACTTTTCCTACCCTCCTTGAGCATGTCTGGAATGATCTATTTCAACATCAAAATCAATTCTGAGTAAACGCTTAACTTAGCCTTCCAGGGGGCAACCGCAGCACAATTGGCAGTGTAAATAGGATAGCCTGGGCCATACTTGCACTGCCTGAGATCATTTCCCTGTTGTCCTTGGCTTGCTAACTGGACCATCTGTCTGCTGTGAACAGGCATGCACAGTGGGCTCTGAGCCCTGGTGCTGTCTGCTGACAAGCTTGCTTTTCAGCTGCCCTGTGCCCTGATGCATTTGCAGAGTCCCGCCAATCTTTTGTCATAGATTTAACTCTCCTAAGCCATACACTTAAGTAATTTGCTTTTACAGTCAGAAGGGAGGAACAGGGGTCCATCTTAAAACAAACTTGAACCTGGTTTTGTCTAGGTGCTATCTGTGTGTCTCAGAAGTAACTGTGTCTCTTGATTCTAGAATAATCTGTAATTTAAGGTAGGTCTATTGATTGACCAGTAAATTGGCCCATATTGAATTGGATTTTATGGTGGAAAAAAGGGGCAACATCCTGGACTCTATCTTAATTGTACATTAATACAGATTAGGCACGGCCATGAGCATCTCTAGAAACTACTACCCCTTTTAGGATTAATCCTTTACTAAGCCTTCTCTTGCCTCCTGGAGTCAGTAGGCCAGCTACTATGGTAATAATTGGCCAGGATTGTGTATGAGAACCTTCTCTCCTCAGGTATATTGTGAACAATCAGGAGCTTCTGAAATAGAAAATCTCTCTGGACAGAAAGCCTTGCTCCCATGAGTTGTCAAAGCCAGGTTAAGTATTATGCCTTGGATTAAAAAGGAAGGAATCTGATGGGCAGATGAGGGTCAAAGCTTCCTTATTAAGGCAGAAGTGGCACTTTAGAACCAAATCTGGGCATTCAAGTATGTTCTACCAGTCTAATGCTTTTGCAGTATACAGTGACACCTGTAAAGAGATCTTTTTATGCACTCACTGGACACATGGGAAAGATGTGGAAATCAAGGAGGTAGTACACTTCACAGGTGGGCTACCTTCCCTGCTGTGCTATTTCTACCAATTCACATTGGGACATCATTGATAAAAGATAAGATGCAGCAATAATCCATTTTCACAAATTGATCAGACTTAATGCAATTGTCTCCACAACTGAGATGACTATGGTGATCATAGGCTCTTTCTGTACAATTTTACAGACTCTTAGGCTGTGTGTTCCAATCAATGCCAATGAAACAGTTGCCTATCCAAAGATCATCTACTAGACTAAAGAACTGCAGATTATTTTCCTTGCAGATAACCAAAGCATAGATAAATAAGACCACACATATTGTTACTTTTATAAACACTGCAAATTCTAGATGGCACCAAAATTTGCCCTGTTCTCTTTAGCTCTAGATTTTGTTGATAGGGACCAACGTGCTCATTTACTTCTCAAGTGAGTCAATGCTAGGCTTGCCAAGAAGGCATTTAGAGGAACTTTCATTTTATTCACCAGCCTCAGGGTTCAGGCCTCACAAGATGACATGATGGCTTGCTGAAGACAAAATCAGGATGGCGGAGGTGGGGGATGAGCACAGCACATTTCCGTCGCCGATCGGATCTCAGAAGTGAGCTAGAATACTATCTCAGTCTGTTTATGATGTTGTCCAAGGTATCTATCAACACACACACACACACACACACACACACACATCTTGCTCTTTTACCTAACAGTTATACAGACCTGAAGGAAAGACTGTCCGTGGAGGCATGAAATTCAAACCACCAAGCAAGAGGCTGATCCTGCTCAGAACACTATTTGGAACCCCATTCTCTGTGAATCTAAGCAGAGCCCTCACCTCTTTCCTCACCAAAGCCTGTGCAGACAAGTATGGGTGTCCAGCCTCATCTCCTTTGAGGGTCTTATTATGTGAATTACAAACTTTTTCATACCTCAGTGTGTGTGGCTTCCACATCTGAAACTATTTTGGGTAAGGGGTTGATCCTAGTCCCTAGTGGCAACCGCAGGAACACACTGGATCATTGGGCTCTTGTCTAATTACTTCCATAGGAAGAAATTCCCAGAGGTAAAATATTTGTGGCTTATGAATTTTAACAGTTGATTCTTCGCCTTGTGATGTAACTCTGTTTCCTACAAATATCAAATGATATCCTCTTTAACCTTGTCATTCTGACAGTTAATAAATAATATCTTAATGATTCTCACTGTTAAACACATATTTTTATAATCATTCTGTCATTCATCAATATTTTATAGATGTCTAATTTGTATAATTTGTATTTTCTTTCTTTTGAAGTCTTTCTCTTTTTTAATTAACGTTTTGAATCTTGTATATTAGTGCTTTATACAAGTACAGATATGTGTGTGTATATATACAAAATTGTATGTGCCAAATAAAATCACAAAAATGCAAAATAAAATGCAAAGGCTATTATATATATATATATAAAATTATATATATATATGTATATATATATATATGTGTGTGTGTGTGTGTGTATATATATAAAATGTTTGTTATTTCCTTACCCAACATATTTTTTGTAATAGAATGAATGTAAGGTTTTTATATTAAATGAAAATAAAAATAAATTCAATTAAAAGAAGTAGAATGTTATAGTAAAAGAATTAAATAATATCAGTTAGATAGTATAGCACTAATTGGATACTTCTATAATGAGTTATAACAATGTGGTAATCTCATTGATGTTACTGTTGTTTTGAGACAACCTTGGATAGACAAGGGTGGCCTTACATTCATTATGTAGCTGGTAATGGCTGCTCACTCTTGATCTTCTTGTCTCACACATGTTTAAATGCATCACCATACCTGGATCAAGGTGCACATTTCTTAATTTTCCATATTATAGTTAGGAGTAGGTGAACATATTTGAACTATCTATGATTGCTACCAACTTTCTTTAACTATGGTTTCTCTGAACAAGTTATGTGTTATACAGGAGTAAGGGTCACTGAGTATGGCATCAGGATTTTTACTGGCATCACTCAAGTTAAAATTCAGGATCTAGTAAATTCTAGAATGATTATATGATCTCTTGTCCTTCCACCAGCTTACAGTTCAAATAGCAGCCTAAGTTGTAAATTAGATCATGCTCTCTCTCTTCATAATGTTTACATGTTTCTCCAAGCACTGGAGCAGTAGGTCACAACTGGAGGTGATTTGCCCACCCAGGAGGTACTTGAAAGCATACTTAATTTGACATGGGGAATCATGGCTGTAACCAAATGGAGAGACTTTATATGCACTCACTACTATAATACCCAATGACCCAATACTACATGTCATACACAAGCAACCCTGCAATTAGAGGTCAGTAATGCCCTGGTTTAGAAAGTGAAAGGAAAAGGCACAGTCTTTGTGTTCTGTGTGAACTCTGCAGTGATTGCTTCCTGGTCTTACCTAGTCTCTCATAAATTACCATGATGTTACCCCTGTCCTCTTCTTCTCTAGCCATAGCGCCCTTCTTACACTCCATCCTACTATCGAGCAGGAAGGCTACACTGTCCCGATCTTAGCACCCTTATTTCCTAAAAAACTCCCTCCCTTCTCTCAGAGCTTTATTCTTTCCTCCAAGATGTTCCTGGTCAGGGACCATCGTCTCTTCTCAATGAACCTTTTACGGCTCCTAAGCTCTGAGCATTCTGAGCAGTCAACTTTCTTCATTTCCAACACTGGCCTCAATACCACTTTCTCATTAACACAGTGTAGTGTGTTTGAAGAATAGTGTGTTAGGATAGTGCCTCGGGCTTTTAGAAACTGTGAAGCTGTGCCAGATCTAGCCCCTGCACCTGCACCTCTCTAGAACACATGTACACACACAGACACACACACACACAGAGACAGAGAGAGAGAGAGAGAGAGAGAGAGAGAGAGAGAGTCAGTCAGTACATTCATTTTTTCTTTATGAGATAATCTTATACTTTATTCTATGCTGGCCTTTGACTCATAGTGGTCAATATGGCAGAGATTGGGGACCTGAAATATCCTGACTGGATGTATCTTGCATTTTCTATTAGAATGTAGCCTTTAACAGGATAGATTTTTCTGACAGCCTAGTGAGCCATACTCAGGGCACCCCGAAACTTTGTAAATAGTTGTATGGAAGAAATAGACTTTATTTCTCACCTCATAGCGGTGAGGGATGTCTTTCTTTCCCAATGTTAGTTTATGTGAACAGATAAACTTGATGAATTATTGTATTCATTAACTACAATCCTAATTTGGCTTCAAATATCTGTCTATGTCAGATGAAATTTCTTCTTGCTTTAATAATTTGTATATTAAAAGTTTGTATAAAAAAGCAAAACCAGAAAACAAGTCTAGACTGTGTATACACCAATTGTACTTTGAAGAAAAAATGTTTTTAACTAATCCACTTTGCTTTTTCAAGACTCTAGGCTGATGCCTGACAACAGTGTCCTGAGAAATCTGAGATGACAACTCAGCTCAAATGCATAGCTTCTCATTCACAGAAATTCTAAGAGTAAGTGCTCAGTGCTCTAAGCTGCTGAGCCTTAGGACAACTGGCTTACACCAGTGGGAAACCATTGTGACTGCCTGCCTTGGGAAAGATAGGAAGACTTAAACTATTTTCAATTACTAAAAAATCATTGAAGTATTAATTTCCTATCAACCAAAACCTTATTTTCACTCCTTAAACATGATATAAGCACATGTCCCATAAGTTATTGCAAGCTCCTACTTGCAAGAAAATACATGAGTGTACAATTTGTGCTTATAATTCAAAACACATTTGGTTGCTTTTCAACATCAAAGTGTATTTTGTTTTTCAATTTCCAACTTTATGTTCACTGGCTCAGAGTCTTAGATCCCATTCCTGGTTTCTGTATAAACAACTATACCCTCCTCACCAATCGTGTTCATTTCCAGTCCTTCTGCTTCTGTAAACCTAGCTCTCTACAGATGGATATTCTAATGTCTCCTGTTCTCTGAAGAGCAAAGACAGCCTGCATAGTATAGTTGGACTGAGGAGTTTAGCTTAGTTTCTCTAACAAATTCAACACAAAAAGGTGAGAGAGTTCAGATAACAGTATTTCAACAAAGAAGATATTTGCATAAGAACAGTTTAAAGCTGTTGCTTTGGCTTTGTTTGTGTGCGTTTTAAATTTTTATTTGGAGAATTATTGTATAATTACAACATTTCTCCCTTCCTCCTCTTTCCTTCAAATCCTTGCACATAGCCCTCTCTTCTCTCCTTCAAATTCATGGTCTCTATTTACATGATTGTTTTTGCATGCATGTATGTATATACATATTTATTTTTAAGTATAACCTGTTCAGTCCATATAGCATTACCTGTTGGCATGTTTTCAGGATTGGTCATTTGGCACAACAAGTTGTTGTGCTCTTCTCTTAGGAAGACCTCCTCTCCCACTCTCTGCTTTCCTTAGTTGCCTGTAGCTCTCATGTAGAGTTGAGGACCCCTTGGCTTTTCCCCATTCACTTTGGCATTGATATCATCTTTGTTTGGCTCATGCTTGGGCAGCCATGTTGGTAACTTCATGGGAATAGCTTCTGACATTACTAGGAAACACAGTCTTAGAGTAAACTCCCCAATATTCTGCCTCTTATGATCTTTTTGTCACCTATTCTACAATATTCCCCAGATGTGGGAGTGTTCTGTAGATGTATCCATTAGGACTATACTCAATAATTCTGCATTTTGATTGCTTTTAGTCTTCTGTAGTGGTATTCAACTTCTGCAACGAGAAGCTTCCTTAATTAGGGAAAACACTGCTTACTACATGATGCTATTAAGTCATGATAATTGTAAGAGAACCTGCAAGCATCAATTTACTAAAACAGGACAATCATTTCACCAAATACAACAAGCTTAAATGTAGTAAGACAGGAAACAAAAGGCCTGTGTCATGCCAAAGGCTATCTAAATCTTTCTGTGCATCAGTCTGCCATATAAAAAAAAAAAAAAATACTCTCCAGGAAACTTACCCCCTATGCCTCTCATTGTACAATGTTGGCATATATCACCTTACCTTACTAGCAGCCATGGAAAACCCCAGAGAAGAATGTTCTAGAGCTCAGTTAGCTGGCTCTATTTCTATCATGTTATGTGCATGTGCTATTAGAGTGTTTTACCCTTAAAAGAAACTTCATACAATCAAATCACGTCAAAGAGCTAGCTTTGGAAGCTATTTGGCATAATCACCTTGGATATTCTTCAGCTTGCATTAAATTTAGTTTAAATTAGAAATATGAGTAGTAGCTCATAGAAAAGACTCAGATGTTCATAGTATGGCCATTCTCAGAGTTTAAAGATTCTCAAACATATGAGCAGGCTAAGCAAAGACTCCATCACTACCTCTGTTTCAGTGCATCAACATTCACCAGGTGAACTGAACAGAAACAGGATTTTGTCTCCAACCACTAATGGTTAATGGTATAGGATGGGTTGCCAGGAGAGACAAATGAATGCACAGCTTGAGAAATGTTGGAACACCTTTGTTCGAAATGTGTGCTGCCTTGTATATTTCTCCATCCCTAAGGTGAAGTGTCAGTACAAACAAGCCAAGCTTTGCTGCAAGTTTCAGCAGCTACCAACAGCATGAGGGCCATCCAGTCTGTTCAACTTGAGCAGTAAACAAAGTCTCTGATGCTTCTCAAAAGCCCATGACTTTAGCCAGTCACTCACTACTATCAATCACATTTATCCTGTGAGATTATAATGCTATCTTAATCCTCAGTAAAGATAAGGTAACTAATCATAGACTATCTTCTAAAAAATTTAGTTATTCTCTTATGAATAATAATCTGTAGAAATATTTCATCATACTGTTTTCTTTATTAGTCAGTTAGCAGCAACTAAGTGGCTTCAGAAAATACTATCTCAAAATCCCTATTTTTCCAAAGATATCCAATGGTAGCACAGAATACTTTATTTGGGTCTTTGTATAAAAACAAATTCTCTTCCTCTTGTCCACCTGGGGAAACCCTGTGCATCGTAGATTCTCTCTTCTTAGAAACAGATCACTTCTAAATCTTGAAGACAATAGGTCATTATTTGGACAGTAGTTTTAAAATTAAAAATAGGTCAATATATACATCTATTAGCATATTGGGGGTGTTTACTAAGCCTCTAAAGTTTAAGCAGGGATCTCACTACTTTTCTTTCTTACAGAGATTATTTTTAGAGACATTTCATGTTCAAAGGCATATCATATTGAAATAACAGTATCTCTAAGTGTCCCCTATCTTCCCTTACTATGAAGAAAACACAGAGTCTTTTTCAGTGTCAATATCCTACACCAAAGAACCCTTTTGTTGCATTCCATGAACCTATAAGAACAGTCTATTATTCTTTCAAATCTGCAATTGCCATTGAGGATCATTCTTTGGACTGTACATTCTATGTGTTTAGATACATGGATAATTGAATATACCCACCATTATAGTATTATATAGAATAATTTAAGTTTAAGCCCTAGAATGCTTTAGAAAACATGCCTGCTCATCCTCAATAACCCTTAGCAACCACAGATTTGTTCCTGGTGTCCAGAGATTTTCCTTTTCATCTTTTCTTGTCATGTAGGTGGCATCATGCAGAATGGGTTCTTTACAGATTGGCTGCATTCAGTTAAATGTGTATCAGGTTCCTCCATGTCTTCTCACAGCCATACTGCTCATTCTTTCTAATGGAGAATAATATCCTCAAGTCTAGAAATATCTCACCATTCACTTGTGGAAGAACATTCTGGTGATTCCTGTGTCTGTTTAATTAAAAATAAATCAGTTATAAAATCTATGCACAGATGGATCTTCAAGCAGACATAAGTTTTCAACTCATCACATAAATAACAAATTACAAATTGAAATATCTGTCAGACTATGTTAAGAAACTGCCCTCCTGTCTTCCAAAATGTCTCTTGTTTCTTTTTTGCCCAGAGGGAAACTATCTTGGGGCTCTAAATTTCTTCTGTTCTTTATATCATCTCCCTCCAAAGGACACCACTGAAAAGAGCCAAGCCTCTAGCTAGGACATCTCCTTTTTTGTTTCTTGTGTAGGCAAGCCCTCTGCAAAACAGGCCAGCACTGAGCAGCACAACGCTAATCAGGTGGTCAAAAATCACATCCAGAAACACCCAACATCTGCTTCACATCAAGAGAAGGCTATGTGCCAACTGCAACTCAGTCAACATGTTGTATTGGCAATAGTTTCTGCTATACACAGGCCAAACTTAAGGACTAAGACTTACAAGAACTCAGAGGCAATTTGCATGTTTTGGACTGCCAAGTTTATCTTCCATCAAACTCTTCAGGATTTTCTCAGTTTAAGAAATACCTTGCTGTCATCAGTTAAATTGAGGTTCTGGTCAGGAGAAAATCTCCAGTTCATGATCTGTGGGATCAAATTTCACATGTATATGAATCCTTCAGTGAATAAATGAGTGGATGGACAGAACTACTTTTCGTTGCCACCTCCAACACATAGGCTTAGATATACCTCTCTTTCAGAAATATTAGGGTATGCACACATACCTTCTTGTACTTCCCAAGAGTCCTCATTAACCTTTTAGTCTCAAAACAATAACAAAAATAATAAATCATTTTTACTCAACCCTGTTCAGGATTTTCCTAAAGATGTATCATTGCCAGAAAATGTCAAAATATCCAGCCCATAGTCTAAAGAACTTAAAGTCGGAACCTAAAAATAAATAACAAAATGCATATAATAACATCTGCATGAGTTATAGATGAACTGTTAAATAAGATATTCTTGTGGAAATTTAGATTAGTCGATTTTACCCTGTGTGTATGGTGACCTTAATCATGGAATGTATCTCAAATTATTGTTTATTAAAACCATTTATGGATTGCCCTGCTGATGTATGTTTTAAAATATCCTATATTGGAATCCCACTAACGAATATTGTATACATGATGTCAGCCTGGGTCTTAACACTCAGGGCAGAGTCAAGCTTGGGAGTGAGGAAAACTTAATAATGGGTGGTCAAGGAATGTTCATGGAAAAAGAGGGCAGTGGGCCAATAGGGAAGCCATCACTACTCCCAAACTGAAGGGCTATAGAAAAGTAGGGGTGCTAGACTCCAGAAACAGGGTTTGTATAAAAGGACTTCTAGAAGACATCCTCAATCAGATGCAGCCATCTTGAACAACAGGGAACAGAATGAGTGAAGCTCAAATTCATTCTATCCTCAATTTCCATTTTCTGGAAATGCATGCCCAAATTGAGCCATGGGCTCTGTGATGTAGAGGTCAGCCCAAAAGAACACTTGTTTTACTTGAGCTGAAATCAGTATAAGCTCTGTTTCTCATCAACATGATCAAAGTTTGACTCTCTAATACTCAATTGCTTAACTAAACTTTCTGTTTAATCACAAAGGAACTAACTTTCAACCTTAAAGCTTTTGACAACTGCAAGCCTTGTGAAACATTTGTTATAGGAAGTTACTGTCATTCACCAAAAAAAAAAAAAAAAAAAAAAAAGTTTCTAATCAGAGGTTAAACTTACACTCAACTAAAAAATGTACTCTCCAGTATTGGCCTTAGAATCAGACCAGCCCTACGTGGATGAACTCATTCTTCTTGGATCTCTTAAGCAGAGATTACTCTAGCTTGCCTCCTCATGTAGCTATGGAAAGAAAAACTGCAGCTCAACTCTGGCACATTAATCAAATATATTATAGAATTAGTATGCTGCTTCATGCAAGATTTCTCTCTCAAGCCACACTTGGAGAATGTGCCTGCCCTTTGATATTTATGATCACATTTATTTGGTCTTGAAATGCATAAAAATCCTAAATCACTAAAAATTTACATACTAATTTGTCTTTACTTAACAGTGTTCCAAACAAAAGTAACTTCATACCTTTGCAATGTGTACAGTAACTATCTGGTATGAGGCAAACAACAGGAAAGTCTTTTATTTACAGCTACATTTAAGTAGGAAAAAACACAAAAATTTTGTTAGCCTAATAAGGACTAATAAAAATAACAAAAAAAGACTAATAAACTAGGTATTAAAAGGAAGAACTATAAAATAACAATAAGAACATATGAAAAATTATGGGAAATTTTACTGTTAACTAGTTACCTAATAAAGCTATAATAAACATAAGTCTGTATGTAAATATTCATATGTAGTTTACATGAAATTTTCTCTTCTGGGCTGCTGATGCATTCTCTAAGTGCCAAAATAGTTCACCTAACAAAATCTAGCACCAGTCATGAGAAGACATGTTTTTACTTCTTGGTTAGGATTATCCAAAAGACTCACAAAGCATATAAACTATTGCTCTATTCAATACCATGAAAAACTGCAAAGGAAGGAACCAACCAACAGTCCTATCCAGCTATGGTACGTATGAACCAATAACCAGCATGGCACAATAAACCTATGAGGACTATAGTGGCACACACACCTTAGCAGCAACCAATGGCTTTCTGATTGGACTTAAGGCTTGCTCAACAAGAAGAAAAGCATGTCTAGAACTGGAAATCCATACAACTACCCAGGGTAGTCAGAGCCTTAGAGGAGAACATCCAAAAACCACTCTACTGAACCAGCATAATCCCTAACAACAATCTATAAACATTTGTCTGTATAACTACAAGTAACTATAATTCTCACCCCTTATCAAGTAAGCTTCTATTTGCGAACAGCATGAGACCAATAAAAAAAAAAAAAAAAACACACAGAACAAATCAAAATACAAAGTTATGGAGCTCTACCCCAGTGAAAACATCTGCAAAGGAACACATACATGAATCTAAGGCTCAGAGAACATTGCTGGAGAGAGGGCACGGTGTTAGTAAGATCCAGAAGATGAGAATGTTTGCTTTGAGATTGTGTCTCATAAAAATGTCAGAAGGTACACACACAAAGTCTCACCACTGTGACTGTCTAAACATGAGCTAAGTATGGACAAGATAGACATGTGAAAATGGACAAGGAAAGTCCATGAAGCCACAACCCTGAACCAAGAGGTATAGGCAATTAAGTTATGCTAAAAGCAGAAGAAATAGTCTTCCCTAGGGAAGAGCATATCAAATGATTGTGGAGTACCAAATTCTCAGTCCTGAAAGCACATATACAAATGACATTACACAGACTTAGCAGATTATATTTAGAAGTGTGTGCATGTGTATGTGTGTGTGTGTGTGTGTGCCTGTACCAACAACTAATTTTTAAAGGACATGAATTTGAGAGAAAGCAAGGAGAGTTAGATGGAATCATTTAGTCAGAGGGAACTAAAGGGAGAAGTGATATAATTATATTAAATTTCAAAAATAAAAGAAAAATTTAAAAATAATTTTTACAAAAAACAAAGGACTAACAGAAAAGATAGCAGATTTTCCATGAATTGAAATTTAGAGTGCACAAATTCTGATTGTAATTGTCTTAGTGATAATTTTATAAACATTGCAAGCAAGTATACACCATAATATAACCATTTATATAATATGTACTGTACACATAATTTTAAAACATTAAGAACACCTTAATTATTGCTTAATCTCATCATTAGTATCAGCTCATGTTAATTGGAGACATTGGTTGGTTTAATCATATTCCCACTAATGTATAGATCCTACTCTGATTGTAGGGACTCGGTCTCTTGATTCTCTCTCACTCTCAGCTTACCCTTTCCTCACAAAATATGGATGCCTCATGATGCATGCTTCCTCTCATTTGCAGAGACTAAACACTAACTCTTAGTGTTGTTGGTAAGGGTATGGAATGATATTAAATTAAATCCATATTAAATGATGGATAGCCTTCCTGTACATGGACATCTTTTTCTAAACTTACTCATGAGTAGGAAATGTCAGGGAAAAGATGAGTCCCAGACACAGAGTGCACAGGTTGTACAGTCACTTCTTTCTGGCAGAATGGGACACAATATCTTTATAACATTAGGACTTAAAGGTGACTTAATGAACATGACATATTAGTATATACTAATCTAGAACACTTTGAAAACCTCCTCCACCATAGCCAATAATCAGATGTGATTGAAATTGAGTGCAGCTCTTAACTTTCATTTTAAAACACTAACTCTCTATGTTTTTCTGTGTAACTCATATAAAATTGTCCAGTTTGCTTCCTGTTGCTGTGATAAAATGCTGTCTAAATTCAACTTGAGGGATAAAACTGGCTTTCCTAATGGATACAGTCCATTATCCATCAAGGGAAGCCAGAAGAAGGGCTACACAGAAACATGGAGGTAGGAACTGAAGCAAAGACAATAGAGGAACTCTCCTTAATGGCTTGCTCCTCAAGGCTTGCTCAATTACTTTCCTATAAAATTTGATCACCCCCTGCCCAGCCAGGGGTGGCATCACCCACAGTAAGCAGAGTCCTTAACATAATCATTGATGGAGAAACTGCCTGCACAGGCCAATCTGAAGGAGGCAATTCCTCAAGTAATGTTCCTTCTTATCACGTGACTCTAGTTTGTGCCAAGTTGACACAATGTAGCCAGCATGCAACCAATAGAAGATAACATATTTCTCTTTTGTGTAGTGTGGCTGAGCAAGTCATTGCAGGCCAGCCAGTTCTAGAACATTTCTCTGGGTTCATTCATTGCATCCCCCAGGCTCACTTTCTAAACCCAGGACATAGAGGCCTGAGTTCTTCCGAGAGATCCAGTGTCTGTGGTAAAAGGAAAAGTTAACAGCCTTTCCTTAGATGTCATTGAGTCCAGACTTTCCTCCTCTAGCCCCACTTTCTCCTGATCCTGTACAAGCTGCTGCAACCCTTTCAGGAAGACAATACTAACTTGAGACTATATCCCACCCAACTACCCCTTGGTTCATAGAACTACAACCACACACCTGACTGCTGGGAATTATGTTAAAAGCCATTCATACTTTTCTCTAGATCTATATTTTATATTTACACATGAACTATATAACTCAAAAAATGACTTAGACCTCCTCTCTCTCTCTCTCTCTCTCTCTCTCTCTCTCTCTCTCTCTCTCTCACACACACACACACACACACACACACACATGCATACACACACACACCTAATGCCTCTTCTAATATTAAAATCTATCTCATTTAATATTGTTTGCCTTTTTCTAGCTCTTTAGCCATTTCTCTTCAAAGTTTATTACGTTTTTCAACTCATTAAGCTGGCTATATTGACTCTTTATTAGACCTAATCTCTGAGTTTCAATTCTTCAATATTTCATGTAACAGTTCAGATACTTTATTTATTTAATTTATTTATTCATGGTACTGTTTAATTTTCTTTGCTATTACTTAGCCTTTTATATTTCTCTTATTTTTGTTGTTCAGCAATCCTGATTTTTTTCTGATGTAAATTTAAAATTCTGCAACTTTGTAAACCTGTATTTGTTTTATCTTTTCCAATGCTGTCTTGTCAATCATATATGTCTTTTAAGAGTTATAGAAGGACTGGGTCTAAGCCCTACACTTTGAAATTTTTTGTATCAATAGAAGAAAGTTATACCAATGAAAACTGTGATTTTGCATCAAAATAAATTTTGTACCAAAATAAGAAATTATGACTTCAACTTAGTAACAGTTATGAAGAATTCTACCAATTGAGATTATGGCTATACAATCAATTCTAGCTATTTCCTCCCTGTTCCAATTATGACCATTACTAAATTCCCCAGAAAGGCAACCTTAGAATAACCACCTCCAGCCCTCCAAGTCCAAGGGTCTGGGATGACGACTCTTCATAACTTCTTCAAACGTTGAATGTGGGCATTGAGATATTTTTCAAGGGGTGGGGGGAAGGGTAGGGAAAATGGGGGAGTTTTTTGGCCTTAAGAAGGCTATAGCAACTATTGGTTTAGTCTCTGATGTCTGTGTCTTGACTGGATCTGGCTGAAAGTCCAAGACATCAGGAGTTCAAGCAGGTCAGTTCAGCATGTCTGATGATAAGACTCACCAAGGCTGTATATTCTGTAATATACAAATCTCAAAACAAAATTTTTTTTTTTTGGTCTTTTGAGACAAGGTTTCTCTGTATATCCCTGGCTGTCCTGGAACTCATTCTGTAGACCAGGCTGTCCTCGAACTCAGAAATCCACCTGTCTCTGCCTCCCAAGTGCTGGGATTAAAGGCGTGCGCCACCACTGCCAGACTCAAAACAAAATTTTAACATAATCAAGATAACTTTTTTTGTTTGATTCTCTGGAATCTAGTTCTCTGGAGGTCTCCCTCTATCAAATCTGATCCATATTAATCTGGAAGGTGTATAGACACTAATCACATTTTCTAAAAACACGAAGACAAAATCTTTTTCCCAAATCAGTATATCCTTGAGCCAGTAACCAGAAAAACCTTTATATTAACCTCTCTCCCAGAGGAATAATATAACCACAAAACTCAAAATTATACCCATTTTGAAAATTAAAACAATTCAAAACAAATGAAGTAAACTAAAATACTGTATGTGCCTATTCTTAGGCCTTTTCTATTTTTCCAAGCAGGATAAGAACCCAAGATTCCTATGAGGCCCATGTTAGACAGAATTTGAATATCCTGTAAGGCATATAAGAGCAATATATCCTTATACCACCTTTAAAGCAATTAATTCAAACTTTCACTAATATCTGCCTATAGGAAGCAGGCAGTTTTTACTTGTTAAGCTCTCTGCCTAGAACAGCCATCTTGTTATACCCTCTATCTGTTGGGCTCTCTACCTGGAGCCACAGACATTCATTTGTTGATACTGTTATAGCAAGTAATTATCACTGTCCTCTCTACTTGAGGTCAGTGGCTAATTTTCCCAATCCTAGTTCCAAACCGCAGGTGAAATTCCCCACTTGATTTGGACAAAATCTATCCTAAAAGCAAACAATCCAAATATTATAAATTCACAGTTAAATCAGTTTCTGCCTCAAGATGTAGGCTTTTTCATTCTCTGGCTCTCTGACTCAGAACAGCCATCTTGTCTCTTTCCACAGCAGGGGACCTCAGAGCCCTCTTTCTTTGCTTCAAGGTTCCTGTGCTTGAGTCCATGTGACTTGTTCCAGTGATACCCAGCTACTCACTTAAAAAATAGAACTCTAACTCTCAGGCTAACAATTTGAAATTTCTAGTGGATTCTTGGCCAATACGTTGGCTCTCCACCTCTTGCGGGAAATATGTAAAAAAATGCTACCAATGTTCCAGCAATACACTCATCTACTCCCTGCCTGGCAAGCTGGCTGGTTATGCGCTGGAGGGCAATGGCTAGCCTGTTCTTATCTCGTGGGAACTCTCTAACTAAGCTCCAAAATCTCTCCACCCAGCTTGCTAAGTTCCCACTGGCGGGTTGCTATCATGCCAGCCCCGTGCTTTAAAACCACCATGGCCTTTGTGGTGCACTTCAGGCAAACCTAGGCTTTGCTGCCGTACCTTTCTCTCTGGAGGAAAATACCACACAAACTTAGTTCAGAAACAATGGTAACTCAATTGCTGGCTGCAACAACTAGAATCTTAATCTTGCAAGCCATATTAAATCTAAATCCTCCATTGGCAAATTCTGGTGGATCCGCCACTGAAACCAGGAGACACTAGTAGCTACATCTTGTCCTTTTGCTATCCCCATCCAGAAGCCCATTATGCACTTAAGAGAGAAGCATGCACCAAAAGTTTGCTCACTCAGCCTCTCATATATAGTAAGTACAACTATGTATCAGAGGCTCTTCTGAGTGCTGGATATTCAAAACTGTATTTTAAAAAATAAAAACTTCTACTCTTATTGTACCATCTGTCTTCATTTTCTTATCTAATTTCATTTTTCCTTCCACTGAAATTTACTTGCTCCTACAATCTTCTGGGTCTGCTCTAGCAAATATCAGGAGTGGACCACAATCCATGAATCCATGCTGACCTCAGTTCTCTGTGTTTGTCATCTTTTTTATTGAGCCGGTACTCTTTTTATAACTGTAAAGTATACCACGAAAAGCTAAAATGTAAGAAGTGAAACAATTACTACAGTCAAGCAGATAATCCATTGGTTAAGTTCCACTGTAACTTTTATTGGGGTAATACCCAATTATGCAATATGGTGATATATATGTACATACTTACATACATACATATCTTCATCCTAGATATGTTTATTTTAATTTCAATATTTTAAATTAAAATAAAATTATATCGTAGCTTCCCTTTTCTTTTTCCCTCCCCTCTCATGCCTCCTTTACTCCCTCTCAAATCCACAGCCTCTTTTATTATCCATTTTACATATAAAAATACATAAATACATAAATATAGCACATTGAATCCACTTAGTGTTACTCATATGTATATGATTTCAAGTGTAACCATTAAGTATTGGATAAACAATGGCATTTTTGTCAATTAGGATGAAGTCTGTTTCCAACAAAAGAAAACTCAACTAAAATTGGCCTATATAAGAATAATGCACAAGTTAAAGCAACCAAGATTTTCAGTGAAGGCTGATTTCAGACTTGATTTGCTCAGGCAGCTCATCAAGTACCCGCTTCTTTCACTTCTGTGGCTCTGTCATCAGTTTCATTCCACGTTGTAACATTACCTACTGCACCTTTCTTAATATGAAGATTGTCTTTCAGAAGGTTTTCTCCCAGAAACTTCCAGCAAACTTCCCATCATGCCTAATTATATTTAATTAGGTCTTTGCCCCTTCCCAAACAAACCCTGTCATCCTGAAAATGCCACATTCTGATTACACTGGACTGCGAACCAATCCTTACTATAGTAGTTTTAGATTTCCTTCCATTACTATGCTGGCTCATCTCTGCAGTTGGGATTACATAGGCTTCAGAGACAATGTATCCACAACATGATGGGAAAATATACAAAGACCTCAACAAGAACCAAGGTGCTGTCATAAAGAGGACATGGTTGTTTGGTTACTATAGACTAATGACAGTCATTACTCCTTTCATTTTCTTCACTGACCATGAATCAAACTCCATGGTTTTCTACAGTTTCATGTATAGTACTTTGGAGGTATTTCAGTCCACTATCTCAGATCTTTAAATAGCAGCTATGTGATGAGCACTCCCAACTTTTTATTTGCAGCCTCAATTTCATTTCAGCAACCAAAACTTCTATTTCCAACAGTAAGATAATTATCTTAGCTCAGCCATAGTTCAAAATTAGATTATTTAGGGCCTGCAGACATGCTGTCAGGAGCCCAAGACAGTAACTTCACCTGCCTACTTTTTCTGCTTATAACATTTTTTCTCTAAACTGGAGAACCTTCTTAGTATCCCCAGAAAATATTTAGAGATTATTTATCAGCACACTTCTAGCCATCAAGGTCCCTAAGGATTTTGCCAAAGGGAAACTTAATATCAACCACTTGTTTCTATTGGTATCTTTTGTCCTTAAAGTCTATCCACTCACAATAGCAAGATAACAAGATAAGCAGCTTAGCAGTGTGGGAAGGTGATTGTCATCACACTCAATGATTAGGCTTCCTTAGAGTTTTGGCCATAGCTAATCAACAATAAATACCGTAGCCCTTTGCATCTTTCTATCACTGTCATTGTTTATGCCTAGAATATTCTTTTCCCTTTGCACTCTATGTGAAATATTTATTTACTTATCTCGAATCTGATAGAGTTACTGTATTTCTGAATCTTTACATGAGCTTAATCTTTCAATAGAGAGATGATGTGTTCAGGTCAGATATACCACATCACAATTACTCAGATATTCAGTTTTATCTCCGTTCATAGCAGATAGCAATGCCCTTGCTGAGTAACTAATGGTGGAATAAATATCTCTAGAAACAGAAGAAATGGAAGGAAGAATGTGTGGTTTAATATGCACTAATTCTATTCTTTCTCACACAGCATTTGCTTTCAGCTTTCAGTGGACAAAGGATCCATGATATAAATGAGAATCACTCAAGAGTAAAAACAAGGATCTGAAACTCAATTCTTGTCTTAATCACAATGTATACTATAGTCCTTAGACCAAAGAAATCCCTTTCCTTTCCAGGTTCAATATCAATGATTTGCAATTATAGATGATTCTAATCAGGAAAAATTTTTAGGTTGGCTGTGGAACATTCTGGGTGCAGTTCAGTGAAAATGTTACCACTCAAATGAAGCATATTGCATTGGCAATACATATCTGGTTTCGTGTACCACACATGGTTCTTCACAGACATTAACTTAGACACAAAATTCACGAGAGGATAACAGATCTCTTTCTGCCCCATTTAACAAACACAACTTTTTCTTGTTTCTTGGAGAATGAACTCTTGTTCCAGTTTCCTCGTGCCTATCAATCAGCTTGAAAAGACACTTGCAGTTGTTTCCTTCATGAAGATAGAAACCCTGCAGGGGTAGCAGACACTCATCTGAAAGCTCCATTGTAAATTACCTTTGTCAGCCTATGTAGAAAGTTAAAGGCATGTTGCAATCTCATTTGATTACATCAGAAGATAAGCAAGCCAGCCAAAGAATGGAAAATCCTTTTTGTTTACATGCTCCATTAGCTGCACTTCACTGAAAAAATCAATCTGGGTGTAATTCTTTACCTATGTGCCTCAATTGCCACTTACAAATTCTTTCCCTCAATCATGCTATGTCTCATAAATCAGGAAGCAAAGCATTTGTGGCTGAGTTGCTGTGTCTTATTTAACATGATATGCTTCTACTCCACTATTATGTCAAGACCAATAGTATCGTCACCATGGAAACCAGGGCATATCAAGGTGAAAAGCCTCCCTTATACAAAATGCATGGGACTCCAGAACTCCGTGCTCCACCAATGCCAAAAGTCTGGATTTTGACAAAATCCTCAGACTCAGCCCATCATTCACTCCAAACTATCAGGACATTCTATACTCTCTGAAATTTAGCCTGTAGTGTTCTCTAGGCCCCCAAAAGAAAACCTGCCTTACAGGAAATTCACTTTATAATCATCTTCAAGAAGCACAATACATTACAAATGTTAAAAGAACAACTTATTACAGGGATTGACTGAAGGTTAACTGCTGTCCCTAAATTATTTAATTTAATTCTTCAAACCGTTCACCTCTTTACAAACTGCACTTTCCAGTTCTTAGGTTCCCAATGAGATAGATCATTTCTAAACAGAGTAGTGCAAAACTTTATCAAAAATAAAAGTCAAATAGCTGGGTAGTGGTGGCACATGCCTTTAATCCCAGCACTTGGAAGGCAGAGGCAGGTGGATTTCTGAGTTCAAGACCAGCCTGGTCTACAGAGTGAGTTCCAGGACAGGGCTATACAGAGAAACCCTGTCTTGAAAAACCAAAAAAAAAACAAAAAACAAAAAAAAAAGTCAAATACTTATGTAGTTCTAAATTATACAGAAGGGGTTATTTTATTTTTAGAGTAATACACACAATACCTCAGTTATAATGCTTATTTATGATGATTTAAGTGTATTTGAGCACATGTACCCTTGCCTAAAATTTTTATATTCAAGGAAAGAGCTCCTACCTACTTTTATACAACTCAATAATTATCTTCTTATACTTAGGCCATACTTTGGCTTTGGCCTAATATTGACAAAGAAACATTAATTAAAAGAAAAGAAATTGGGACTGGAGATGGCTCAACAGTTAAAAAATACTTGCTAGTTTTCCTGATGTCCTGAGTTTGATACCCAGCATTCACATGATGTCACATAAATCTAACTCTAGTCCTAGGGATATCCAACACCATCTTGACTTCCATGGGTACTAAGCATGCATACATGCATGGTACATAGAAATATATGCAAGAGGAATACCCATTGGTAGGTAGGTAGGTAGGTAGGTAGGTAGGTAGGTAGGTAGATAGTAAACGTCACGTCACTTTGTCCTCTTTTAAATTCAGTTCCCAGCACCCACATCAAGTGGCTCACAATAACCTGTAATTTGACCTCCAGGGCATCCAATGGCTACTTCCAACTTTCACATGTATTTACATTACATGATATTTTCATGCAAAGGCATATACACCAACATGTTAATAATTTAAAATTTGTATTTAGAAAAGAATTAATTAGATTTCTAACCTAAGAAAATATTTTTGAAAGGCAAAAAAAAATTTTAAAAAGCAAAAGGACCATGCTAAGATACTTGGAATATATATCAGCCTTGGAGGAGAGTAAACTTACCTGTATCTTCAGTAGTGAACAATATCACCTCTTGATTTTCCTACAAAGTTAAGTTCTATGACTTTAAGAGCTAAAACATAGTCTCATTGATTATAGTTCTACAAAATTTAAAGTCAAAAATCAATGCACAAATGTCATTAATGGTGACCAAAGAAGCTAATCTTTGTCATACATGTTGAATTTTTTGTGTATGATCCTAACTCCTGATAATTGTATTAGATATACTAAATACAAAACTTGTGAGGAATATGTTGGCCCTTCTATTTTACAGCCATGTGTAAATTAATTAAAAAATAATTCTAGGGACTGAAGAGATAGCTCAATAGTTAAGAACACTGGCATTTCTTCCAGTGGAGCCTTGTTTGATTCCCAGCACCCACATGACACCTAACAACCATCTGTAACTCCAGTTACAGAAGATCTAACTGTAACTTCTGGCTTCTGTAGGCACCGGTCATGTGTATTATACACAGACATACATGCATAAACAGGCAAAAAAAAAAAAGCAAAAGCTTCTTCCATACCCTTGGATGTGGGTTGCCAGCATAAGGTGTGGCCCAGACATAGGATTAGTCTTCCTACCTGAAATGATCCAATCCAGCAAGTCACTGACAGGTGTGCAAATCTGCATTAGTTTTAGTAGATTCTGAGAATAGTCCATATTTAAAAGTGTTCAGTGGGTGGTGAAATCAAGTTATAAATGAATTGAAAGCTCTGTTCCTGCTAGCTAGTTTTCATAGTACCAGAAGCTGCTATGAAGGCAGCTAGGGGAAAAAAGTATCAATAGTCTTACTTAGCTGCAAATCTTGCAAGCTACAAAAAATGATACATTTGACAAGATATGCCTATCAATAAAATAGACACACAAATGTCATGGAGTAACCAATGGTGTTCTGGTTGTATTCAAGACCTACTCCATAGGATGAAATACATGCCTGAGACAATCAATCTGTCCACACCCACATGTCTGGGCAGTACACTGGCCCCAGGGATGAACCTAGCATTGCTATTTTGCTAAACAGACTTATTATCAAACTGCCCTCTAACTTTCTATTTGTATTCACTGATTAGTACAGCTCTCACCCACACACCCACCCACACACTCACTCACTCACTCACGTATCAGGGATCATTGAAGAAGGGAAAAAAATTCTAGGATCTAGAAGTCAGCAAGGAAAGTGAAACAAACCCATATCATCTAGACAAGACAAACTGGCACACACATGAACTCAGTAGCTGTTGTGGTCTAATAAGACCCATACAAGATCAAGCCATTCACCATTCTGCTATGGAAAAGTGAATAAGTAACCCTGGCCAGCATTTTAGGAACTATAGACAGAAAGTTATTAAGGGAAAGAGAGTTTTCTTTAAAGTGTTGTCTCCATTCATCAATGGATGGCCACACACTCATGAATATATAGGCAGCACTAATTTAACTCAGTAAGTTGTTGAGGGAAAAAAGGAGCTGAAATTGAGAGAAATTTTGTTCTGGGAGGAAGGTAGAGAAGACGTGATTAAAGTACATTATGTGTTTGTATAAAATTTTCAAAGAATTTGTTAAAATAGTGTATGAAATCAGTATGGAAATTACTTAAGAAATTAAAAATAGAGCCATCATATGTATTATTACTGGACTATTCCAAAAGAACTCCATATTCTACCACAAAGACACTGACTTGACTGTCCACATATATTGTAACGACCCTAGATGTCTACCTATACATGAATAGATAGGGAAAATGTATACAAAATGGAGGATTATTCAGCTGAATAGAAAAAAATCACAAAATTCTCAAGATAAATGACAGATCTGAAAATTAGAATATTAAGTGAGGAGACCATATCCAGAAAGACAAAAATGCATACTCTGTTTTATATGAAGACCCTAGCCTATAATGTATGCATGTACATATGTAAATAAGTGTGTGTAGTCTGAAAAATCTAGAATGGAGACCGAAAGATGTCACGTTAGGTAGTGAAGAAGGGCATAGGGTAGGCAAAGAGACACATAGGATGGGAGGAGCAGGAGACAATAAAAGGAGCACATGGTCATTAAAAAGAAAGAATCTGCTAGAAAGAGGTACAAATAGGGAACAGCTGCAGTGGGGCTCGAGGGTGGGGGAGGGTAAGAAGATCATAAAACATACTTTTTTTGAAGAGGTCATTATGGAATCTAATGTATTGCATGCTGGCTTAAAGCACACACACACACACACACACACACACACACACACACACACACACGTTATTATGTTTGAAATAATGTGAACAATGGATTCAATTTAGTGAGCACCTATGCATCTGGCAGCCTACTTAAAAACACCTATAGACGAATTCACTTAGTCAAAACAACTCTGGGGCTGGCCAGACATGCCAGCCAGTAAAGTCAATTGCTGTTGACCTGAGGACTTGAGTTTAATCCTGAGGACCCACAGGGTAAGAAAGTACCAAATCAAATGTCCTCTGATCACACATGAGCTATTGCATGTGCATGCATGCATCTGTACACACACATGCACACATATACATGCATATACATACATTAAATGTAATCTTTTAATGAGTAAATGTATTATTTTTAAAATTAATTCCATGATGAAAACATGAAATATCTCAAACCCTTTAGTGAAGAAAATATCTTAGAATGCGGCTTAGAAATGAATGTAAGAAAATTGGCCATGCTGACAGGCTTTTATTTCATGTATTAACATCTCAAAAATTAGATATTCTAGAAAATATATGTGACATACTTAAATTAAGGTCAAGACCAGACACCCTGGTAATCTATGACCTGATTCTAAACACTGTATCAACCAAGCAAAATGAAAATACAAGAGAAAAGACCTTATTATTTATCATTTTTTTAAGTTACCATTTCTACAGAACCCCACTTTATTAAAAACAGGTTTAAGTGACCAGCTCACTTAGAAAAATGAAGTATACACATGAGGAAACCCTTGTCTATCTCAGCAGAAGCATGGAGACTTGGCATGATCTGTGTGTCCATTTCTTTTTCATGAGCCAAATAACAACTCTGCCAGGCTCTTTCCTTTCCTACCAAGCCCAAGAACTGAGGCAACCGCTTCAAGAGCCCCACCAGCATAGTTACCACAAGAATGAGAGTGAGAGACAAACCTTTGGTGTTTTAACCTCATACATTTGTCTGCGATTAACTATTTCACAGTAATATTATCTACCACATCAATATAAATAACACACAGTAACAGGCGGTGTTTAAAAGAATGAGATCATCAGCCAAACAAACTCCCACCACTGCTGTTTATACTAAAAAATTTAGTTTTAAACAGAAACACTGTATAATAAATACCATTTTGTACTAATAACACTTAAGGGCTGATAGTGAAACCCAAGTAGGCTGACTTATAATCAGCTTACATTAT
The DNA here is from genome assembly GCA_019843965.1 of Rhynchomys soricoides. Lineage (NCBI taxonomy): Eukaryota > Metazoa > Chordata > Mammalia > Rodentia > Muridae > Rhynchomys > Rhynchomys soricoides. The sequence continues at coordinate 17,412,127 of JADRCH010000007.1, forward strand.
GCAAAATAGATTATGAAGTTAATATATCTCAAAACATTTTAAATTTTTTTCTGATATAGAGCCCTTTTGTCTATTTTAAACTATAAGTAATTTTTAATTCTTTAATATAATATATTTTGGATATATTTTCCCCTCCTCTAATTCATTCCAGATCTTCCACCACTACCTCCTCACACATCTTCATGTTCATTCTTTTCTGGCCAAAATCAAAACAGCAACAAAAATAAGAAATCAAAACAAACAGACAAAAAACAAACAAGACCAAAAAATGCCTATATTCAAAATTTCTGCAGTAGCAAAACTAGAGGATTTGTTTTTATAGAAATAATAATTTTCTATTTTACTCCTTCCTATAACTGAAGTAACACTCTTCACACTTTGGAATATGTACTGAAAAAAATGGTGTATGATTTTCTGGTATGTCATTTTGGCATAGTTGATAATTCATTCTTTATTGCTGCTTATCATATATATAAGCTTCGATAGGAAAAAAGTCATATAATTTGTTCAGGTAATTACATCCTGCATGCTTTCAAAATGATTTAGATAGCACAAGAAATACAGGGTCAAAACCAAATCATGGAATGACTAGAAAGAAGAATGAAGTCAGGCCTCCTGTCACTTGAATTGACTGTAAAATCTTGAATCCAATAAGAGACAATATGCCTATTAAAATTTGTTTTAAAATTTAGCTTTGAAATTTCTGATGTACAAAATAAATGATTAGAAACATAATGACTTATCATACATATAATTTCCAATAAGTTTTAAAGGCAGTCATTCATGGGAAGCACAACTTTTTATGCTGTATAAGCCAATCCTGTATTTTTTCTGTGAGTCTACAAAAGGGAAGCAGTGAGACAGCATCCTTATCAACATCCTTATCAACAGTCCTACAAGTATGGCAACACAATCCTCAGAAAAAGACTTCCCAGTCTGCATCCAATTAGCAGCTGTATTTCATCTTATGGCTGGGGGAAACAGCCAGTCTAAGACCGTAAGCTCTTCCCAGTAATGTTGTTATATTGAACTTAGATAGTCATTTAGGCAATGTCAAGTTCATATGTAATATTCCACGTGACATCTTGAACCAAATATCAAAAAATGAAAATTTACTCATTGTTACATATGTTTCATGGTACACACATGGCAATTTCTTTATGCCTAGATATTAGGAAAACATTCTGGTTTGTCTGTGAAGGAATTTTAAGTCCCATGATCTTATTCTTTTATTTGGTGTGACAATCTATATGTCTGTTACTATCAACATTTTTGTTTTTCTATTGTCATGTCCAATTCCATAGTTATTTCTGATTTGGATTCTTTGAAGTTCTTTTTCACTTTGAAACTCCATCACTAGCCAGGCAATTGATTAAAGGTGACAGTAATGTGGAACAAGCCTAGAATGTTGTGTTTCTAAATAATAATATAGCATATCATGGATATATTGTTTGCTGTTCATGAAGATATTCTACAATAACCCATATATAAGTATCAATTATTTTCATAGTAAAATTGTAACTTCTATACCTTCATTAAACCTTTGAGAATTTCATACAGTGAATCTTAATCATATTCACCCTATATTCCTCTCAGACCTACTACACTTCCCTGTTCCCCAACTTTATGTCACTCGTTTTAATAATTCATTGATTGCTGTTTGTGATGCTTATATGCTCCTGTGTGTGGAACCATTCACTAGTAACCTGCCAATAGCCAACCTCTTAAAGGCTCACCTTACCCCAGAAGCTATCAACTGCCCATAACTCTTCAGATAACATGAAGAAGCTCATGAAATCTTCCTAGTTCTATGTGTGGTGGCTAAATTGAAGAGTTTTTGATTAATTTCATTGGCAGAAGAAATTTCAAAACAGCCTGGTATTGACTCTGTTGTGTGGTTATTAGTGTTCACTCTTAGGATGATCTGTAATGAAAGGGAACAAACTGAAATGAAAAATACAAAGTGGACAGGAAAACTACAAAATTTCAGGGAGAAAAGATGTATCAGGAAGTGGAATGGGACTAAATCCTGTGTTCAAGTAGATAAACAGATTAAAGAAAATCCTGATGTTAAATGGAATAAAGGGAGTTGTGACCTGAGGGCAAGACTCCATGCAGCTAAACTTTCAACTAATAAAAAGGAATTAATGAACAGATTAGGTTCAGGCATGTTGGTACATATCTTTAATCCCAGCACACAGGAAACAGAGGCAAGCAGATCTATGAGTCCAAAGCCAGCCTTGTTTGAAAAGCAAGTTCTAGAACAGACAAGTTTAGGCAGTGACAAAACCATTGAAAACAAAAAACTGGTGAAGATGTACCTGGAGGAGGGGCCATGTTCCAGCCCCAGCAAACAGCAGAACTTGGTGGTTTTGGCCATGTGGTTCTGGCTTTAGAGTTGAGGGTAGAAGAAAGGATTATAGAATTTCTCTCCATGACTGAGGAAGTTGCTGAGACCAGGTATGTGTCAGGTTTGTCCATGTATGGAGGCCTAGAGAGGGCATTGTGTGAAGCTCTGAGGATGATGCCTATATTGCCCTGAAGACCCCAAAATGTTGGAGATGACAGAGCCATGGGATACTTACCCAGGAGAGCTGTTAGCTGGGAGTAGAACCAGACTTAGAGAAAGAAGTGTGTTTCAGTCAACAATGCTAAATTAAGTTGGAGATCTGAAGAGTGCTTTGACATTAGACATGGAGATGTAGCATTTGGAATTTGCCCAAGTGGTTTTTGGTCTTGCTTTGGTCTGGTATTTCTCTACTATGCTCCCTTTCCTCAACATAAAATGGAAATATATGTAATCTGCATTTTTATTTTATAAGAGGTTACAGTTAAGAGATTGCCATGAGTCTCAGAGGAGACATTGGACTTTGGACTTTCAAACAGTCTTGAGATTGTTATAGACTATGGGGACTTTTGAAGTTGGACTTAATGCATTTCTGCATTATGTTACAGAGACAAACCTTGGGAGTCAGGGAGTAGAATGTGGTGGATTAAATAGGAATAGTCTCCATTGAATCATGCTTGACTGATTGTCCTATAGGGAGTGGCACTAGGAAGTGTGGCCTTGTTGGAATATGTACTGCCTTGTTGAAGGAAATGTGTTTCAGTCTTTCTCTGATGCCTGCCTATCCAAATGCAAAACTCTCAGCTTCTCCAGCACCATTCAGCCTGTATATTGCTATGCTTTCCTCCATGATGATAATGGTCCTAACCTCTGAAACTGTAAGCCAGCTCCAATTAAATGCTTTTGTTTATAAGAGTTGCCATAGTCATGGTGTTTCTTCACAGCAATAGAAACCCTAATTAAGATACTATGCAAGAATGTTAGTTGGCTTCATCTTGTACAGGTCTTGTCCAGATAGCCATAGATCTTGAAAGCTAATGAGCTATAGCTAAAGATATTGATTAGCTCTGGCCCTCCTAAACCTTGGGCTCTTACAATCTCTCTACCATCTCTTCCAGAATGGTCACTGAGCCCTGAGGAGTGGTCTGATATAGTTGTCGCATTTGTGGCTGAGTACTACACTAACATGTATTCTTCATAACTACCATCCACCACATAAAAATGCTCTTTAGTGAATTAGTTCTGAGAGCAGCACTAATCTACAGATAAATATGAATTTAGGGTCAATTTGCAATCTTGAAGAAAGAAAAATAGACAGGAAAATAATAAATAAATTTAAATACTTTCAGAAGATCTCATATTTAAATTTTTGAAACTGATTTTCAAGATCACTATAATGGGCTGATATGAAAACTCCTACCTTAGACTTGTGAATTCATCTTGGTTTTGTTATTTATTTTATACTTCTTGTTATTCAGAGGCTACTGTCTGTAGTATAGTTTGTCCAGAATAAGTTGATAGATGCTGCGAGGCTCTTTCCTTATCATTAATAGAGAGATTATAAAAGTACCTACACAGGGGTTGTTACATGCATCAAAATGCAAGCTCCACTTAGCGCCACGTTTGGCTCAAGGGAATATGATCAAGTGTCTGCTGAGATAATTGATACTGAAAAAATATCAATATCACCACTTGCAGTTTTTCTTCATGGGTGTTTAATAGTATAAAAAGATAGAAAATTAGACAAAGCTTTCACTTTTAGAGGAATTTTAAATTTTAAATTCTGTCATGTTTGGATGAAATAGATATGTTTTCTTATTATTATATAAATTATAGTATAAAATTCCAAAATTTCAAAAATTATTTCAATAATGCAAAAAAGATTTTTATTGATAATGTGTCTTCAAATCCTAATGTTCTATGTTAAATGTCTGAATAAAAGTAAATATGTCTTGATTTTGTTTTAAATTCTAATACTCTGCTTTACACTCCACTTAACTTAGTCCCAAAGACCATGTACACCCATACCTGAGCTGGTCACAGAATACAATAAAGAATGTTCTCATTTGAAAATGGAAAAGCATATCATTAACTGGCCTTGGCATTCACTTCTTCTACTTTTTTAAACAAAGAAAGCATTTCTAGTTTTTTAGGCTTCTTCGAGAGGATGAAGAGAAGACATCTTTTTCTTATTGCTATATCACTCACAATTTTCAAGGTATAGAACCAGTCAGGATATCCATCAGTAAATTAATGAATAGAAAATAGTGTGTGTGTATGTGTGTGTGTGTGTGTGTGTGTGTGTGTGTGTGTGTGTGCAATATGCTATAAATATATATACTGGTGTTTTATTCAGCCCTAAAAATAAAGAAATTATGTCATTTACAGGAAAAGTAAATAAAACTAGAGATATTATGCAAAGCAATCATATTCACAAAGAAAAATATCATGCTTAATCTTATATGCAGAATCTAATGTGCATATGTAAATGACATGAAAGTGGAGGGCAGACAATGAGTATGAAGAAGGGGTGAGAGAGGTTAATAGAAAATATTGAAAGAGAAGAAAAATGAAACATCTTATCTTGGAATTTAGATTTAACCATAAAATGCATACATATTAATTTATTACATATATGTCATGAAGGTAGCAGGGATTGTTGGGGCAAAGAAGAAACCATCAAAAAAGTGGAAAGATGACTAAAGCAGTAAATCCAGTAAGAGCAAAGAACAATGACATGTGTATGAAAATGGCATAGGAAAGCACAGTGTTCTTTCCTCTAAAATTAACTTTAATTTCATTTGAAGGTGTATTTAAAAATATCAATGTCTACAAAATTCTCAGACAACCTACACAAATATGTAAAAGAAGAATTCACAGACTTATCATGAAAATATATCTATATTTGAGATGTATTAAAGTTATAAAAATTAGAGAGACTAGAGAGATGGCTCAGTGGTTAAGAGCACTGACTGCTCTTCCAGACATCCTGAGTTCAATTCCCAGCAACCACATGGTGACTTACAACCATCTCTAATGAGATCCAATGCCCTCTTCTTGTATGTCTGAAGACAGCTACAGTGTACTCATAGACATAAAATAAATAAATAGCTCTTTTTAAGTTATAAAGAATAACTTCATAACAATCAGAAAAAAATCATATTTTATCTTCCTCCCCAAAAGAAGATTATCAGAAAAACTAGAAAATTTTCAACTAAAAAAAAAAAACCTGAAACATAAGGATATCTTCAAAATGATAGAAGGCAGATAATTGAATTATTGCAGTAAACGAAACCATAAGCACGACTCTCTGAGAACTCCAATTTTAAAAACACAAAGAATAATACATCAAGAACAAAATACCTTCATAATGCTGGCCTGGGTGTTGCCAACTTGCACATTAGCTATATAAGGTCTTGTATACTAAAACCTATAGACAGTACTAAAGGAAATAGGAAAAGAAAGCTCTAAACAAATATTTCAATGTACATTTATCATACAGGAAAGAGATCAAGGCTACACTCAACCTTAAAGTTATATTGAGTAAAATGTGTGTTAAGATCAGTAAAAATAAGCACCATAAACAGGAACAACATGGATACCACCTGGAGAGCAGAGGTTAAAGAGGCTTGACAAGGGAGGATTGGAAGAAAAACAATTCCACTAGGCAAAAAGGAAAGCAGAATAAAACCATGAGTGAGCATCTAAAAATGGTAGAGATACTTCCAAATATACAGTTATTGTAATAAATGAAGCTGTTGAACAATCATTAAACGACAGTGTTCTGTTGACTCAAAAGGACATTAAAATAAATATAAGTACAACAAGTATTTCTTTCATATTCGTTGCCAGTTTCTGTAATGCAGATATTAAGAACCTCTGAAGAGGAAGCCTCTGGTATGCTAATGAAATGAGTGGTGGGAAGGGTCCATGACAGCTTCAGGACAGCTGCCAGAAAAACTAGGCAGAGCCAATCCCAACCCTGAATTCTAGGAAGGAGAAGGAGGAGAAGGAGGGGGGAAGGGGAGAAGAGTGGGGGAAGAGGAAGAAGAAAAAGAAGGAGGAGGAGGAGGAAAAGGAGGAGGAGGAGGCGGAGGAGGAGAGACTGACAGTGAACAATAGCCAATGAGTCAAGCAATCTTGCCCACCCAATGAAACTCCCGAAAATGATGCCAGGAGGCCTTCTAAGTCTAAGAAAATAGCAGGTGTCTGGGACAATAACATCCTGAAACATATACAAACTTTGCTGGCCTAATTACCTCTTCAACTGCCTGTTTATTTATGTTATAATAAACTGAAATAGTAAGTAAAATATTTTCCTGAAGTTGTGCCATTCTAACAAGTTATCAAAATTGAGAAAGTCTTAGTGAAACCCTGGAAAGCTGGCTGGCTGGATGTTATGCAGGTAACTCTAGCTGTTATGAATTCCTGAGTGCAAGGGCCATGCCATGGCCTGAAGACGGTGTTAATGAACTCTTCCATATCCTCTGGCTCTTCCATCTCTTCATTTCTGCCACATTCCCTGAGCCTCAAGGTGAGAAATGTGATTAGGTTATAGACTTGATTTTACGGAGATCTCATTGAATTGTCAAAATGAGTCCACATTCATATGAAGTCATAGAAAACATTTCCTAGCAGTGCTCAGAGATGTGGTGACAGATGAATAGGCCAGAAAGAGAAGGAGAATAGCCCACCACCATTGCTGGCTTTAGAGGCAAAGGGCCACAAACCACAAAATACTGGTAACTTATCAAAGCTAAAAGCAACACCTAGCTAACAGAAAAATGAAAAATGAATACCTTCACTCTACCACTTTGAGAACACAAACTCTACAACAACTGGAATGAGCAAACAAAGATCTTACCTGAAACCTCTGAAGGAAACAGAATCTTCTGGTTACCTGTTGTTAGCCTGACGTTGGCAGGGAGTTAATTAGACTGTTCCATATCTTTACTATGTATGATTGGAAGAGATTTCCACCAAAGTAAATCACTTGCACGCATGTGGTATATTTTGATACAAATTACATGAAGAAAAATACATTCTGTTGCAATGAGCCACAGTGCAGATATTGTAATCATTTATTTCTCTTTAAACTTTACATCTACTGTTGAGATCTTCTACTAAGGGTTCTCCCAGAAGCCTGTCTGAAGGTCACACATTACTTCCAGGTATGTCATGATTCTATATTCATATATTTACTGGAAAATCTCAAACTTCCCATTCAAAAATAAAATTTATATTCCTTCAAAACAGTTGTAGGCAAATCCATGATACAAAATGCTTTCATTTAACAAAAAGACATGGTTTTGATTATAATTACAAGACAGATCACCAAATTGTAATAGAAAAGTAAAATAATATTGTTAAATATTGTTAAAATAATATTGTTAATATTTTTAAAATCTTAAAAATAGTAGTTAAATATTTTTGTTGTCACAGTTAAAATTTCAAAATGAGCATGAAAGTTATAACCCCTTCCTGAAATGAAGGTTTAAATGACCCTTCAAACACAATCCATTCTTGACTTTAGGAATCAGTCAGTTCCATATCATTTCACTTAACCCCTTACGTTGTACTGTACTTGCTGATGAGATCTACTTCATAGAGCTGTGGTTAAAAAAAAAAAAAAAGACAAAACTACACGCATTTCCTATGATGATACCTGGCACATATTAAATATCAATAAACAGTATGTATTCATCTTTTTGCTTCACTAGTTCATACATAGAAAATGAAAACTATCTGAATCTGTAAATTACATCTCGGTAGAGATAGATTCAATTTCTCCTCCAGTGCCCACCATGCAATAATCAGAGCAGTATTTTGTAATTAGACAGAACTTTATAATTTAACATAGATTTAAAATAACTCATTTAATATATAGCCATAGCAGTGAGCACTTCATATACTTCCAGAAGGTGGGAAATTGAGGCCCAGTGGTAGTTTGAATAAGAACTGCCCCATAGTCACGTACACTTAAATGCCAAGTCATCACAGAGTGATACTATTTGATACTACTAGAGTATGAGGTATGGCCTTGTTAGTAGAAACATATCACTGGGATTGGACTTTGATATTTCAAAAGCTCACAACAGATCAGCATATCTCTCTCTCTTTCTCGGTGTGTGTGTGTGTATGTGTGTGTGTGTATGTGTGTGTGTGTATGTGT
>JADRCH010000007.1:17420655-17436281 GCA_019843965.1 Rhynchomys soricoides
TGTGTGTGTGTGTATGTGTGTGTGTGTATGTGTGTGTGTGTATGTGTGTGTGTGTGTCTGTCTGTCTGTCTGTCTGTTTGCCTAGCTGTCTCTCAGTTTCTCTGTCTCTCTCACTCCCTGCCTTCAGATCAAGATGTCTCTCTCAGAAACTGCTCCAAAGTCATGGTGAAAATGAATTAAACCTATAAAATTGTAAGAAAGCTCCCAATTAAATGTTCTTCTCTATAAGACTTGTCTTAGTCACGGTATCTCTTCACAGTAACAGAACAATGACTAAAATAGGCCCAAAGGAATTAACTGATTTGAAAATCATTTATAATATAATTGATGCCTCTTGGTTTCTCTAATTAGTTTCTTTTCCTGTTTCTGTGGGGGGGAAAAACACTCTGATAAAAGCAGCCTAAGGGAGAAAGGGTTTATTCTACCCCACAGTTCAGTGAGTATCACTTCAGTTTAGCATCACACTCATCACACTCACAGTCAAGAAACAGAGAGGGATTCACACATGCTTAGTTTCCTTCCTCCACTGAGACCATCCAGGATCCCAGTCAGGAATGGTGCCATGCATCCCAATTAACACAATGAAGATAATGCCCTACGCATATTTCCAGAGGCTCATCTTCCGGATGAGTCTAGACTTTCTTCAAACTGACAATTTATGCCAACATAATTATCTAGCATTTTAGGGAGTCGTTTGGTTTTGTTTGTTTTTCTGAAAACACATTGCTCCCTGCTTCACTTGAGAGTTTCCTATAGAAACTTGCCAATGTTAGACAAGCTACTTGGCTCATGTAGTTATGAACCTGACTACAGATTATTAGTTTTGACAGTAGAAAAACACTAGAGTAGAGCAGTACTGGCAATCCATACTCACACTGGTCATAGCCAGTTGGTTCAAGGATCAGTGTCTTAACTCTGTTTGAGCAAGTGGATACCATCCTGTCATTTCTAAACTTAAGGTGAACATTTCTCTCAGATGATAAGGTGTTAAATTTTGGAGTTGTACCTGTGCCTTCTGTAGTACTGGGATGGTGATACTGAGCACAGAATAGAATGAAGTGGATGTACACATAGAAGTGAAGATGTAAGTGAACCCTAACCCCACTTCACCCAAGAAGCAGCTTCACCATATTCTTGCTCTGCTCTTCCATGGTACACATGTATATTCTTTTAACTTGCTTCAAGCCGAAGCCAGTTTCTATGATTTTGGTAATTTGGACAAAGTCTGAAATGGTAATGTTGGTACCATTTTCCCCCAGCAAACCATGAATAACTACCAGAGTTCTTCAAATATCCCTCTTTGCCATTTTATGAGTTTAATCTTTGATCCTGTAAGGAAAAAGAGAACCATAAATTCGGGTGTCATTTTTTTATGCATACAATGAATACATAATACTAGAACAGAAACTGGCACAAAATGTGGAAGACACTCATATCCTGAAGTACTTCAGTTCATCCACATGTCACATTCCAGCTACCAAATCCTTTATCCTTGACCTAGGCCACCTAGCCTGGCCCTTTCATAAGACTGAACTTTCTGATGTTTAGTCCCAGCCACCAGCTAAAAATATGGAGCACATTTAGCCCAACAAGGTACTTTCTTAGATCTTAGCATAGAAATAATACATTCTAAAACGCCTTTTTAAAATTTCCTACTTAAGTTACATCTCATGCATTCCATGCTGACCGGCATAAAAACCATCCTGTGGTGAAATTGTCTAATAAAGTTCACTGAAATAAAACAACCCCAAGAGGACAACAGCCCTGATGAAAGCTGTAACTTGATCAATTCTGTATCTTCAGGAATTAGAATAATTAAGTTCTTAAAAGAATTTTTAAAAAATTGATCATCACTTGGAATGAGTAAAATACCTTAGAGATTTCTATAGACTCCATATAGTTATCATGCCCAAACAAACCACTGATGGGACCTAGCCTTCTGATACACAGGATTACTTGGTTGTGTAAGGGTAGATAATATAGCAAGAAAAAAAAAAAGCCTTGCTTGAAAATTTGTCCTTTCCCTCCACATGAAACCAGATACACTGAATCTAATAGATGAGAAAGTAGGGAAAAGTCTCCTGGGCACAGGGGAAAAGTTCCTGAACAGAACACCAATGGCATGTACTCTAAGATCAAGAATCGACAAATGGGACCTCATGAAATTACAAAGCTATTGTAAGGCAATGGACACTGTAAATAGGACAAAATGGCAACCTACAGATTTGGAAAAGATCTTTACCAATCCTACATCCAATAGAGGGCTAATATCCAATGTATACAAAGAACTCAAGAAGTTAGACTCCAGAGAACCAAATAACCCTATCAAAAAATGGGGAAAGGAGCTAAACAGAGAATTCTCAACTGAGGAAACTCGAAGGGCTGAGAAGCACCTAAAGAAATGTTCAACATCCTTAGTCATCAGGGAAATGCAAATCAAAACAACCCTGAGATTCTACTTCACAACAGTCAGAATGGCTAAGATCAAAAACTCAGGTGACAGCAGATGTTGGCGAGGATGTGGAGAAAGAGGAACACTCCTCCATTGCTGGTGGGAATGCAAGTTGATACAACCTCTCTGGAAATCAGTTTGGTGGACCCTCAGAAAAATGAACATAATACTACCTGAGGACCCAGCTATTCCACTCCTGGGCATATACCCAGAAGATGCTCCAACATGTAATAAAGACACATGTTCCACTATGTTCATAGCAGCCATATTTAGAATAGCCAGAAACTGGAAACAACCCAGATGTCCCTCCACAGAGGAATGGATACAGAAAATGTGGTACATTTACACAATGGAATACTACTCAGCTATTAAAAACAATGACTCCATGAAATTCACAGGCAAATGGATGGAACTTGAAAATATCATCCTGAGTGAGGTAACTCAGTCACAAAAGAATGAACACGGTATGTACTCACTGATAAGTGGTTATTAGCCCAAAAGTTCAAAATATCCAAGAGTCACTTCACAGCAACCATAGGGCTGAGTGTGAGGTCCCAGATGGAGGAGTTGGAGAAGGAACTGAAGGAGCTGAGGGAGTTTGCAGCACCATGGAGGGAGCAACAGTGGCAACTGGCCTGACCCCTCGATGCTCCCGGAGACTGGATCACCAACCGAAGAATACACATGGAAGGACCTGTGGTGCTGGCCACATATGCAGCAGAGGCAGAGGAAGGCCTTATTAACCATCAGGGGGAGCAGAGGCCCTAGGGCCTGAGGGTGTTAGATCCCCTAGTATAGGAGAATGCCAAGGAGGGAAGATGAGAGTGGGTGAGGGAATACCCCCATAGTGGTAGGAGAGGGGGAGGGAATAGGGAGGTTCCAAACGGGAGATCTGGAAAGGGGAAAACATTTGAAATGTAAATAAAGTATGAAAAAAAATAATAATGATTTTAAAAAAAGAAAATTTGTCCTTTCTTTCTTCTGTTTAAGACTATATTAAACCATTCTATTATAGTGTTATTTAGCTTGTCAATTATATTTTATCCATAAAATCAATTATGATTTAATAATTTTTAAAGAAAAGACAATGACAAAATTAAAACTTTAACATTTATGTGTTTGACAACTTCTGAAATTTCACAAAAGACAAATTTAACTGGGAATAAGATAAGAATTTTGTTCAAAGCATATTCAGATAGTTCCATTTATTTTCAGAATGGAGATTGAGGGGGTGATGTCTATAGTCCACCGAAGGACAATAGGAACATAAATTAGTGTCCAGTAGAAATACTATATTCAACCAGTTTCAGTAGGATGATGGATGAACATTCATATCTCATTAGCTGTTAAATTACTTTTGGCAGTGTTATTGTGGACTAATCCTCCTCCAAACCAAAGTTATGTTTTGCCTCATGTGAGTGGTTGTCGCTATGTAATAAACTCTTTCAAAATATATTAGAAGTGACAGTAATCAAATGAAAGAATAACACAGTTAAAGAAATATGTGTGCTACTCAGATTCCACCTGCAATTTAGATGGTATGGAACAAATGAGCCCACACTAGGTGACATCTACCTGACAGAAGCTATAGCCCTGGGAGAGGAACATGTCTAAATACATCCCTGTCAGGAGGTCTTAGACTGAATAGAGGCAGAAAGGAAGCCCAGTGTTTTAGTTCCTATCAAGTGTTTGACACATTGTCTTCATTTTGTTGCTAATCTTGGCCCTACTCTTTTTGTTAGAATTCTAGCCATAGTGTGTCTCCAATCTATGAAAGCATATTGGGAACCATCCTGGCTGAAACAGAGCCTGATGGTATGGATCCCTAGGATCTTGCCTGGTATGTTCAATGTATTCAATAACTTAGCATTCAATAATTGAATGTCCAACTGGAAATGAATTGGTTTGTAACATTGGTTTGTACACTAGACTTCTTTTGTATATATTTTGTAATATTTTAATTGGATACTAACAGAGATACAAACACTTTGGTATGTGTATGAGAATGAAGTAATCTTTTTCATAAACAGACAGACAGCTTCTACCATGGCTTGAATTTATAGCATAACTTTCTCAAAATATACCTTTTGTGTCTGACATATGCTGATCTAGAGACATACTGTTTAAATATAAAAAGTCTTCTGGATTGGTTTAGTATTTGAATATGAACATACATAAAGCTTTTAACAAACCTGAGGCTGATTTATTTTCCAGAACATATTTTTTTTCATTAGAAAAACAACAGCTAATCATGCTAATCAACAGCTAAAACACTTAGTAGTTTACATTGATCATTTCCTGAACATACATACTTAGAATAAGGTCACTCCAAAAAAAAAAAAAAAAGACAGAAATCAATATTCTTGTGTGTGGTCTAGGCATGAGTGTGCTGCACCTGTGCCTGTGGGAATCAGAGAGAGATCAATTATCTCCCTCTTCAGCTCAGTACATTTTGTGAAAAGATTTCTCATTAAACCTAAAGCTTAATATCTTATCTTGGCCAGTTAACCAACAGTATCCCAAAATCCACTGATCTCTACATGCACATTGCTGGAGTTACAAGCAGGAGCCATACAGTTTTTGTGTGGGCCCTAGCATCTGAATTCAGGCTCACATGCTTATAAAGCAAGCATCTTACCCACTGAGATATCCACACCACCCAGTAAGTATTCTTAAACCACAAAAGAAATTATATTATTGTCAAGCTGAAGTCTGGTGAGGTAACCCAAAGTATGTTAGACTGTATTCTAAATGAAGTGTACTAAAGCAGTGAAGAATTTGCTAAAATCTTCACAAGTGTTTATAGAGAAATGAGGAAGAAGGAAGGCTTTATTATATTTTAATGACAATATTAAACTGTGAAAAGTAAATTTTAGAATAAAATCATGAATAAAAATGTTTAAAAGGCTAATATACATTAGACATGGTAATCAGAATATATATATATATATATATATATATATATATATATATATATTTACTCATACGAAGAATCTACAAAACTTAATCTTATAGAAGTGAGTAGAAGGGCATTTGTCAGAGGCTGGTAATGGTGAAGAAAGCACCATTCATGGCAGGACTGATCACAGGGCATAAGGCAGCAAGAATTGTGAAGCCATGGAAGTGGCTCGGCAGGTAAAGGTGTTTGCTGCCATACCTGACAAGCTTGCATCACTGGGGTCTAGATGGTGGGAACAGAAAACAGACTGCAGCAAGTTGTCCTTTGGCCTCTGCATGTGCACTGTGGCGTGCATGCCTCCATATGTACACAGACACACTGAATAAATAAATTGAGTACTTCTTAAAGTCCCACTAGACTTCGTCACAGTGGGATAATTCTACATACCCATTATGTGCTATTTATTTTGAAAAGCCAGAAGAGGAAATTTTGATTTTTTTTAACATACCATAAAGATAAAAGTTTAAGAAAATATATTTAACCTGTCTTAAACCTGATACAATGTATAATATGTATGCAATATACATTGGCTAAAATGTCACATGAGACAGTATTAATATGTACACGCTTTGCATTTTAGCTCATAATACATAAAAGTCTTATTTCTTTATAGTAGCCAAAAACAGAAAATGGAATACAAGAACAGCCATTTAAATATCTACAGAAATGATTTAGTTTAGAATTAAACTGTTCCTTGGAGAAAGCTGTAAACCATTATTGGAAGACATCTTTACATAAATCTATAAATGGAGAGATATTACGGCACAGTGATTCTCAAATGCTGTGGCTGTACAGTTGGAACCATGTGACATTTCATAAGCATTGACTCCTGGGTCTGCTTACAGACATTATTATTTAATCCATCTGCCATGTACCTTGGCTTTGGGAGTTTGTAAGTCTCTCTGAGGACACCTGTCTCCTGCAGTTTTCTTACTTGACAGCTCTCAACAGTTTTAGCTGCACACAATTGAAGTTCACTCCATAAGACTCCATAAGAACATCACTGTGCTCCCTAATCTAACGCTTAGCACAGCCTATCTTAGGCATTTATTACTTCTATGTGCTTCTATACCGTCTACTACACAGGGATGCACTTTAAATTAAACACGATATTAAAAGGTATCATAGTGAGTCTTCTCAGCTAATAGGTGTAAGCCACTCAATTCATACTAATTTTAATTAATCTATTTTACAGATGCATAGGTTTCTATCATGTGTGAACATATATGCTACCATTGAACCTGATTTTTTTTTAATCAGATTCTTTGCATCTTGTTGGATTTGAATTTTCTTTAGAAGGGTATGAGTTAAGAGTCCTCCAAAAGGAATAAAAACTCCATAAGAAGACCAAAGAGTCAACTAACTGGACCCTTGTGCGCCTCCCAAAGACTGAACCACCAACCAAAGAGCATATGTAGGCTGGACCTAGGCCCCCTGAACGTATGTAGCAGATATACAGCTTGGTCTTCTTGCAGGTCCCCCAACAACTGGAGCAGGGGCTGTCCCTGACTCTGTTGCCTGCCTGTGGATCCTGTTCCCCTAACTGGGATGCCTTTTCTGGACCCAGTGGGAGAGAATGTGCCTAGTCCTGCAGTAACTTGATGTGCCACCAGTGGGTTGATACCTGGTGGGGGGTCCCCTTCTCAGAGGAGAAGAGGAGGGGTCAAGGGCTGCTTGAGGAAGGAGTAAGAGGAGAAGAGGTGGCTGTGGTTGGACTGTAATGTGAATAAATAAATAAATAAATAAATAAATAAATAAAGGAAACAGAGACAAGGGTGTTGAAACAAGTAATAATTTCTTGAAAGCTAGATATCAGATAATATAAAGCCTAGATAGGCTAGAGAGCCAAGATATAGAGCATCATAAAAGGAC
Source organism: Rhynchomys soricoides (assembly GCA_019843965.1). Classification (NCBI taxonomy): domain Eukaryota; kingdom Metazoa; phylum Chordata; class Mammalia; order Rodentia; family Muridae; genus Rhynchomys; species Rhynchomys soricoides. Next base: position 17,427,939 of record JADRCH010000007.1, read on the forward strand.
AAGACACAGGACAAAAGGTTGAAAAGGAGCTGAGATGAAAGCTAACTCATAGACCATATGAGACAAGTTGGAGGATTTACTTAACTCATAGGCATTATAAACCTTTCTCTTCATTTTTTTTTCTTTATCAAAAATGCTTCAGGAGAGTTTTCAAAATCCCTCATTTGTTTTCTTCCAATATAGCTCCATCATTACACAAAAAAATAGAAATTTCTGTACTACCACCAATAGTCAATAAATACATGTTTTAAATGGAAAATGTTTGCTACATTTTTATATGCCTACTCTCAATGCAGTAAGAATGCATAAACATAAGAATGGAAGCAAAATATATACTTCCATGGTGGTCAAAATGTGATAAATTATAATCCAATGAAAGGAACATTTTTCTGAATCTAATATTAAATAAGAAGCCACAACAACAAATTAAATTTTAGTGAGGTGGAACTCTCAGTTAATGTAAAACTCAACCAGAGACACAACCCCAATTTATAAACAGATTAGAGTAATAAATATAACTAGAAAGAAATGAAGATATAAGTTTTGTATATAAATTTATAATTATGGGAAAATATGCTAAGTAGAAAGATTTTTTTATCATGTGAAAATCTCCTCAGAGAAATTCTTTTCTTTTAGAAAGTTGCTAAAGATTTAAGTAAATTGAATTAATGTGGATATCTGATGCCAGTAAGGGTTAGGTAAATAGCACAGAATCCACCTAACTTAAGGAATAAATCCATCTTGTTGAAAGGATTCTATTAAAGAAAGGCATTCAGCTGTATAGTCTGGAAAGGGAAACTCTCAAGCAAAAGCATCCATACTACAAAACGTCAAATGACCCTCATTCTTCTGAAAGTGCTGGTGGGCTCACTAAGGCCGATCTTTTGCAGCTTGACCTGAATGAAAGTCCAGCCATAAATGGCCCATGGGGACACACTTCTTATTCAAAACTCAATCTCACCAAGAGAAGTAAAACCAAACTGTATGTCAGCTTTGAAGGGATGAGTGGTTTTCATTTGGCTAAAGAATGTGATTATGTAGAACATGAGCTGGGAACACACTTTAGCCCAGTTCCCACCCCAAAGCCCAAATCCAAATGAATCCCTTTCAGAATTTATTCACCTGGTACAACAGAGGCTCAGTTAAGTTCTGAGAAAGCTGTGACATGATAGACTAAGTCAGTTCTCCCTAGTGTTGAAGCTGGTGCCAAGAAATTGGAATTTTCATTGGATAAAACCATACCCTGCCTGTGCTTCCAGCTGTCATTGATATACAGCTATCCCTTTGGAAGATCTAGGGAAAGGTTTACTATTGTGTTCAGGGGCATGTAAGCAGGGTTGTATACAATGTCAACTCTAAGTTCAATAGTTCTGGAACCTTCTATATTTGTCCAGACCATTAAACAGCCCTGCTTTTCATACTGTTAACAAAAGACCCTCTCTTTGGTAGAACTTGGGTTTCAAGAGAGTACACGCCATTCTTTCTACCATGGCACTATAACCCTGAACCACTGACACATCGGAGCAAAAGCTGCTTCTCATGCGAAGTCTGAATCACCAACCACATTGCCCATGAAGGAGAGACAATTTAAATTTGTCCCCAACTACTGTTTTTGTTAATGAAAACAACGTTTGGGACTTTATTATGGTGCCTCATAGAACCAGGAATTTTACCTGGCTCTCACTTTCTCTAAGTTGTCTAGCTTTTAAAGTTCAAATGAAATTCACAGAATGTGAAGAACCTAGTGGCTGCATTAGGAACATATTTTCCCCCACTTTTGATGATTACAAAGTGGCTTATGGCGATTTCAAGTTACCTAGAAAAGAAATACCATTCAAAAGCATCCGTTACAAAAAATAGAAACAGAATTATTGAAGTATACATAGAAGTTGGCATTGATGAACATCAAGTAGATAATAAATTAAAATACATCCATGTAGGCAGGTACAAGATACAGTACACTCATATAGCACACAGTATTGATCTTCTCATAGATTGATACTTCAGTTCACTATGTTATAATACAAACACAGAAGGAGCCTTTCTTTTTTTCTTTTTTTATTGGTTATTTTATTTGTTTACATTTCAAATGTCCCCCTTCCAGGTTTCCACTCTGTAAGCCTACTATCTCCTCCATACCCCCTGCCTCTATGAGGGTGCTCCCCCACCTACCCACTCCCACCTCGCTGCCTTAGCATCCCCCTATGCTGAGGCATGGAGCTTCTACAGGACCAAGGGCCTCCCATTGATGTCAGATAAGGCAATCCTCTGCTACATCTGCAGCTGGAGCCATGGGTTCCTCCATGGGTAATCATTGGTTGGCAGTTTAGTCCCTGGGAGCTCTGGCGGGTCCAGTTAGTTGGCAATGTTAGTCTTTCTATGGGGTTGCAATCCCCTTAAGCTCCAGAAGGAACCTTTCGTGGTAGTTAGTTTAACTGTCCTGGTTCTTTGGGCACAGGGTGTCGAGATAATTGGTCAAATATTTTTCTGAGTACATTGAGAACAGTGTTTCTGATGAGACTAACATTAAATTCATGGGCTGGATAAATGAGACTGCCATCCAAACAGGAGAAGCACCAACTAGGAAAAAAATATTAACCTCTTTTAAGAAAGGATGCCTTCAGATGGGCTGCGTTTGAGTTGTAACATCAGGTTTTGTCTGTCCTTTCAACTTGAAGTGAAGCATAGGCCCTCTTGGGCTCAAGACAAGAACTGTCAGACTGAGGCTTCCATCACTGGCTCTCTTGGCTCACAGATGTTCAGATTCAGGTTGGAACTTTGCATATACTCTCTGAAATCCACAGATCATTTACTATTTATATCAAGACTTAACATTCTTTCTTATTAATGTAAGCAAGAACTTGTGATGGAAATGTGTTCTGTATCTTATTTCTCAGGCTATCCTTGACTAATACACCCAAGGAAAGAAGACATCCAACATAATGATAAAACCAAAAAATGTGTTCCTAAATATCTGTTGAATGGAGTAACTTCAAGAGCAGAGATGAAAAACATGACAATCTAGTGAGAGAAAGGGGACTTATTTCCAGCTTAGATGAAACAAAACTGTTCTCTAGAGAAAAATTACAACCAAAAGGAGCAATTGCTTGAGAAACATGCAATCAAGTGCTTCAAGGTAAAGGATGTAAACAATTCCTTCACTATGTAAAACAGCTTTAGGTTGATCAACATTTATGTGACTTTTAAAACATAATTATTTCCTATCTGCACTTCATGCTTTATTCATTCTTTTATGCTTTTAAAATCCAAATATCTCAGTCATGTTTATAACATATTTTTTTTTTAAAAAAAAGTGAAAAGTCAAACCACAGACTGAGGAAAAAAAAATCACCATCTGTCAAAGTATTTACATCTTGATAACATAAAGACTTTCTACTGAATATTTAAACTAGGGAGATGACTTGAATATATTATGAGAAAAGATCATACAGTGTGGTGGTACACATACCAGCATGTAGAATGGGAGGTAGGAGGTAGCCAGGGGTTAAAGGTCATCTTTAGCTACATAGGAAATTCTAGGCCAATTTGAGCTACATGAGATCAAATTAATTAATTAAATATTTCTACTGCCAGTACAAACCATGATCAAAAATGACTGAGATACCATGTTACATTCAATAGAATAGCTAAAATTTTTAAAGCTACCATTGCCTGGAGTTAGCAAGATACAGTTATTGGAGTATTCATACATTGATGGTGGCAATTATAAAGGGTGCCAAAGCTTTAAGAAAAGTTTGACAGCTCCCGGTAAAGTAAAACATATACTTATATATTAACAAACAAGATCTCACACCTATATATCTATAAAAGGAACAAGAATATATGCCCTTATGAAACCTTCTCCTATATGAGTTAGAAAAAACCTAGAATCATCCAAATTTCCATCAAAAATCAATAGAAATATGAACTGCTATTTACACAAAATACAATTTATACACTGGGAAAACTACATAGCTATGAAAAGGATTAACTGTTGAGATTGAAAGCTAAGAAAATAATGAATTAACAACCAAAATCATTCTGAGAAACATACATAGGAATACAAACAGTACCAGTTCATTTTTGTGAAACTACAGGAAGGAAAAGGTAATATAGTTATGAAATAAATCAACAATAGTCTAGGGCTAGTGAAGGGTTAAAATAAACCCTAATGATGCAGAAGGCTTGGGAGGTGACAGATGCATTGTAATTAAAGAGTAATATTGATAACAATGTAGCAATAGATACACATTTTCAAATTTACCAGCTACACTGTTACAGTGGCTGCATTGCCCTGTATGTAAATTGTGGTTAAACTAATTTTGAAAACCTAAAAAGTAAAGTTGATCTTTTCTCAAACTACTCCCATGAACACATTCTAAACCTACATCAAATCTTTGCTCAATGCCTTCTTTTTGTGTGAACCTGTGTGCATGCCCGTGTGTGTGTGTGCGTGTGTGTGTGTATACATAGGTATATGTATACATGCACATGTGTGTGGTGGTGTGTGTGTCTGTATGCATAGGCAGGTGGAGGTGATGTGTTCAAGGTGTCAGTCCTCAGGAACCATGCAACTTTGTGATAAAAGCTCTCTCCCTGGCCTGGAACTTATTTATCAGACTAGGCAGGCAAGCAAAAGAGCCCAGTGATCCTCCTATCCCTATCTCTTCAGTGCCAGATGCTACAAAAATGCATTCTTGGACCTCAATACTTGCAAGCAAGCATCTTACTCACTAATCTATATGGTCAACCCTCAAGTCCCATGTTCTCATGAAGCATGTCCCCGTTGTTCAATTTAAAATGTTCCCCTACTTTCCAACCGTAACTTTCTGATCCCGTATCTCTGATGGCTATTGGCAGTAGAAAATGTACTATATAATGTGTATTTATTGTAAAGTTCATCATTTATCATCTTTCTTAACTGAAATGAAATCTCCATGGAACCACAGATGACTTACTTGGCCTATATTTGTTTGTTAATGCGTATTGTTCAACAATGCATCCCAAAGTGGTAAATGCCTCACACGCAGCATCAAATCTTTCTTGAATAAGTGAGATACTCAAGAGCAGATCTTTCCAGAGCAATACAGTTCCAACAGATCACTTAACTGAGAAGTATTTGACCATTTAGAACATCTTATGTTTTAATATGGTCATATCTAAGAGGCATTTCTCACATACATTCTCAGTGTTATTGGTTGACTCTCAAGTCTCCTTAAGAATTTCTATTACTTACATGTTATAAAATTTAATGAAACTCCAGTTATATGTGCATAGAATAGCTATGCTCATCAAACATTTACTAATAACATAATGAAGTAAATTTTAAATTATCATTTTGTATACAAATAATGTTAGAATTTATGGAAGACCAGAAGCAATTTTACAGTCTATTGAGATGTCTGTGATTATTTGTCTAACACAGTACATTACAAAGTTAAACTATTTTGATAATTACATACTGAGGAATGATGATAGAAAAATATTAAAAGTCTTTGTAATTGAGTAAAATATACTATAACTCACAATATTCAATAGTATTTAATCTGAGCAAAAGCACTGGGTACCAATTGGGAGCATACATAGTGTGACCACAAGCACAATATGGAGTATGCACGACATCCATTCAGAACCAAGGCTACAGTGAAGTCACATTGTACAACAAGGATCAGAACTGGCAGAAACATCTCAGACCCATTGTGTATTAGATCTTAAATTGTTTTTTATTGTTTCTCATTAGAAGACTTTTAGTTTTGCCAAATTTTCATCACAGAACATTCATTTACATGAGGGGTACAACCCACAGGTTGAGAAACTTAGCTGTAGACAACAATGGATTTATATGCCATCTGAGTATTACTATAGATACAGAAGATCTGTACTTTGTAAAAGGCATAAAGGCCATCATGTCAAACTCAGTGTCAACATAGGAAATGATGCAATACTTCCAATAAATGTCATTTTAATCACATTCTGTCTTAGGAATGCTTGAGTGGTTAATTTAGTCTCAGGCCCACTTAAGTGGATTTACTTGCTAAAGTGTAAAAGGAACTTTATTTACTATAATCAAATTATCTACTGCTATTGAACTGTTTTTCCATCTGTAAATGGATGTTTCAGAGGAAGTAGAGGAGCTGAAGTCTGGAGAAACACATTTGAGTTTTAAAGAGTGTTTTCCAAGTAGAAAGGAGCTTTGATAATTGCTGAATGTTTTCTGTTTTCCAAAAGCACATGAGAACATCACAGTATTGAAAAGAAGGCCCACTGATTCCAGGGTATCTGCCACATCCTCAATCTAAATTGTTCTACTCACCTTTTGAGTATATAAATCGTCAATGACTTTCTAACAAATCAGGCCACTCCTCCTTACGCTTATATTAACCAGTGTCCCCACAGTACTTAGCACTGAGAGTCCCAACTTGTTAACAAAGTGGTTTTAATAGTAGAGTGTGCACTTGACAAGTTAAAAAAATTGGCAAGTAGAATGGCAAACAATGAGAATTTTTCACATTTATAGTTAAGAAATTTTCAGCATTTGAATAAGCTACCATGGATTATATTTTGAGACCCACATCATATGGCTACCTAGAGCTTCAAGTTGCCTAACAAGAAATAACAGCATGTTGTATATGTCAGCAAGTTTCAGATTTGAATGAAATATTAGAAGAGGTGGGTATCTACGACTTATTCCAGCTGAAGCAAGCAATGAACAGAGTTATAACTATTTGTTAAGAGAGTTCCAGTCATCTAACTTCACTAATGGCTGGGCTATTTACTAAATGACATGGGAGAGTCTGAGTAGCTACATATAAAAGACTCAAGCTAGACTATACCAACAGCATGTTTAAAAGGTATTAAAGTCTTAAAAGCAAGGCCTTACATTTGAAAGCTACTAGAAGAAAATGTCAAAAACTCAATGACATCAATCTTAGAAATATATATATATATATATATATACATATATATATACATATATATATACAGAAAACAAACAGCTAACAAAGGAAATTACAAATAATTAAAAGCTTCTGCATGGCTGAAAAAAAAAGACCATCAGAAAGAGACACCTTACAAGAAAAACAATAGAAAACAATAGTTACAAACCATGCAGTGGCTTAATTACCAAAATGCATAAAATATCAAAACAAACAAGTGGTGAAATGATAACTGATTAAATCTAAGCAAGGGACCTAAAAACTAATTTTCCAAAGACATAGCAATGTATATTATTTACATAAACATTACTAAACTCACTAATTGTTTGAGAAATGCTAATTATATCCAAAATTAGATATTTTATACCTATTGGAATGCATAGTCAATAAAAGACGAATAATAACAAGAGCTTGAAAACTCTTGGTGGAAATGTAAATAGCACAAATGAAAAAAAAAACAGTATGAAAGTTTCTCAAACAGTTAAGAACAGAAATACAAAATACATATCATATCAATCCCACTATTTGGGTGGCCATTCAAAGGAAATAAAATTAGTTTGCTTGAGATGTCTATGACCATTCTTCACTGCAACATCATCTACAAATCAAGATACAGAATCAACCTAAGTATCCATCAATGAATGTGTGAAAGCATAAATTCACACACACATACACACACACACACACACATCAGAATATTATTCAACTATTCAACCTTGGAAAGTAAGTGACAACATGATTATATTTATGGTACAACATATTAAGTAAATTAAGTCAGGCATGAAAGACAAATAGCATATACATGGGGAATTTAGAAAAGGTGAATCCATAGAAACAGAAAGAATAGAGAGTGCATTGAGAAATGTTCGGGTCTGTGGGTATAACAATGAACCATTGGGAGTTGATTGAATTCTTGAAACATTTAGAAGAATAATAGAAGTAGGTTCTCCCCCAGAGCCTATGGCTTGAGTTGCAAATTGTGGAGACAACATTAAATACAACCAGAAAGTGGCTGATTATTTCCATGACAGCCATGCAGCTATTGCACCAATGGACATAAGTGGGGCTCTCTGCGTCCATAGCTGGGTAAGACCGATGGCTACTTCTCTCCTCTGGTAGCATATATGACACTTCCCAGCACTATGAAATCAAACCACTAAGAATAACCAATAAGAATCTTACAAGTAAGCTGGGCAGTGGTGGCACACGCCTTTGATCCCAGCGCTTGAGAGGCAGAGGCAGGTGGATTTCTGAGTTCAAGGCCAGCCTGGTCTACAGAGTGAGTTCCAGGACAGCCAGGGCTACACAGAGAAACCCTGTCTCAGAAAAAAGAAGAAGAAGAAGAAGAAGAAGAAGAAGAAGAAGAAGAAGAAGAAGAAGAAGAAGAAGAAGAAGAAGAAGAAGAAGA